>KZ308449.1:181650-231413 GCA_000376725.2 Ladona fulva
TATATATATATATATATTTGTGTATATTTGAGCTAAAATGACAATACGATTCAAACTGAGAAAGGACGCTGCAATTTAAACCTACGGAGAAATATTATGCAGTGAAGTCTTGATTTCAATACTAGTTGTCGATAAGGCGTTCTATAAATTTATTTAAGGTTATCTGAAATTCTTTTCTACGGTTACCATTCCCAAAGTATATCAGCACATTTTCGTATATTGCGGAAATTTTCATCATCTTATACGTGTACTTCCACATTTCTAGTTTGCATTTGGTTGCATGAGTGATTCTGAAGGGAAGGTTACAAGGGATCAATTGCATCCCGAAACGCACATATATAGTGCGTGTATACCCCTGTACGTGGTAGAAACAGTAACAAAAGTTAGTGATTTTGCGCCCCTTCTCTTGTCGTAGAGGGACCGAATGCCCTTTCTGGGTTCACTCCTTCGACGCCATCTAATCATTCCGAAATTGGCTGCGGTCTGCACTTCCGGCGGCTCATCACACGCCAGAGTAATGCCCTCGTCATTGGTAGCAAATACATATTGAGCACGAGCATCCGAGAAATCTCTTTGATTCATACGCAATTTTCACTCAATGTACTGCTGCGAGGGGCGATTATTTGCGATGAGCGAAATTATACGACGAATTTGATCTTAAGGATTCAAAGAAAGCCTCGTACTCGATAGAATGCACTTTTATATTTACAGACAAAATTGTTTAGGTAAAGGATGAATGGACATTAAATTATAACGTTACCTAATTTCGTAGAAGGGTTTCGCTGAAGACTCTTTTCTCTTATATTTACGAAAGTCCATAACATGTAGTTTATTTCACTAGTAAAAACACGCGGATGCCTGAAAGAAATTTTTAGCTTTGTTATACTATCTCGCAGCAATATCGGAAAACGGTACTTTAATATTTAAATATACATTAGCTTTGAAGCTTCATGTCTCCGAACTCAAGGATATTTGTCTTATTAATTAAGAATAGTTGATATTACCAAGCTGTACCTTATTTCCTGGCAGAAAAATAAAGGTTTTTTTTCTTAAGATTCTATTTTGAAAATAAAAGTATTTATTTATTAAAATCTGCATTGCAATTTGGCCATTTGGCCAGGTGGCAATGCTGGAGGGAAGTATAACATGATAATTTGAAAACTGCCTGGCATAATAATAATAATAAAGGACTTTATTCAGGGCGAGATTGAGACTAACAAGTCCAAAACCCTCCAAAAACCTCCCGGAGGCAGTAAAAGTATTTTAAAGTTCCTTTGCGAGAATTTATCTAAACTTGTGCGCTTCCTATATCAATTTCACGATGCTTTTATGCTAAATAATATTGTACGTATTTATTTCGCTATCAACTCAGCATTGATAATTATCATTTCGTCATGCATTGAATGGTGAATAGAAATTCAGCATTAATTAGATCGATTGCGCCCAGCATTGTACGCCTAACATTCTGCCAGTCTTCAGTAATATACTTAAGTCAATATACTTATTTCTGATAATACTCATGCCATTGCTAAATTTCTTTATTCCGCTCCGTATAAATTCCATTTCTGTTTATATGAGGTAAATTCATTTTAGGACTTCATTTGAGGGCTATCAGAATTATTGACTTATTGTACCACGTTTTCAAGCAGCGGCTTTTAAAGTGAATACATTAAATAGGAATAGTGAATACATTAATAGGAATAGAATATCAATTCTGGGTAAAGTAAGGTATACAATAATAAGCTTCTAAGAGAAACAACCTGACCGCTTTATGAAATAAGTAAAATAACTGAAAGACGTTTTCATATCGAAATTAGAATTAAATCAGTGAATTGAAATAAATGACGCGCTCTATATATTAAGGGCAAACGGATTCACTAAAATAATTGATTAAATTGATTGCGGTATGCTATGAGTGGAATTTGCCATAAATGAAATTAAGAAAATATTCTCTTTCAACCAAATAGCTTACATTAAGTATTAAAAACAATTATCTTTTCTGTACGCGTTATTGCTCCGCTAAAATTCACAACTTCAATACTTAAGAGGTCTTTCTAAATGTACTTCAGTATGGAATTTGGTTTAATTTAAAAAAGGATAGAAATTTCCCTATTGATTTCTTACAGACCTCTATTATCCATGTTTTCGCATAAGTGACATGGTTTTGAAAGTATTCAAACCGAAAATAAGTTCCCTTTACGCAAAATAGCGTAAAGCATTTCCATTAGAGACCCGCTACAGTTTTACAGAAATCAAACGGAATAATTTGCGATGAGTAGCGTCTCGCTAAACGCGAGACTCTCGCGTGAAAGGGAAGCGCTTAATTTTTTACTTTCACCCCTTTTATTTAGCCTTCAGAAACGCCGCAGCCATGCTTTTCAAGCGAGTATCCCCAACGGGCAAGAGTAAGGTATTCCAGTTATAATGGAGCCTCCAGAGAGAGGTTGTGTATCACCTTCGCGTTGCTAGGCGCTAAAATAAAATGAGTTTATTTTCATCATTATCAATTATTAAATTAATGATAAACGTGCATGGGTCGTGTAATGAGGCAACGTTAAGCAAAGTATCAGAGCATGATAGTCACCATCGATTGTTTATCAAGGTTTTCAAAAGACTTATATCACTGAATTTCTTCATAGCTATAATTGCTACTGCGTAAAATTATAACTAAATGGTCGCCATTGCAAATTCACTTTTTAAAGTATGGATAGAAGACGAATTCACCAAGAAAACTAAAATGATAGGGAAACGCTACCTCCGAGTTACTTTGGTGTAAAGTCGTAATTTTTCACTTAGTCGTACTTTTTTCGTTCCTCACGGTTGAAGCAGGAATGCGCAAACATTAGAACAAAGATTCTTAGAAGACTACTTTACAAATTAATTGAATATTCAAAACTCCTGTATTGGGACATTGAAAGTGAACTTTTAGGAGTGTACCTCCCCACCTCAGCCCATCCAGTCTGGTTTAGCACATGTTCTTAAAAGGTCTAAAAAGTTTCTCACGGGAACTTCTCTCGAGAGATTTCTTCAAGGAAAGATCGTAAGAACAATATGCTTCACATCGTGATATTTACAGATTTATGTTAGTTTAAAATTCAGGGATATTTCAGGTAGAAGTTGCAGGTCCTGCGTAAGAGATATATTGAACTTAGTGATAAATAATTAAGTCGGTACTACGAAACGCATACGAATGGGATCTTCCGCTTCAAGGAAGACTTTTGACATCGTCTGGAAACTAAGGCGTAGTGGAAAATTGATCAGTTATTTCCCAACAAGCAGTCCTTCGTTGGTGTGAGGAGATTAAGGTATAGGCACTCTCTTTAGAATTTTCCTTCGTGCAGCAACCCAACTAATGCTGGTAAATAAACGACAATATGTTTGCATTTATTTCTTTGATATTCCACTTTGGGCACTTTTATTTCTTGAGTATACATTTTCAGTACACGAGCAAGATAAGGAATGATATCGTAACAGCTATGATACAGTGGTCATGATGGTTTTCTTTCTTCGAAAATCAATATTATCAGGTTATAAATGACATTTTAATTGAAATCAGGAACTTATATAACTAATCAAGAGTTGTAAACTTAAATATTAACACATAATGATGCAAAAAGTCATACATCATGAATTATATACTCAACGGTATTGTTTTATTAAGTAATTTTACTCACCCATAATTGAATTGTGACGCATTTTTATTCTTTGTACAATGTGCCTGGCACTTAAGTACCAAACCAGTCAGAATTTTTCAGTCCCAGGCTGTTTTCATCTTTTAAACCCAAATTAAATTAATTCTTTTTTATGAAAATAAAACATAAAATAATTTAAGGTTGAAATTATAAATAGTAGCCTAGTTTATCGCGAATTTTGTTCATATTGACTACTACTCTATGAGTTATATGTGAATTTAGTTCATTAGCTTTCGTTCAAAGTGATCACCAGATAGGGTCCCAAGTATTTCGGCGCCATGACGAGGTGTCGTGATGAATTAAGGGAGCTACTCCAATTGAAAGACAGCGAGTCCGTTGACAGAAAGCCAATTAGAAGCAGAGCTGATAACAGTGTATTGAACATGTGTTCCCATGAGTTGTCGGGTACGGCCTACGCTCCCTAACACTGGTGGGCCAAGAATTTATTTTTATATTTTATGTGGAAAAATTAGCATATCCCATTTGTAGCTATTTGCATCCTAGAAAACATTAACAACGTACTTCATATATGAATAAGTAATTTTTATAATAATTTTCGTTTTGTGTTCATCTTCAACTCTACGTTAATTTTAGTCCATAATTAATAGAATTTTACTTGCCCCATTCCTCATTATTCAAGTCTACCTTAAAAGAAGCCTCATCATTTATTGTATTGTATATTGTCTTTGTTAGTATTTATTGCGTTTCCGTGTTTTTTTCACACTCCTTCTCTGTGGGTGTTTTCCCGCAATTTTCCAAACCTCTCTCTTTCTCCTCACTCTCACTCTTTCTTTCTTTTAAGACTAACTTCGCCAAAAAAGGGTATATCTTTCCTATTTTTTAACCACTCTAGACTTGGTGCAATGTGGGTTTCTTATTTTTATCGACAATCAACTGGAAAGATTATATCATATATAAAATACATCCTTGTTTTTTCACACAACATTATATAATTTATGTATAATGCTGTGTGACACATTACACAAGAGTACATATTTTATATATACTTGTGTGACTCTACACTATATATTATAAATTTACATGGCATACATGCTCATTTAATTACATATTTAATCTTATAGTTTATAAATGAATTTTAACGAGTATTGGGTTTGGTGAGACCTGGATCTAACCTAACCACATCCATTTAAATGGTAAAGTAATTTTTTAGGAATTAAAAAAAGTCAAATTATATCCAAAACTTTAATTAGATGCCATTTTCAAGTTTCAGAGAACATTCGTAAAAGTTCTCATTACATTAATCTCTCTGATTAAATTAATCGAAGTAGCCTCACGTCTACTGTACTAACTGCACATTTTGACAAAATCAGCTTTGCTTGTGCTTAGCTCCGTTGGCATAATTTATTCAGGTCACATCTGCAAGAAACAAGCATGCAGGATTGAGTGAAGCGCAATGGAACCGCCATAGGGGCACATTCGTTCTTTAAATTAACCCGTTTTGGACTCCGTTGAACTCAAATTAGGAACAGAATTCGGAATAATGGAATATATCAGATACAGCCTCGGCTAATGAGAAGGCGTTTGAAGAATTGCAACCTCCTACCTGCTCATCGACGCCGACATCGCCGATATTAATTTTCGGGGCCTCGCGTAATCACCTCTCTCGATAGCAAAATCTCAGACTCTCCTTACGAAAGGAACGAAATTACCGGTGGAAATAACGAATGTCGTCAGATGGCGGAGGAATGAGGTCAGGCCAAAGAAAGGCGTCCCTTTGGGGGCGAAGGTGAAGGTCATTCGCATTTATGAGCGAATCGATGTATCGACTATTCGATCGCTCGAACGAGTCTCAGCGAGGATCATCTCCTTCTGCATATTTTTTGGACCAAAAAACGCGGAGGGATTTGAAACGGAGGCTTCGTAAACAAATGGAAAAAGTTTTCGCATTTTTTATGCGCCGGCAATTTCCCCCACGGCAACTATTCGTCCGTAGGCATAAAGTACTTTTACGATGAAGGATTTGGGTCAAATTTTACGGCAAATCGTTTGAGAGAGGACTAAGATGGAGTTTCCATTTTAAAATATCGCCACTGATTCCAACGTGCTGCGAACTTTATGTTTTCCAGCTGCGCAACAGAGTTTTATGTCGGCTAGGAACGATTGCGAATTTTACAGATATTTATTCATGGATGCTTCCGCGGGTGCAATTCCACAGCGATTATCCGAGCATAAACAACTTGGCTCTCCAGATTAGCTTTTGTACGTCGGGAGTACTATCTATGAATTCTGCACGGCTCCGTTAATTTAATACACCAAAGTTAATTGCAGCATTTAACTTATTCGCTGCATGATAAACATATATCTAAGTGAACTAATATCAAACGGCTGAAATCGCTGTTCCAATAGGCTACGTTAAGGCATTATCGAATGAGTAGAGCTATTAATTTGATGTCATGGAAACGGAGTCTCCACGTTTGAATGATTTCATAATGATTTTCTAATGGAGATTTACGTTTTAAAAATAAGATACGTCATTACATCTAATTCAATTTTTAAGCTTCGATTATTGACAATGATCGGAACTTGAACATTCATTGATATTACGCCATGGCCCATCATAGACCGTAATTGAAATAAAGGGAAATTAAAAGCACAATCTATTATATAGTGCATAATATCACACATGAAGTACGAGGATAAACATCTACCATTCTTTGATCTAGGTTGGCGAACGTGATTCCTGAATGGTCCCAAGGTTAGCACCAGAGCCTATCATGACTTATAGTTAAATCAGATATATATGATACATCAAATTCTGTAAAATAGGCCCGAAAATTCATTTAATTTAAAAGAACGGGTATTTCTTTAAAAAAATAAGGAAAAATGGTGATAAAAAATCAGAGGCGTAAGATAGAGCTAACGATAAACGAAAGCATGCGATAATGGGCTCTCACAAATATGCCATACAAACTCCGCTGGAGATTCGCGGTGTAAACATGTTAAAATAAATCAGTTAATATTTTCATTAGATTTTGGGTGGCAGTATTCCTACCCTTGGAGTGTAGGCAATGCAGTGTTTACTGAATGGCTCTAAACACCCATGAATAAATCCTGATTATGTCTCTCTGAAAAATCAATACGTTTACAGCAAAACACATTAACAAACTCTAATTCAAAATATGAATATATTTTTCGAAATAAAGGAGGCGAATAATTATACAAATTACAATATTTTATATAAATTTATAATGAACGTTTTCTTTAACGATCAAAGTCATCTTTCCTATTATATTCATGCTTGAAGGATACTAAGCGAACTGAAGCCCCACATTTTTCAGTCATAAAATCTTTTATTACCTTATTTTTATCATTAGAATGTTAGTTGCTTTAGAAAGAAAATTAATATCTTAAAAGAAACTTATCACACTGTAAAGACCTTAATTCTTGAAACGAAGACGAGTGCAATGAGGCCTCTAGCGATGACTTCTGTTTTGTTTGACCTCAGAAATTCGGATATAGGTTTCCGCGAGTCCGATCGTACTAATTCTCCATAGAAGTCTGAAGTATACGTGCTTAAGAGTATTTAGGTTCACTTTCGGAGGCATTGATTTCTTAAATTCACAGTTGATTTAAGGTGAATTCAACAACAACAAAATATGGAAAAGAACAAAAAGGAGGGGGGAAATTCCGAAGAAAACTGGATAAGAATGAAAGAAAATATAACGAAAGAAGAAAAAGAATTGATTGGTTATGTTAAAGGTGTGAAGAAAAAGAAACCATGGGTGACAGATGCAATGATAAACAAAATGGAAGAGAGAAGGCAAGCTAAAAAGAGAATGGATGAAGAAGGAAAAAGGAAATACAGAAAACTAAGTAATGAACTGAGAAGAGAATGTGAAAAGGCGAGGAAGAAATGGCTTGATGAACAGTGCAATGAGATAGAAGAACTAGAGAAGACAGGGAAGTATGAGGAGGCTTATAGGAAAATAAAGGATTTCAATGGAGGAGATGGAGGAGCAGGAGGCAGTAGTAAATGCATAGAGAGCAGGGAAGGGAAAGAACTGTTAGGAGAAAAAGTACTTAGAAGGTGGAAAGAGTACATAGAAGAATTGTATGATAAGAATGAGAAAACAGAAGGAACAGAAATAGAAGATGAAGAAGAAGTGAATGAATGTTCAATGGTGTACAGAATATTGGAAAGTGAAGTAAGACAGGATTTAAAGGAAATTAAGGACACTTCCTAAGGCACGAAGGACTACTGAAAATGGCAGTAGAGGGAGCGGTGGAGGGAAAGATGAAGAGAGGGAGAAGGAGAAGAAAGCTTTTGGATGAAATAAAAGGAAGAGAGGGATATGCAAAATTTAAAGATAAAGCCTTGGGAAGGAAATTATTTTAAAACCAATGACGCAAAGGACCTGCCATTTGGCCGAAAACCAATGATGATGATGTCATCGGTATGTTTAGGAAAACAGCGTCTCAGAAATATTTAAGTTCCTCGGATGGGAATCGCTAGAGAAGAGGAGGAAAATACACAAGCCAGGTTTTGTTTACCAAATAATCGGAGGCAGTAAGAGAAGGGAAGATTTAAAAAATTCACTAGACACACCTTGGTTTTTACGAAGAAGTCGTGACCACACAAAAGTAGGCGAAAAAGAACTAATATCGCCAAATAAACTTGTTTGAATAGAGACATAGTGGAGTGGAACAATAACTTATGGTGCAATTATGTAACTTTTGAAACCAGTGATATCTTGATACCTCCAAAATTACCAATAAATCCACCATTTAAACATACGTGTGCTTGTACGATACGTGTCAATGCTTGTAAACATGGCAGAATTATCGCAAATTTAGGAGATATCTCTAGTTACGACTGTCATATAATCCTACCCCTGTTTCGCTTTAAATCCCTTCCTAAACGTTCAAAATCTTTTAAGAATTAAACTGTTTCCTAGGAAATTCGTTGCTATAAAACATTTGCGCTTAGTTAAAATAGTTGTGGTTAGTTTCATAGACGAAAGGTAAGAGAAGTAGGAGACTGCCTGGTGGGATAATGTATGGCGGGGACTACTCGTGCCCCGTGACCGCCAGGGTAGCCGCGAAGGCTTATCAGGAACCCCGATAAGACCTACCATGTATATATTATGAATTAAACGAAAATGATAAGTGCAGTGAATTTCAAAAGTACTAATTAGTGAATTAATTGGTTAATTTCTATTGCATATTGTTCAATTAACTATCTGCAATTCCCCTATCTTTCAAACTATTGAATGAATTGAAAACTATTGAATCCTAGTAATAAATGTGTCCTCTTTCGTAAATATGTATTGGCATATTATTCGACGATTGCCTCCGTAATCTTCTTATAAGGGACAGATATCAAGTTTTCGCAAAATCTCGCGGTCTCTTTTTCAATAACGGCGTGCACTACAACATACTTGAGCAACCATCTAATCATTTGTTAGCTGCACTGGCGAGGTCACGACTCCGCTGCACACGCTGCGGTTAATGTCCCTTGACGAATAAATGTACCGTGTCTCACGCATAAAATGTAAAGGCGTAGTAAGCCGAAGGAACGCCGAAAATTTGCAGATAGCCTTCGCCGCCGTCTATTTCCCTTGGCGGTAAACGATGGCGGACGGAGCTTTACTGCTCTTGTTTTGGTTTTGACCGCTTTCGGCCTAAATATTTCAGTAATATAATACGTCATCTTATGCCAGTAATCACAGAAAAGTATCAATCAAAGCCGGAGTAAAATCAGCAGAATACTGTATTTATGATAGAAGATAAACAAAATGATTTTTTTAATCATACGAACCCTAGCATCATTAAAAATCTAAATCACAGCAACAATACTTTCTTAACGCCCATTGTCAGTAGCTATGAGGTAATTGGGTAATACTAATAATATTGGATATTGTTGCCTTAAAGAAGCACTGCGGGTCTAAATCCCTTAATATTCCATTATTTGGTTCGTTTTAACATTTATGTTAACTATTTTTACTTCAAAATTTAAATACTCCCAGAGTTGTGACGTATACTGATATAAGTATTCACATTCTACGACGAGTGTACTAGATTTTAGGATGATGCTAATATTCTAAAATACGACCAGTATAATAACATGCTAGTTAAACTAATTCCGGTTTCTCTATCTTTGGGTTTCATTATTTACCCCTTTATGGAGTGGAATTTCAAGAAAGACGAAAATGGAAATTAACTTTAATGAAAATGGAAATTTAAAAGCTTAGAATAAATTTTTTAATTGCCGAAACGGTAAATATTAGAAGAATGATGCACGTAAAAATAAATAATAGAAAAAATAAAGAGCAATATTGGAATAGTACGACCGGTTCTAACCTAGGTAAAACCACTGAGGTTCAAAGTATCATTAGAATCGAAAAATAGCAGAGGATATAAGGATGTTAAAGGAGAAAACCGTTACATTTCATGGAAGAGAGGAATATATTTAGAGGAATAGATGAAGGGAATTTCATGGAGAAATAAGAATAGCGCCTTTTCACCTATCATTACAGAGACCTTCAACAGATTTTTGTTTTACGACCGCTGTGGTCGCCGTTCTCATCTCTGTTGATGGCGTCCAACTACCATAAGTCCATGGTCTTATATCTGGATTAGAACAAGTTACCATCAACCTGGGAAATAGGCGGAATAAGAAGATCAAGAGATTTAGAAAATCCGATGCGGAGACGTCTGCATGAAGTTAGTAATGCACACTGATAAACATATACCTTGGCGTTTAAGAATGAAGAAGCGTATTGAGCATAACGAAGAGGCCACTGGAAACGAAAGTCGTACGCAAGACAGGAGAACGTCATGTCTTACGATGGGCGATGGGCTGGTCTCTTTCCATGAATAAATTACCAACACTAGACTTGAATGCATTGGAACAGATACTTTGGGACATCGAGCGTTATAAATAGAAATGGATTATTCGAAGATGTGGCGATATACCTTGCAGCAAACAAGAGAGGATAGATATGGAACGGAGATAAACAAGGGATATGGAAAATATCATTGAATATAATTGGATATTATCAAGGAATGGGAAAAGGCAGTTGATGAAGTTATATATATGATGTTTAGACTTTTTATTTAAACAGTTGATGAAGTTATATATGTTGATGATTTATATATATGAGCATGACAGGTCCGAAGCTGTTAGGAAGACTAGTGTAAAGTTTACTACGTAAAGCAGTGAGGTAAAGGATAGATAAGGCAAAAGAAATCGTTTTTGAGTGAGGATCTTGAAATTTTGTACAGATGCGTGCATAGGATTTCAGAATATCACTCAGTGCCTAACTTGAAGAATTAAATTTATAATAGCAGGGAATGTTAATTAATCAATTTACACGGAAATTGAGTTTTCAAATATTCTGAAAAATGTTCAAAGCCGATGCGATGTATAGACTGTTAAAGGATACTATTGGAATTAACAGAGTTGCAATAATATGTTGTAATATCTACTTTTACCTTTCTTCACAATCACCGCGATAAATGCTAAGATTGTATTTGTTGTATATCGGAAACGGTGGGCACCTTTTTGGGCAACATTTAAGTTAAAATATCGAGTCTCTTTCACTAGTAAGCCTCAACCTGTATGACACTACGACCCCATTTCAAATCCATCCATTATCGCTGTATTCCCACCTCTAAAATTTATTTCATTATGTTTTTAAAGTTTTTACAAATCTTAAATTTGGAAACCGACATCTAATTCTACCCAGTGAGAGTTCAAAGAAAGCCGAATCATTGTACTCTATGCTAAACTGGGAAAAAAATTTATGTATTGGTATTTGTAGGGCTAGAGAATGTCTTTCGGTCTATTCTTCTTTCCTTTTTACATCAAATTTATCAATTTCTGTGGATACTAAATGTGGGATTTATAACAGCAATTTATCGTATTTAAGGTTATCAGTGACAAGGCAATAAAATTCGTCACCGTAATTAATGTATACGATATATGCAGCTTTTCTTCTTTTCCCCGATTTCGTTCCACACCATCAACTTTTTCATTTGCCCAAAATGAGTTTTTTTTTTCCTTTTACCAGATTTTAGTGACCATTTGCTTCGCAGACAAACCCGGTTGTGCGTAAATTGTGGAAGTAATGCGATATTTTATTATTTCAGTTCAAATTACAATGAGATTATCGTAGCCTTCGACTTAGAGACCCCTAAGGGTAACTCAGGGACCCCCAAGCACCTCCACTTGAGTATCATTGTCTTACTCTTCGTTTGAAGAGAGTGATAATCACATCTGAGGAAACTGTTGGGATATCCTCGCTAATTTGGGACGCGTCGGTGAAATAGCTTCACAGCAGTGCTCCGACCGTTCCTGAGAAACTGCCGTTTCATCTTTCGGATGCAATTAAAAACTTTCGCAGCCTTCGCTAATGCAGGTAAATCCGAATAAAATCACGAAGCGAATCTCGCCTCCGCATCTGCAATCTCGGCCCGAATCCGCGCCTCCGTCGATGGATTCATTTCGCCGCGGGGAATAATGGTGAGGTGGCGTGATTTATGAAAGGGGGCGTCGCGTGACGGAGATCACCTACGATCCATTAACCAACCTCTCTCTCAATCCACTTTTGACCGGACAAAAATCGACTCTCGCTTTTCCAAATAAATAAGAGGAAAGGTGGAATGAGAGTTCATCTCCGGAAGGAATGCAACTCGAGCGAAACCGCAATCGGCCAGCGTTTTTCTTTTTTTCGATTTTTAATTTACTAATAATTGGAAGCCGCGGACGACGGTTAATCTACTTGGACATTCTCTGCTAAAAAAAACCCATTCGTCACACTGAACCATTTTCGAGAAATGGTGTGTTGAAATTGAAAAACGCTTGAATTACGTTATCGACTCTGGATCTTTAGGAAGATTTCATGCGTGTTCTCGACGCAAATCGGCTTGAAAACGCCTCTCACACTCGCTCTACACAAGTGCAATCCTATTTTCCGCTCAATTCCACTGATTTCCTTTGATGATATTAAAGGTCCTTACTACCCTTTGCCAATAACTAAGATACTTATCACTAAAATAAACGACGTTTAACTATCTTGAACAAGCATTCAGAAATATGGAAGGAGTTGTGAGGTTTAGTCTAGATTCTTCCCACTTTTTCATATATTTACAGTGCTTAATGAGACTGAAACAACTCTGTAGAAACAGCTACTATTTCCGTTGAAAACCAAGTATTATAAAATTGCTGATCTGATAAAGATTAAAGGTAAAGATAGCTGATGGACACCGGGAATGATATCTTGATGAATTGAAGTGACTCAAAAGAGAAAGAAAGAACATTAAAATATTTTCCGATCTTACTTAAGTTCAAATTGAAGTTTAAAATTCTTTATCATTAAAATAAGTTCATATCCGAATGTAAAGGGAATTTGGTGACTAAATGTAATACGTTTGCTAGACTAACTTCATTAGATTTGTTTTGTATTAGAATGATGTTTTAAATCTGAACTGGTTTCTTGATCTTTTCCTGAACTGGTATCCTTCAAGGATCTTTGCATTTTCTTATGTTTATAGAAAAATATTATTTTTAATTTTGGTGTCTCGAATACGTCTCATTAAAGTGCAAAGACTTGGCTAAAGGCATATAAAGGCGAGTATCATAAGAGTTATGGAAAACGTTTGAAAATTACCTAAAATCATGAGAGAATTATGAAAATGTATTTATCAATCATAAGATGCATTCAGTCAGAATGTGCGTTACTCGTGAAAGGCCACACCATTAATGGTAAATGACTATATAACTGCATGTTATCGTGCCGAAGAAACTTTTCTCTGCTGCTTTTACCTTCCCTTACAATAACACATTTCTGATCGCGAATCTAAGATACAACCAAATTTTGGAAGCTCTAAAAACGCTGAAAAGTCTTAGAAATAAGATGCTTGCATAATATCCTGGTGAAAATTTAATGTGGCTTTTTCTGTTCTGCTTTAGTATGGAGGAATGTTGAATAAGAGTGTTTCTTGTGAAATTATTGGGAGATAAAAAATTACACGTTAAATGAATGAATGTGAACGGAAAGAATTTCCTCTCCGTTATTTTGCTCGGACTTAAAAGGAAGGCGAGCAGCTAAAGCGGTGTGCATGGGAATTTGATAAAAAGGAAGAGATATTCCGGGAAATAGTTGGAAAAATCTTCTTTACATGAATGTCTAGAGAAGATTTTATATAAGGGGTAGTGGAGCAATGACTCTAGATTAACAACCAAAAGCAATGAGTGAACCATTTCATTAGGTTGTTTGGTGGGAAAAAGGAGTACAAGGATAGGAACGTACAGAGTGATATATTGAATCAAACAGCTAATGATCTTTCAATAAACCAGAATTTGCAGTGTAGTCTACTGTTACAAGTACTTTAATTTCGTTCCGCGAAGTCCATAAATAGAGCATCATCCGGTTTAATGTTTTCTGTCAATTTAAATTTGGTTTAAAGATACATGCCGAATGTATCCGTTATAAGGTGCATTATTTTCGCCAAAAATTTAGGTCAAAAAGCAGGGTGTGTCTTATAGGACATAGAGTTACCACAGTATTGAGTTTGTGAACGTTGTAGAATACAGTACCAAAAACCTTGCTGTGTCTTAAATGCGGGTATACACTGCGAAAAAATACTTACTCTTGGTCTTAAAGAGATATAAGAAGTAAAACCGCAGAATTCCTAATTCGTCAAATCCATGCTTGAAATAATTACATTACATAAAGTTATTTTGTGAGGGATCTTCGGAAGCGATTAAGTATGACTGTAGTTAAGTATGGGTAAGACCACTGAAATACACACTTCGATAGCTGCGGTGCACAGCGATTTTATAATTAAGGGGTCATCGCATTAAGTAAACAATATTCACGCAATGGGAAGCACACGTTTGCGTGCGGAACAGATCGCTGTGTGGCTGCCAAACGAATAAATCCGACTCAGTGGGTAGAATAAAGAGACGAGGGATGAAAATAATGGAGGCAGAATAATGCGAGGGACGAGGAAAATGCTTAGATATATGAGAATGGCCAGCTTCCTTCCGTTTCCCAATGGAAAAATGAGACGCGAGGAGGGAGAGGAGCTTTTGTGGTGAACGTGGCCGTGGCCGCCAAATTAAATGGTCGATTAATAAATTACAGTGAAACTTATCCGCTCAGCGTGATTCCCAAATTCGCTTCCGTCGAAAAAATAACGGTCGTTCTTGTGAAACGTGAATCTAGCGGTGGCTTCCTCTGTAACCGAGCGTGAACGAGGCCTTTTCATTCCACGCTCTTGTAATTGCTGAATTTTATGAACGACACGCTTTATTAGAATATACAACCGCACTTGCATTACGAATCGTTGGAGAATCCCGATTATCCGCGGTCGGATTATCTGAAAGGCGCATGTTCCGAGATCGTCCTAAGAATGATTAGATTAGTCTCTATTGGAAAGAAAATAAATGTTATAGTTGCGGTTTTCCAGTTGGATGCAATTTTCCGATAAAACTACGTAGCCCTTTTAGAAATCCGGTGTACGCACTGTTTCGGTAACTCCGCGCTTAAAATATCTTATCAGTACGTTCTTTGGTGGGTGACAAACTCAAAAATGAAGTTCTGTTTAACTTTTCATTCCTGTGAATGTATTTCTACATATCGATATTCCATGACCAAATAGAATTTTAATGTGTTCCCGTTTTTTCCATCAGCTTCCGTATCATTCAGGAATTCATTTTCCCAGCATCCTGAATCGGCGATTCTGCTTTATTCAGAAAAAGTAGGTTAGGTAAAAAGACAACCAAAACTAGAAGCGGCATCATTTTCCTATGATATTACAGAACCAACTGTATTACAAATTTAGGTCCAATAGATAGATGTAAATGGTACCCGAAAAAGGACAAAGGCTAGAGAAAGAGTATGATCAAAATTGGAAGGAATTCTCAAAAAAATTGACAGCTATCATTAATTATCTACTTAGAGAAAAGACGCTTATCCCGTCTTACTTGTGATCATATCAAGTCTGAGGAGCAAATCCTATACCAGGGGCTTAGCCAGGATTTGGTGGGGGAAGGGGTTTGAGCCATTGAGTAAATGAAAAATTGCCTGCATTCTTTGGACAGGGAAACAGGTCTGACCTAAATGTAATAAAGATGGAACCAGATTTATATTTACGTATATTCCCTGCGAGTCTACAGTAGCATGAGTCACTTTAAATTTTTAAACAATTACAATTTGTAAATATTTAAATAATTACTCTCATAACATCGATTTATGAAAACCTAAGTGGGAACATAACGCCCTACTTCCCCCTCTGCAATAATGGTCCCCCTCTGTAATAATGGTCCCCCTCTGTAATAATGGTCCCCCTCTGTAATAATGGTCCCCCTCTGTAATAATGCTCCCCCTCTGTAATAATGGTCCCCCTCTGTAATAATGGTCCCCCTCTGTAATAATGGTCCGCCTCTGTAATAATGGTCGCAGAGTCGCACATTATTTTTTCTGAAATTTAAGAGTAAACAAGATAAGGACATTATTTTCCAACTTTAATTCCCCTCTTCATCTGCAGCAAATATCAGCGACGTGTATTTAGTCTTTAAAAAGCGTTTAATTTAAATTTATTATAACGTTTAACATATTTTTCATTGATCCTCATTTTTAATTATTTTCGTAAAAGTATACGTAAACCTTCCCTTCTCAAAAAAACCGTGCCTTTAGTTATGTCAGGAGTTCAAAATTTCTCGTTTCAAATATTAACAGGCTTTGATTTATCATTGACTAAAATTTGGAATAATAGGAATGGAACAATAGAATAATGCCTTAGACATTTTCGTTATCCATTTCTAAATTTATATATCAATTATTTATCGAATGCCCAATGAATATTTGGAGAGTTCCACGAGCAAGTTCGGTGTAACACTTACAAGCTTGGACCTGTATGCTAAAATTGAAATTCAAGCGGGTATGTCACTTGCTTAATTGCAGCTACGTTAAATTTTAATTGAACCTGATGTCGGACATTGAAGGGTTGAGAGGACGTCGGGTATTAATGCTAAGCAATGGGCCAGCAATGCTAATCTTAATCAAAAATCAGCTTCCGATGTGTAAATGTATTGCTTGGTGTAATAAAAATAATAAATTATTATAATTATATATAATGAAAATAATAAAAACAACATTTAAATAGTTTGAGCAATTTCAATTAATTTATTGCATAAAAAAAATATACCCAAATAAAAGTCGAGACCTAGATATTTTTATTTGTCGAGATAGAGACTAATTCAGCCATTCATTCCAAATGACTCAGCATCTTTGAGACAATTACAATCATTTAATGAAGATGAAAAGTAAGAAAATTATTCCCTTGGGAATGATTAGAGAATATACCCTAGATGAACCTCAACTCCTCAATTATCCTCAACTCCTTAAAGGAATGAAACAAAAAATAAATAACCGGTTAAACCCACTGATAATAAAATTTTTACTTTAAATGATCGACCAATAACTAGAGATGGAATTAAAGTAAAAAAAAAACGAGTCGGTAAATCCTCATTCAAAATCAAGGTTTGAGCTCAAAACGGAGAAGAAAAGGAACCTCAGTAAAGTCATCCAAATGTGCTTCTATCCCTTTTAAACTTCGGTTGTCAGCGCCAACAATAATGTTTTAATCGATGTCTATTTACAATTAAAACCTCCGCGATTGATTAAAGTCAATCAACATTCATTTGTGGGCACTTCACTCTTGTGAATTGGCAGAGGATCTCTTTTGTGGCCGTATTTGTTTCAAATGCAGTACTCTCAAACGCGCAAAATCCACCACTCCTCCCCCCTCGCACTTTCAAAACTATAATAGCAACCGCAAAGATAAATTTAGATTACTTTCAATCCTGAATTTTTTCCATGAGTTATGTTTCTAACGGGCTGATTTTCTTCCCGCGATTAAATGGAATAAACGACACAATTTATAGCGCGTAGGACACATTCATCTAGAAAAGGAACGGCAATGTGTTCGGAGCCATTTTCGGGGGCGATAAAAAATTCATCCGGAACGCGATGACAAAAGATCTGCGGGGAAAAATGGATCGGACTCCTTGATAGCATTATAAATGCAACGAAGGAATAATAAAAAGAGAAAGCTTTATATCGCGTCGCTGTACGGATTAAAATTTACATTCCGTCGGAGGGCAACGACAGCCATGCAAACACGACATCATTTGCTCATTTAAATTATGACGTATTGGATTAATGACGGCCGGGACGACTTCTTAAAAAGAGAAACGTCCCTTTCATAAAAACGGTGAGGGATTGAGATTGTGCTCCTGATGCGATGTGGAGGAATTGATATGAAAAGGGGATTGGAGGAAAAGTCGGAGAATGGAGAGCCATAAATCTGTTCCTAAGCGATTTATCGATGACGTGTTGGAGGAAATATGTGAAGGGCGCCTTTTTTCGAAGATCTCTCTCTCTTTCCCTGGGCGTCTCTTCTTTTGCCTAACCTCTTCATCTTCTGCTAGTTTATCCTTTTATTTGGTTATTGGTTAATTTGCCGTCCCGAGTGAGCTCCAAACTTCGTACGCATTCATGAGAAGATGCGAAACATTTCGTATTCCTCGGATGCGAATCGCTCGGATTTGAGATATTTGGAGTGGAGAACTTCAGATCCGTAAAATACTCGAAGAAAAATGATCGGCAACCGATCGAACAGATAATATGAGGACATTTTACGATATGGAGCTAAAGATTCGAGAAGAATGGTTTTCCCATTTGGATACAACACGGTCTTCTCATTTCAGATGGAACTAAAGAACTCCACAGAACGGAAATAGACTGGAAATGTGAGGCCGAAAGAATAATGATGCAAAGAAAATTTATAGATATGAAAATGTTGGTATACTTTGACAGTGATATCATTCTGTGATATACTGTGTTACTTTATAAGTAATGCAAGATAATGATAAACGTGGACGAAATATAATATGATCTTGCTTTTATACCTCGACTGTTATGCAGAAATAAAAAATAGCATGTAATGAAGCATGCGCTATGACGAATTTATGGCTCTATTGGATGGAAAAATTATGGATTCATAGTAGTATGAACAAGAGGAGTGTACCAACTACGAATTTTTGACATACGACTCCGAGATGCTATTACATTTCTAATTTATCTTACATATAAATAATATACTAATAATTATTATTTTTATATGTAATTATTACTCTTTAAATTTCGTTGAAGACGTTAATTTTACCGTTTTTAGTGATCACTCTTATGTATTATCTTTAATATTATTTTAAAAATTAACAAGAGCATTTTAAGCCGGTTTCCGCTGTTTCTTTACGCCCTTACTGTGCGTGTTTTCCCGCTAAATTGTTTTCTCTTTTACCAACCTTCAGTGTAGGATTTTCCCCCACAAACTAAATCTCTACTTGCTTGCTTTTCTTTTATTTAAATATTTTCTTACATAATGTGAATTTGAAGACTAAAGTTAAGTAAAATTCGGGTATTAAATCGCCAATTAAATGTCGAATAATGAAAATAATGTGGTTTAATGACTGTGAATACATTTTGTAAGATGTGAGGAAAATAGATTTAGACCCATGATATAAATTTAGTAGAACATGACTAAGAGGAAAGAAAAGATATGTAGAACGATCGTGATGGGTGAGGATTACAAGAAAAAAATACGAGGAATGCAATTGGTGCATTTAACTATGCAGACATCCAAATAAATACGGGCTATTCATGGCTAGGGATATAAAATGGGTGATAGGTAATCTTAGATGGAAGTAGCTTGACGACATCAAATAGAAACCGAGTAATAGGTATTAGTTATGAATGTTAGCGTACATAACGAAAATCATTACGTCATTTCCGCTGCAGGAGTGCAACATAATGGCACTTACTCTTTTGACGTCGAAGATCTACCGTGAAGGGCTCAGAAAAAAGGAAAACTGCACTCGTAAGTCAGATATCCAGGTGAAAAACTCGTTTGTGATATGATTGGTAAAGGACTCTTGTGTGAAGAGGTGATTGCAAGATGAAAACGATTCAAGAGTCTGAGATCGGTTGAGAAGTATTGCGACGTGAGAGGAGTGCTATTGGCATTCGGAATGATAAAATGAATTGCGTTTAGAGGTTGGTGAGAGTGTAAAGCGATAGTGCACTCGCAAACGATAACAAAAGATAGCACAAAGAAAAAAGGAAACTTTCAAGAACTTCTGCATATATGTTTTTACGTCAAAAATATCCATCGAAATCAGTTTAGTGTCTCATAATAACAATATCACGGAGCGGAATCGTGTGCCTAAATCAACATCGCACCGAAACAAATAGCTTAAACTTCATAATTTTGTCATAACATTTTCACATTTTTTTAAAAAAGGAGCAGCAAATGAATTTGACCCCATGGAAATTAACGGCGATAGTCAGAATCGCTAATGAAATTGGCTGAATATAAAGGGAACCCGACATTACCCAAGATTATTTACGGAAAGGTGTCAGCATAATTTATCGCGATAACGGCGAATGAAATTTTTATCATCAGCGCTTGAATAGTTAAGTGGCGATCCATAGTACTCGGGCAGAGTGAAAATTCAACTCCATGGCCTTTTGTTATCCGTATTCTTTTGTTTTTCCCGTTCATTCCTCTTTAATATATTCATCCAGAGAAAATAGAAGAGACGAGTGGGATAATGTAGAGTGGAGTAGTCGCGAAAATGAGGAGATCGATCAGATAAGGTTAGCTCATGACACAGCAATAGCAGTAGAGAATGAAGATAGGGGCACCGCAATAAATAAAAGTGAAAGTTCCAATTTTTATGCCATTTTGAACTCTGTCCAACGTGAAAATACACAAAGGAAGGGCAAAAATTATGATGGTTTGCAGCTGCGAGACGAGGAATGGACTGCCAAAAAGAGGGCAAGAGAAATTAAAAGTTAAGGATCAGTTCATCAGCTTGAGAACCGGGACAAAATAGGATATAAGCGGTGAAAATAATGTGGAAAGAATGATGGTGTTTGAAAAGTTATGCAATCAAAGGTTACTGCTAGTGCCTCGACTGGGCGGAGTCAATTAAATGATTGGAGAGAGAGTGGATCTGATTGAAATACTAAACAAAAAAACCGAATTTACTCTAACATCAACGCAACCGACTTTGAGGAGAGTGGATATTATACATAAAGAGGAAGGACTGATGTTGACAAATATCATTCTGGATCCCACACTAAGTATCACTTCAAAGAAAATGAGCAGAATCATAGCATATAGAATAAATAGCATAATCTTTAAAAAGAATCCACAGCCACATTTGTGATATTAGTAAAATTGTAATGCTTAATGACTTAAAAATGAGTTTTATATTTTGAAACTAGCTACACAAAATGATTTTAAGCGTAATTCCCATGAATAGACGATGAAGATAATTCGGTTAAATTAATTCGTATCCATAGAACAGTTTATCTTAATCTCTTATTTATTTTTCTTTTATCTAAATAAGCTTCTCTGAAACTCTGAAGCCCCACTCCTGTGACACTTAATATTTCTTATCCAAAAAGCAATTTCACGAGAACAAAAATAAAACAGGCATTAACTTTCAGATAACTTTCACACAAAATCTACTACAAAGAAAAATATAATTTAACACTAGAAGGACGGGATGGGTCATTTTGACCCATACGTCATGTTCAACATGAATTTTCACGACTTATTTATTTTTTAATTCTCTTGAAATTTTTTGACTTTGTGTGTTTTTACCTATATTATTTGAAGACGGAAAGTTAATTTCGAAATAGTTGTCAATTAATTTTTTAATGGAAAATATACCTAGAAGGACGGCTATGGGTCATTTTGACCCATAACGTATCTCTCTATTGGAGACAAATTTTTCAGCANTTAAATAATTTGCAAATTAAAAAATATAATAATTCGATTCAATTCAGCGTATCGATTTTAAGGATGATAACCAAAGAGCTATTTTACCTCCTCAATAGGGATCGCCAAACTTTTGGAACGCTTCTAAAAAGTGTGATCTGGTTTTTGAACATTTTCTGATTTTTAAAATTTGCAAACAATCATAAAAACCCTACAGTATTGCTGATAGAAGCAGTTCAGAAATGACTTGAAGAGCTAATTTTAAACATAATTAAACATTAATTACATTTTATATTCAAATGATGAGACAAAATCGAGGTATATTTTATTAAGCCTCGTGTGGATAATTGACTCAGAACTATTCCACCCTTAAAATATACAAGATTAAATGTAAGGACAGAAATTATTCAGTGCATGGATTTTGTGCCCCCCCCAAAGACCAAGGTTAATCCGGATGCAAAGGTTGCAAATCTATTTCATACCATATGTTATTCATCCGCAAAATTTATCACGCATCACTCCACAATGAAGCGGTTAATTAAATATGTTAAGTGTTTAATGATTGAGAAAACTTTTTGAATATAATTTGAACGATTCTCGGAGGTTATTTCAAGTAGCTTAATTAAAAACCCATTAAATTTGCGCATAAAATAGCTTTGTTGGAGTCCCATTAAATTTCGCAATGGCTTTAGCATTTAATTATACGTAACTAATCATTTTTTATCGGAATTAAAATATGCTAAGGATCGGAACGAAATTCCGTTAATTAAATTCGCCGGAATGAGTGGCCGCTAATCGGTACAGCATTTAACGACGTCTCGGCTAATGGCGGTCCGCTTGCTCTCCTATTTACCAATTAATTCGGAATCCCTTCTTTTCGGATGCATTTTCCCTTGTTTTCTCCTCAAATAACCTCTCTCTGCAAATCTAATTATCGCATGTTTGTTCCGAACGCGTTTTCGGAACACCGAAACCACTATCGCATAAAAGATTCCTCCATCCGCCGAAAACTGTTTTCTCCTTCTGAGACATCGCTTCCATCGAATCCACGTTATTCTCTCCGCGATCCATTCGGAACAGAAACCCTCTTCCGCTGTATGCACTTCATATTCACTTCGATAATAAAGAGACTCGTCGATCAAAAAGGTTTGTATCGGAAAAGCAATTTTTCCCGACTCTCGCGTCGCATCGAAGTGCCAATATCGATATGGAAAGAGGGCGCCATCGAAGCGAAAGTATAACAAAATGATTAACGGATAAGGCGAAATAACGATCTTCACTAATTTGTCCGTCAAATAGCATCACCGACGATGCATAACTCAACTACGCTGCTCCGCACTCGCTCGAAATTTCACCTCCGAGGCAAATTTCGGAGTTTTTTCGCGCTCTATACCGTCGGAAGCCACTCCCATTGATTTATTTTAGTAGGCTTTTGTAAAACCGTCAACAGCCGAGTTCATTCATCAAAAAGGAGATCGTATCTCGCTTATTAAACGGCCTTTTCGGGATGCCCCACAACATCCTGTGAGCGTTACCTTGACTACGCCGGACTCTTCTCCAACTTCCATCCATCAATCTTCGCTCCTCTTCATGCCTTCACTCCTCTTCTCTAACACTCCCTCAAGTGATATGACGGCGATAAAACTATTTCTTAATGCGCATGGTGCATCATTCTTCCCGCTGCTGTAGCCGAATTTGAGGTTGTGCTTACCTTGTGCTAAAGTTCTTAGTTCAGATTGCATAGACATTATTGGAGATAATTCAACCGCTTACCTCTACATTTCTGCTTGCATTTGTACACAAAACGCAACTCTCGTTAAGTAAGCACGATATACATGTAGAGTAGGAGAGTTTAATCATTCATCTGCTATGCGCTTCATTAAATACTACAAAGGATTCGCGGGCCGCTGATGATTTACAACGTATAATTTTTTTAAAAAGCTAATTATCAAAACTAGTAAACTTAATTGTTTCATTCACTCTGTTTCTAGAGTGAGTATGATTTTTTCTTTTTTATGACAGATCCTAGCCAACCTCTGCGGTACTTGGCCTTTGTTATCAATTTGTAAGTTCAAATATGCTGAAAAACTCACAAGTAAAAAAAAGAAATAATGGACAAGAAAAAAGTATTTGGAAACCGGGACTCGAACCCAAAATCTTCCACTATGCGGGTAAATGCCTTGTCCAATCAAGCCTTCGAGACAGAAATTCTGACAATGATTCTGACATGCGCAAATCGGCAGCGCCGAATGGCATATCAGGATTTTCTGGCTCGATGGCTTAGTTGGGCAAAGCATCTTCCTGGAAAGGGGAAGAGTCCGAGTTCGAGCCCAGGCAT
This sequence comes from Ladona fulva, assembly GCA_000376725.2. NCBI lineage: Eukaryota > Metazoa > Arthropoda > Insecta > Odonata > Libellulidae > Ladona > Ladona fulva. Next base: position 205,501 of record KZ308449.1, read on the forward strand.
TGTCAGACCTTTTCTTTGGAATCGCTGTTAAATATTCAGGATTAGCTGTTTAGATGCAATGAAATGGTTACAGAACACGAGTTGGATACTCCTGGACCCAACTGCAATAAAATGAAAACAAAGAGGACCTTCTCAACTTCGTTGAATTATTGAAGAGAAGCTGAAGCTGATTTTATCATATTCAAAGATTTGTATCGACAGTTAAGATAGTTTAGTTAATAGCATAGTTTATTTCGCAGACAGTTGAGAATAGCATAGTTTACTTCACATTACGGCACTTAATTTCTGCTAATCGAAGAAGATGATGATTACTGTTTGGAACATTTTTCAAGAGTAAAGTTTCAAGATTATTGTTATAAACCCTCACTAATAAACCTGCGATAACATGTGACGGTTCACTGGGTATTTGCCAAGAGTTGGTTAGATTGAATTAATCATTCACAATGCTATCCTAGATTGCCGTCAACCAATTAAGCTCCAGTGAAGCCTGAATAAACATTTAGTGGGATAATGTTCCAATTAAGAGTAATAATAAAAACAGAATAATAAATCAGAATTTCCAGTAATTAACTTGAAAAGTTTCTCTTTAATTTAGGAGTATAGAAGTAGTTTTGATGACTTAAGATGGAAATTCAAGTGAATGACTTACATTCTCCTCCTTTAGATTATCGAAAGTAAGAGAACGTAACGTTAGCAGTTTCTTTAGTGTCACACTTTCTTCATAATTTAAGTTTAATTAAATTAATTAAAGTTAAATTATATCCAATCCGGCAGGACTTCGTGGAAAGATATTCTGAAAGAATAAGAAAAACTTAGTAGTAATCACAAGATGTTACAAGTTGTAGGCTACACAGCCATCTTCAGGTGGCCATTACCTGATGACCTGTGTGCTATTTGTGTAGCCGAAACTAGTGTAATGAACACCTTGTGGATGCTACAGTTTTTCTTATTCTTTCTGATGTTTATTACACGACCGATTTCGACTACACGAGTAGCACAGAGATCATCAGGTAGTGGCCACCTGATGATGGCTATGTAACCTACATCTTGTAACATCTTGTGAATTGTACAATATTTTTCTTATTCCTACACATACATTTTACGAGAAATTAAAATTCTACCGAGGATGGAGTCTTTACAAAGGCGTACATTCTGCTCAAAACGTATATAATTCATCGTAAATAACCTTTCAAATTTCTGGTATATTGAATATAAATTGTCAAGAAATCAGTCTCTTTGATGTACACTGTACTTCTAAACACATATACACTGTACCTTTAAATACTTATATATGTATTTAATCACTGATATCCCAGTTCTGGGAGATATACTGCAGGCTGCATCTCAATTCAATATATTCACAAAAGGGTCTCCTGACATACCCATATGGGTAGCTTCAATGAAAGCTGTTCCGGGTTAGATTCCTGGTGCGGGTTCGAAATGACCTTAGCTGTCTAAGCACAGAAAGTAATAGTTAGTCTGTAATTTGCAGAAAGAAGTAGTAGTAGTTTTATTTTCAAGTGATTCGTTAGTGATTACAGTGGTAATTTGATGAACGCGCTACCCAATTGGCTATACGGGATCCCTTTGTGGAAAGAAATAAATACTAAGGGTGAGATGATATTTTTGCTCAACAACTATCAATGTTAACTAATTAATGTGAACCACTTTTATTCGATGATATTTACTATGCTAAGCCCCATTACGCCTCACAGTTACTTCTTGTCTTGCAGTTGTCATCTTACCTGATAGAAAACGAAGTAGAGGTACTCCCCTCTCGAATTGGCCTTTTTGACTGCTGAAGTGGGACCCTCTGAAAAATAAGGAAATATTTCCATTACAATTATTTTAAAATACATCTCACTCTCCTGGAAAGTTTATTGAAAAAAGAAACCAAAACCCTTTACATGTGCTACACTACATACATTTCTTTTCCACGAGCATGGTTTCAACTCATATTTTGACTGATGAGTAATGATGGCTTCACATCGTCATCAGGTCATGACGTAAAACGTTGAAACTATGGTCGAGGAAAAAAATTATATTGTTATATGAGTAAAAGTTTGTTTTTCCTTTCTTCAATTTTGGAATACTTCCACTTAGTCGTGTTTGAAGCAATTTATTCACCTAAAAAGTTATATTAAGATCAAATGTTAGTGCTTAATATGTTAACTAATGCGCTATTGTTTCAATATGGTTAAATCTTTGCGTCTGTAATATTAATTGATAAACGCTTAAGGAATTATTTTTGAAATAATTCCCAAGTTACAACATTATAATCCGGGGTAGCGGACTTAACGATGTATCTAAGGAAACAATTGGAAAATATAGAGCAGAGAAGTATACATAGAACACGCCGCTAACTTTAGCTCTTGGTTTTTTTCCAAACGCTCTCAACGTTAGAGATGAGAATGCTACGAGAAAATCTTTACGATTTCTTTGTTAGCAAGAAAAAATATTTATATTCGGGACTCGTAACACATTTGCCATGCTAACGACCCCTACTGAGTGACCCATACTCGTGATCGACGGACAGAAAACGGGAAGAATATGGATCTACGAGTATTTGTGAAGCCAAAAGGAAAAAGGAAAACAATCGATGTATTCAGGGAATCTCGAGCGCGCAGTATTACTTAAAAGTACAATTAATGCAAGTTTACCACGTGAAGCTGCTTTTAGGAAGTCGAGTTCAGTCATATATTCGGATTCTCATGCGCTATTGGTCAATTTAAATTATTTTGAGGCGATTTCCCTCGTTTATTCATAATTTCGTTCACTTTTTTCGTGATTAATTGGAAGTTAGAAGATTTCAACAAAGGATCAATTTACTGGATAAATTCAGAGAAAGCACGTTCAGAGATGATGTAGCAGATATAACGCGTTCACCATGCTACATAGGCCGTTTCGATAATGCGAGAAAGATCATAGAAATAGATGCCAGAATCAATAGATTCAAGAACTCATTTTTTCCGCGAACGATATATGAAAATAATCGATTAAGGAAATAGAGTCATAGTGCATGCATGCCCTGCCACTCACCGAAAGGCGGGTTGCAGGGTAAACATATAGACATAGAAATAGATTACGTTAATGATTTTAAGGAAAAGAAAGAGCTACTGTATCCGAAACATCTCTATTTAGCTTTAAATGCATCTAAAGTACTCTCAAAATTGATTTTTAATTCTCAAGTATATATTTTATGTAAAATAAGTGTGAACAAAGCACATAAATTAACATTTAATAATAATAATTTACTCAATACATTTTCGTCTCAAGTAGGGAGGACAAATATCATTAATGGGATAAAGAGAGTAATATCGCCCCAGTTGAAATTCTTATAAAAACAGTTAAATGTGTAAATCAACATTGAAGGGAATCCCATCGTCTAAAAGAATACTTTAACCTTCTATACTTTTTTCATCCTAAATTCAAAGAAGAAAACGCTCTTAAAAAGCTTATGCGATAGCTAATAAATATATATTTTCGTTTTAACTATGATAAGTTTGTAAAGATGATTATATTGCTGATAAATATAATATTAATGCGAATCATGCTCCATTATGTGAGCTCAATTAACGGCAAAGCTTGTTCATACCACTATATTTCAGTCGTAATGAATACGGAGCGATTATATTGAATTCGAGGAAAGTTTGATTGCAAAAATGTTAACACCATAAACTGCTCCTAGAGGATGAGTTACGATATTGTATTCGAAGTAGTGAAAATCAAATTAGAGCTCTAACGGGTCTGTAAAATGAGGCGATTTAATCAATGAGTGTTAACGTGCATTTCCATTACGCTGAAAACGTAATTAGATTTTAAGGGAGCCTTGTTAATAATGACCACAGTCATTTCATTTACACACTGACTGAGCATTATTAGATCAATATAAAGGCATATTTCTCATTACTACACGTCATGAACATACTCAGAGTAGAGGTTTGCTCTAAATGAAATCAATTAGCATCTAAAGCACTTTAATCGATCGCATAAGAAAATTATTCCTGTTGTATTGTAGAATTTTGCTGCTTGCCTCCTAAATTTCTTATTTTTTGGCCGTAAAACGCTCGAATTATTCCAAATCGTACATTCATGACTGTGACTAGAAGTTCTGAAGTGATATGTCTTCATTACTAATGGAATATGTATCATCTTTCGAATCACTGTAATTATGAAATTCTTGATTTAATGATTGAGTGCAACTAATTACGAATGGAACTCGTTGATGGCAAAAAAGGAGATCTTGCGATTAAAAGAGCGAATGAGTCTGGTAACACACAAGACTGATCTACCGAAAGGAAATATGTTACTCTTCATTTTATAAACGCTTTGATTTAAAATAATCACGAAACACTTCAATTTATGCGTTCAATTTTGCTAAGAAGCGCTCCAAAGTTTGAGATTTATTTCCTCTTCTGATACTCAGAAATGAAGGAAATTCCTTGACCTGCGAGTTTCTCCAATAATGTATCTCATTGGCAATGAGTTAAGATATAAAACATTGGAGTATATTAGGAAGGCAAAATGTTTAAATAAGAAAAAGGAAACTTTCTCATAATGGATCTTCTGGTAAAAAATTGATTGCATGATTATCTCTTAATTTCTTGAGGTTTTAAATTAATTATTTAGTATTCTTGGGCTTAATTGGAAGTTTAATTTCAGGAACAATGACTAATCAAAAGTGTACCATACTTTCAAATTGCTTGAGTATGAATTTTGTAGTAAATTTGTAAGTTATCCCTTAAATCATAACTTTTGCTGGAAGATCTCGGTAAAAGGTTTCTGTTTTCAGACTAAAAATCCCTTCATTCTACTTAAAATATTGTATTAACGCCTGAATCGAAAAAGAATTAGATCCATAAGCACCATTTGTTCTTTGTAGTGACCAAAAACCGTCTAAAACAACTCAGATTTCCAGCATTCACGTCTAGTTTGCGCGATTTAGGTTAATGTTTCAGAGAGTAAAACACTAATACCTCTCCTTTTTTTCAAATGCGGGTAATGTACGAAAAGCCAGACAGTCCCCAACTGCATCCTTTGCAGTACATTTACATCTACAGAAGTACCCTGCATGCCGCTTTTCTGCGTGTGGCAGGGGGTACGAGACCTTCAGTTACATGAAGATTTTCCTGAAATTTTATTATAAAAACGTAATGAGTTCACTGGAAACACGTAATAAATTCAATTTTCACAGCAAGTGTCTCCCTTGAAGGAATACACGATATAATTAACAACGGATTAAGAGTAGCATCTCAATCTACGAACTCGTCATTCATTTGTGATAATGACCGCGACAGCTCATCCCGAACGTCGATCGGAAGAGGAATGGAAATTGATGACTACAGTATTTTTAATCTTAAACTGGGAGGATTCGCTAAAGACATTTTTAAACTAGTTAATCTCTTGCTGTTTAGCAGAGCTCCAAAAACCATCAACGCGAAGATTGCCCTATGCGCATTTCACCACAAATGATAGCTTCTTTCAGGACCAGAGCAGAATATATCGCAACCAATGATATTCCTCAGAGACCAGAGCAGAATAAAAGTGAACAGCCAACAAGTTTAGAAGTGGGAAGAAACAATTGCGCATCTAAATCTAATAATCTATATAAATTCTTATGAAAATTAGTGTATATGGTCAGTTTAAGTCACATATGCCAAACATATGGTGGAGCTTTCTGATACAATTACCTTAGATAGGTAATTTAAAACCTTTTTGCAGTTCTAACAATGGTCTCAATGCCTTTGAAAATTTATCAAAATAGAAATTTTTCTCTGAATTCCGATACTGACTTTCATAAGAATGTATACAGGTTATAAGAATTCAATGCGCAATTGTTTCTTCCCGCTTCTGAAATTGTTTGCTGTTCACTTTTATTCTGCTCTGGTCTCTGAGGAGTATCATTGGTTGCGATATATTTAGAGTTCTTTTAAACTACAACTAACTCAATCACCACAGGCAACTTATAATCTGATTAATCTTTTGGAAATGATATGTAAGATTTCGTAAGAAATGAGAGAGAAATATGATCCGTGGCCAGATTCAAAATCAAGATTGGGAATCATAGAGATGTTCAAAAGGTCGCAGAAATTCTTCGATGTTTTGTTACTCTTCTCATTGTGGAGATAATCTTCATTCATATATCCGCTTTCTACTCCTTTTCTACGCCATATATGATTAAAGGGATACTATAAGCTTGCTCTCTCCCACGGACGCTGATTGACGATCGTAGAGACTGCAAGTGGAGAGATGAAAAGAGCGGCTGATATGGAATCGGAATCCAAGTCATGCATTGTGACTGGTGATGAAGCAAGGCATTCTCCACTGAAAATGTGCCAGACTTCGCAAAGGAAAAGTCTACGGGATTTGGAACCGAAGGAAGAACGTATGCAGAGAGACGAGATGCATGCTTTGGTGTTCCCTTTACTTTGATTTGAGGGAATTTATAGTATCCATTCAGTTCAATACTTTCCAGCTTCCTTCAATTTAATATGCCAATCGTAGAATTTCAAATATATCTTCCTCTCATTTTCATCTGTTTCTCTCGGTTAAGTAATCCGCTTTGGTCTTGCCTATCCTAGGGCCTATTTTCACTTTGTATTATTGATGAAAGTTCTTTGACATTAGAGTTCATACCAGCCTCGGTGGTATAGTTGTGAGCGTGTTAGCTTAGCAACGCTGGGTCCCGGGTTTGAATCTTCGCTAGGGCATAGTTGTTTGTGATAGTGACTTGCTAGTGTGACGTGTAGGTGGTCTCTTAAACAAACTGGATGGTTTCGGCCTTCACTTGGTGGAATTTCATAGTAACACACAGGTTAACAAAGAATTATTTATTTATATTATTCACAAAATAAAAAAAACCATTACTCAGGTTTCGATGCGTAATATCGTTAGCAGGCAAGGAATACTAAAAACACAGTTTATATGGTCAAAAAAGTGAAAGGAAAAAATCCAATTGGATAAGAGTAAGTGGGAATAGAGAATTGGATCCAAGGGAATGGAAAATTTTGGGAGAAGTGAAAGGACTATATTTTCTGTGTGTTATTGATATTGCTTGCTTAATGATGTTGCTACGCATGGAAACATGGGCTGCATTTGTTTAACCCTGTGTATTGTATGAATAAACGATTCTTTCTTGATCTGAGTGTGGTCTCTTAAGACCAAAATTCGCCGAATAAAGTCGTCATTGCTATTATTTCGCACATATAGGTTATCAATCCTTTCCACCGAATACGAACGCGCTACCCAATTGGCTATCCAAGAGCGTTTAATTTTAAAGTACTATATTTATGGCCTCGATAGGTATTTAACTGGATGTAGAAGATACAACCACGAGTTTCTTCATTTCTCGCAATTTAGGACTAGAATAGCTACTTTAGGAGGGAATAGTGATGTTTCGCGGGGTAACCTTAATCGGAACATTTGTCAAAATATTCCGTCAAGAGAAATAATTTATCTCGAGTTTAAGCGGAATTAATCAGGTTTCCATACGTGCGGATTGCTATTTTTATATATAAAACAAACAAAGAATCAAAAAAAAAAGGCCGAGGATGAAAGTCCTCTTCCTGAATCACTCCTGAACGTGTAACTGTTCTGAGCAAGGAGAGAGGATTTTGAGGCGAAATTAATAACGTGAGTAATGGCGGGAGAAAGTGCAATTAGAGGGACGTTGATGGATTCTGCTTTGATCCCCTAGCACGCTTCCCTTGCAACGCTAATTAATTCACGCCAAGAATATTTTCCTTTGGATAATGAATTTGATTGATTAGGCAAAAATCAGTGCTGCCTCCTAATGGAGAGGTAGACAAATGCCTTCATTTGCGAGGGTCGATAGGGAATCTCACACACAGAGACAACCGGATAATAAATTGTAACCGTTATGTACTTGACGACCTACAGATTTGCCGGAAAATTAATTTTGCTTCTGTCGCCGAAATTAGAATTAAATAAAGGTTTGTTTACAGATAGAGGTTTCTATATTATATGAATGTGAAGATGGCTTTATGTTCTGGATTGCAAACTTTCCCCTTACATTTCTCCCTTAAGTTAAAATATCGTATATTCTTTATAGGAATCGTGAGGTTTATTTTCTAAAGCAGGAGTCCCCCAAACTTTTCTAAAGGCGGGCCATATAAGTGAGGAATTGCTGAGTAGGTGGACCGTATCTAAGGTATTATCTATATACATAAAGTAGAAATTCTGTGGGATTGTGGTTTGTGTGTTTGTGTGTTTGTCTGAGATTGAAGTCCACAAGGTTTGTCCAATTCGCGTCAAACTTTGCGTACATGTTCTCTGAGACCCGGAAGGAGGTACAGTCACCTTTTTATTCGCTAACCTTACTGGGATTGAACCAAGATTGAACAAATTTCCATAAGGAATACATTTAAAGTTCAATTTCATCGGTTACAGACTTGAATCAGAAGGAATAATCTTATGAAATCGAGATAAGTACCAGAAGAAAGGAAATTGAATACATATTCTTATTATCGTCGTGAAATATCGCTTTCGTTTCCAAGTTGCAAGAAGTTAGATAAAATATACGAATATTTTGTGAAATTTTGAGGTTGTAAGCAGCCCATCCCCCTGACGACCAATACGATTGTTGATTCAGAGCTCATGCATTTTCCCATAAGAATAAATTGTGTATTTAGGCCCATTTAGAAGCAATGGCAAGAATTGACGATATGAAGACAAGGAAAGTTTTCAGATATTTTAACTATTACACTTACGAGAAAATTGTAGTGATGAATCGTAGGAGTAAAAAACACACGTAATACCGTAATGAATTAATGGGGATGAATGAGTAACTTTTTGTCTATCGATTCGGACTCATGACACGTTTTACGATTAAATTTCCCATCGAAAGAATATAAAATAACAACTTCCACACATTACAGATTGTCAAATGTTCTCAATGAAGCATTATATGTCGCAACTTTTAAAGTTGCTTACTTTGTACGATTACTTAGTTGACGATATTCGCTATTAGATTGAAAGATTTTGTTTTTAATAACCTGTCTCATTGAACTAAACTAAGATACGAGATGTTACTTTCTCTCATGTACAAATATGTGTTCTATATTTAATACAGTTTATATTTTCTGCGTTGAGAATCAACGGGCACTTCAGCTAATTATTTATAATTCTTCAAAAATGTAGTAAATTCTACTTGAAAATGAGTACCGGAAACAGTTTTCACATTCAAAACATACAGCTTTAGCTCTGCATTACATAAAGCTATGAAATCAACAAACCTTCTTGAAATTAACTAAATAGAATTGTCAGACGTCTCGTCATGAATACATCCTCCAATATATATGTCAGTAGACCGCTTAAAAACCATTCACGGTCCGGGTTTCACTGGAGAGCCGTAATTTGGGAACCCTGTTTTGAAAGTATGATACACCGCTTATTATTCATCTTATAACGGGAGAAGGTAATCGAATCGCCATGATAGAAATTCTGGATTTAGAAATGTATGCGCTCAGAGGTTTGAAACACTCCAAGAACCATTTCCCAGGCGGTTCGCGTCATAACCTCTGAAACCAAAACAGGAAACAAATGAAGGAAACTGATTAACCGGCCTTCTAACCTTCCCTCGTTTTCGCTCTCAGAGCCTCGCTCGCCCGCCTCGAAACGGCTCTTGGAGCGTTTTCAATCTCTAATTCATTAACAGCCTCGTTCTAATATTTCTTTCCTTATAAATTTATGCGCATAATTTTTTTTCTGAAGCATATACGATGGTTGAGTGGTACTTGAGGGTGGTTTTCAATTTCATACGCAATTTTCAGTGATTATTTGTTTGCTCCCACTTAATCTTAAGTAGAATACCGTCAAAAGCGTCAACGTAAGCTAGTTTGAAATATGTCAATATTATGTTTTACATCTTCAGTCAAGAAGAGATTTCACCGGTAAAAAAATTGGTTGCTTATTTGGCTGTTTTCCTGTAATTTTATGTAACATACTCCTAATTTCTTGAATTCGTTCCTGCGAAAGTACTGCTAGACCTGCAAAACTGCGCTCTTTGAAACTGAGTCGTTCAAGACATTCTCCAGAATTTCAGTTTAATAATAATAATAATAATAATAAAGCGTCTTTATTTACGGGCGAGATTGAGACTAATTAGTCTCTTCTTACATCTAGATAGGTTTTTTTAAAAACCTGTTTAAAACCTAAAAACCGGAAAAAAAATAAACTAAAACCCTGCAGGAAAACACCCACGTGAAGGGGGGCGTGAAAAACCTGCGAAACCTACTGACAGTGGCGACTAAAAAATTTAAAATAAGAGAGGAAATTTAGTAAAAGAAAAGTGTTAGTAACAAAGCTGAAAAAAAGGAAAAAAAGAAAAGCAGACAGAAAGAAATGCATAAATCTGACAAAAAATTCTGACAAAACTGAAAAAAAAACAACAATGTACATAATACAACAATTATGAAAATACAATCGCAAAAATTTACATAAGAAATTCAAATCAATATACCAATGGTAACGTCAACTTATTCTTCGAGTAGAAATTAATAAAACATAGGGTAAATATCAAGATCATCACAAAAATTACAGTAAAATTAAATAGATACAGCAGCTTATTTCTACCAATGGCAATGACAACTTCTAAGTCAACATAGATAAAACATGAAGAAAATAGCACAATAAAATCAATACTACTGAATATTATCACACAATAATAGTTTACGATTTGGGGTAAATATAAAATTTATCCTTTGACTGTTGCTAACCTTCTAATAATAAAATGATGAATAGATAATAATACCTTTGATAATGATGCCTTTGATGAATATAAATAACTTTTTATGTTGATATTTTGTGCTGAAAAGCTGCTGTCCAAAAGGACAAGCCTCTTCTCCCAAAGAATAGTTCACAATTAATATTCCCGACTTGGATTTTTTCAGCCTTTCTGATTTATTCCATCTTTAATATCTAACTTCAATATGTTACTAAGGACCCATCTACCACTGTAATTATGAGAAAGAGGTTTGATCGGAATGGTTTGCCTCATTTGGAGATAAATGGAAAGGAATATTTAGAGAGAAAAGATTGATTAAGACCATATTACCCATCCTGTGTTAATTGCTTCCTCTGGGGGGCCTTTAAAACACTTTTCGCCATTATTTCGGCCTCTCTAATCCCTTCTATTACATCATTTCAGGTCAGCATTTCCTCTCAATCTTTCCTTCATTTCCTCTGTTGATTTTTCTCCGAGCCTTCATAATTTCTGTTCGTCATCTCCTCTCCTTCGCATTTCCTTTGGTATATTCCTGCCTCAACTCATCCTCTAATATATTATGAAGACCATATCCTCTGCGTATTAATTGAATCGCCTCATTTTAATGAACCTTCCATCCAATCGCCATAAGCGCCCACCCACACTCCCTTCGAAGATCGCCTACCGATTGATATTACATCTTCATGACAACCAAGATGTTTATCGACGACGAGAAACATTGAGTTTTATGTATTTGATACCAAAATACCCGATGAAACTTTAAAATGTCAAATTATGTTGAAATAAAAAAATCGATTTTAGTAAAGCGGTACATGTTCAGTGATTTCCTAAATTTATAAACTTTCCGCTATGAATAGAGTAAAGCCAACATGTTGTAAAGTACTAAGGTTTGAAATTAATACAATCTTTCTTATAAAAAAGTAGAAAGTTTGTATTTTAGTTTGTTTGTATGTGTGTATGTTCGCCTTAATCCCCAGAACAAAAAACTTGCACAACTTTCACAATTTAAAGGTAGTTAAATGCCCTCACTGCACAAATAATAGCTACTTTTGATTTGCCTGAAGGTCCCCGGTTCGAGCCCTGAGATCTAAACGAGTTCCCATAAGAAATAAATGTAATGTTTAATTTTATCGTTTGCAGGATTTACTTCTTTTGCAAAATTAATTAAGATGCAATCGAACCGTGTGAAAGCGAGACAAGCAACCAAAGAGGTGATATCGAATAAAAACTTTTATTTTGGTCTTGGATAATTGCTTTTGATTCGAAATTTGCGAAAAATTTTTAAAATATACGAAAATTTTGTGAAATGTTCAGGTTATAAACAACCTCTTCCCTTGACGACCAAACCTCCAATCCGAGGTCTTGCATTTTCCTATAAAAGTAAACGAAAATTTTCGAACCATTGAAAAGTAAAGCTAATAATTGATCCCAAGGAAGAATGGACTCGAAAAAAGTCTGACGGGACCGGGAATCGAACCCTGGTTTCCCAATTGCCGGTCGTGTGCTCTGTTCGTTGAGCTATCCCAGCAGAACATTTCTTCAAGCCATTCGGGATACTTTGTGGGCAAAGGACGTTGCGAGTTCGTCCGCATGGCGGCATCGTTCGCGTCTAGCTTCATTGAAGTAACGGCCACACAAAGAGATGGAAAGGAAACCCCCTTCTGGTAGTAAACAAACGAAAATGGGTAAGAATGACTATCCCGAATGGCCTCAAAGAAATGTTCTGCTGGGGTAGCTCAACGGACAGAGCACCCGACCGGCAATTGGGAGACCCGGGTTCGATTCCCGGTCCCGGCAGACTTTCTTCAAGTCCATTCTTCCTTGGGATTTTTCCTGGGTGCGCACCATCTTGCGCAAAGTCATTCTTACCCATTTTCGTTTTTTTTCTCTACATCTACATCTACATAAGTACCCTGCAAGCCGCCTTCCGGCGTGTGGCAGGGGGTGTAAACACCAAGAGTAGAATTACTTCTTTAATTTATTACTATCGCGTATCGTTCGCGGAAAAAAAGAGTCTCTAAAACGACTTGTCCTCGCGTCTATTTCTCTTATTTTACGCTCACTGTCGGATCGGGCAAAGTAGCAGGGGGGTCGCATAATATCAATTACGTCATCCGAAAATGTATTTCCTCTGAATTTATCTAACAATCGCAGCCTAGCTTCTAATCTCCTTTCTTTCAAGGATTCCCAACCTGCGTCTGTGAGCATTTGCGTTACACTTGCTTCTCTATCGTAGCACTTTTTAACAAAACGTATCGCCTTACGCTGCACTTTCTCGAGTTCGCGAGAGTTCGTTTCATCCGCTGGGTCCCATATACTCGCCGCATATTCCAGATGGGGCCTAACTAACGTAAAATAGCATCGCTCTCTAACCTTTTCATCGCATCTACCTACAATACGCTTTATAAAACCGAGCTTTTTAGTTGCTTTACCGCATATTTTTCGAATGTGTGTGCTCCAGTTTAAGTTATTGGTTAGGGTGATTCCAAGATATTCTACTGAGTCGACTACATTTAAATTCGTTCCACTAATTTTGTACGGGCGGTTCTGACTCAATTGTTTCCTTTCGAAGAAATTTACTACAGAGCATTTATCTACATTAAGATCTAGCTGCCATTTTTCGCACCACATTTGTATATGAGCTAAGTCGTTTGAGAGTGAAGCACTATCTTCGTCACTTGATATTTCTCTATATATTACCGAATCATCCGCAAATATCCTCACATTGCTATCGATCTTGTCGCTTAGGTCATTGATATAAATGAGGAAGAGTAAAGGTCCGATTACGCTGCCTTGGGGTACGCCTGAAGTGACTCTGACTTTATTCGAACTAACGCCATCAAGTACCACTTGCTGTTCTCTCTCGTGTAGAAAATTCTTTATCCATTCAATTATTTCCTTGTTGATACCTGCTAATTTTAGTCTGTAAATTAATTTGTAGTGGGGGACCCTGTCGAAAGCTTTCTTGAAGTCAAGGAAAATAGCGTCCACTTGTTTTTTACTTTCGGCAGACTTTAAGATATCGTGGACGAATAGAGCTAGTTGAGTTTCGCATGATCGGTTCTTTCTAAATCCGTGTTGGTTCTTACTGAGGAAACGATTGCTATCTAAGAACTCTAATAACTTTCTAATAATTGATGATTGCACGAAGAGGGGGCAATTTCAGTATTTCGCATTTGCGATAAAAAATAGCGGAGTAAAGTTTATGGCCAATTAGGAGAGTTTCTTAATCAGATTGATTTTTGCATACTACAAGGGGGGCATTATTTATGTCACGATGGAGGAGAAAATGAAACAGGAGCAGAAACAGTGCAGATGCACAATAGGGATAACTTTTGATGGACTTTTAACAAAACAAGGATATATTTAACAAAAATTATGCTTGGCAAGTTTTCAACGCTATGTGGATATACACGTGTATTCTTTATTGGGGGCATCATTTGGTCAATTTCAGCCTATTTGTTTTTTACTTTCAGTTCAAATTATTCTTTTACATATTCCATATGTACATTCTAAAGTGAACGTTTGCACTATAACATGATCTCGCAAGTGATGTAACGACAAAATGTGCTTTTCGTTGAGTAAATAGTTATTCCTCCGTTTCATTATTCGCGAATTACATAACGTTTTCTTGAGAGTCCAAGAGGGTATCGAAACTAATATTGTATTTACAATTTTATTAATTTTTATTTCTCCGTTGAGAATCAGCTAGTGTCCTATATTGTATACTACACAAAAATACATTCTATGCGATAAATAGACTGCGTAAATTGGTGAAATGCCATAACAAATAAAATACAAATATTAGCAGCTCTCCTCCAATTGTCTTCAACGATATTAGTGTCACAATTAAGGTGCCATCTGAAGACATGAAATCACACACTCTTGTAATTGTGCCACACAATTTAATTAGGTTTCCCTGAATTTTATTTCTAACCCAAGGTTACTGTAATTTTATTATAAATGTTCATATTCCTTTTAGACCTATTTTTTTAAGAATCATACTTTTAAGTGACTAAAGCATTTAGTATCATATGAAAGTAATTCGTAAACTATTATTCATATTTATATCAATGAACACTGGGCACATACGAGAAAAATTGAAAAAGGTTAGTATAAGAAAATAAACGGTTTAAAGACATTATTGGTACAATTCGGTAAATATTCAAACCGAATGTTAATGGCAAAGTTTCCGTTGATTTTTACGGAAATCTCGTCAGTTCCCCAGGTAACTTTAATATTTTATCTTCCATATCCCATCAGATTTTTCCGGAAAATTTCAAATTAATCTCCTTGCCCTCCCATCATCCAATTCCCTTTCCTTGCTATATTTTTCTTCAATCTATTCCTCGCATAAATTTCTTTCCCCTCTCCCCGTTCATCCAGCGTAAGTGAAATTCACTTTGAATGAACAACTTGCTCTGTTTGCGGTCCGCTTTGAGAGTCGCGTCGGTTGACATTTTTCGTTCCTAATTGGACGCCTCCAAATGATTGATGACTTTGAAAAACGAAACGCTAAAGGGTATTCTTTTTTTCGCCGTCCCATTTTGATTGAAAATCCATTTTCGCCGCTAGATGTCTCCCAACATAACCTTTACGGCATTACGTTTCACTAAAGGCTAATCAGTAGGTTCCGCATGACTTGTTCAACTCTCCCCGAATTATATTTCAACATCCAAATCAAATACGAAACGTGAAATCTATTCATGCCACCCAGGACACCTTAAGCTACCTAGAGGCTAATGCGGGTGAAAACAATCAACCGTCCCTGCTAAAAATCTCGATGAAGGATGACGTCCTTTCCTTTCAAATTTCCTCCTTGAGGCGTTTTAAGATATCTAATTTTACTTATTACGAAATGTCTTACATCATTACTCGTAAATTGATTAATCGCCGACAGGCAAATATCATTTTATAAATTATTTTTTTAAATTCGTTTTCATAGTTACCACTAACATCTTAGCTATGGATATTTCTATATGATTCTAACTATATGACTCATTCTAATTTAATTTTTAAAATAAAACGATAAATTTACAAGTTTTGAACTCATGAAAAAATAACATGTATCAGGTTAGGATAATTAAGTCAGTCATATGATGAGGCTATTTTTTCAATAGCTAATAAATTTAAGATAGAAGGCTTAGAATTTCTCTTAAAATGGTGCCGTAGGAGATTGTACATGGTCTTAAAGGAGGAGGTAAACAAAGAGAAAGTTGTCGGATATGGTGAATTAGATGCTAAAAGGTTTTTAGCTTAAAAAATGGAAGAGAATGTGAGGAATGGTGTACAGATGCGTCTATAGCGAGCAATGTATGTAAGTTCAGTCTAAAGTGGCGGAGTACCGTAAAAGAGGTGCTTCCCCGAAAAGGAACAATGGGGTGATGTTTTATGTACGAAGGTGTCATATATTCGTAGCGCTCAAGTGCCCCTTCTGTATTGGTGGCTTACAACTGACCTCATGTGATGATTGGATAAATCTTTCCATGGAACTAATTCATGAATAACAATACGAGAAACATAACTTATCAGGGACAGATCAGGCACACATTTCAATTTTAATAATTTTAACATCTCTTTCCGATTCTCGAAACGCTATTGCTTCCCTAATATTTATAAAAATATCTTTTTATTAATAAAAACATCTATATTTCTATAACACAGAACCATCTCTTCCTGTTTCAAGAGAAGGCTTTCTTCCCTCAAACTCACTTCAATATCATACGATATACTGTAGTTGGAATGCATTGCTCCCTTGATGACAGATAGAGCTGCAGTTTTTGCAACATTCATTATGTAATTTCCTTATGCTTCACATACTCGTTATTCCATCAATTTCTCTTCACAAAAGTGCATAAACAACTCTTACTGTCTCTTGATCGTTATAACCCCTTCTCGTTTTATTTTACACGCTAATAGAAAAACGAAAATTATAATCTTAGCAAGTGTTATAAAATGTTCGAATTTTCTTGCGCAACATGCCCAGGAATGAAACCTCAATGGGACCGGATATAGCAACATATCTCACTTAAACGTATCAGGAAACACCTGATTCTTTGGAGTCGCATGATGTGAAAATCTCTTTGACTTGGAGCCGCAAGTGAGAGTGCATTAATATAAGGACATAAAGAGCAGTATTGATGAAAGGCCAACTGGGACACGATCCCAGAGAGATTATCGGGCGTTTTAATTTAGATAAATCTTTCTTCGTCTTTTGAATTCTTGCAATTTATTAAGAATCAGTTATCACAGTCTTCAGACTTCAGGTCAATCTTTAGGTTCAACTGAAGATGTCAACTTGTTGACGAAACTA
This sequence comes from Ladona fulva, assembly GCA_000376725.2. NCBI lineage: Eukaryota > Metazoa > Arthropoda > Insecta > Odonata > Libellulidae > Ladona > Ladona fulva. Next base: position 222,558 of record KZ308449.1, read on the forward strand.
GTCGGAGAACAAACTTTTACCATAGAGAATTACTAAATATTTCCTTCTTTCAACATGTGTGTTGAGTTCCACAAAGAGACGCTTGGGCATATTAATTTTATCAGTTACCAAGCTGCTTTTTTGTTCTATTTATGAGGAAAAAATTGTCTACACTATCAATTCTGTGTTAGTTGTAAAAGTGGCCTCCATAGATTAAAATTCCCCCCAATAAAGACGGAATTACTCTTATAAGGCTATGATAGTTAGTAAATAAAAACATAATCTATCTGACACCGTCCACAGAAAATATATTTGATAAAAAACACGACCGGTTTCGAGAGTACTTATCAAACCTGATTATGCGGTTATACCCTCGAAACCGGTCGTGTTTTTTATCAAATATATTTTCTGTGGACAGAGTCAGATAGATTATGTTTTTATTTACTAATCATGGAGACTAATTGATTCATTAAACACTATGATAGCATAAATAGTGATCATAAAAATAAAGTACACTAAGCACATGCAATATGAAGCTCAAAAAAACCACCCGTCTTCACTTCAAAGAATAAACAGGAAGAAATGTTAGAAGTTCTGCAAAAATGTGTCGAAAATGTATCTTTTTTCTTTTTAATACATTTTTAAAATCCGCAAGCCATTTTTGCATTCAATCCTATCGAGGCGCCAGAAGCCGTTCCGCCCAGAGCCACTAATGCGTGATTATGAGAGATAGTATTCGCAAACTTGCTAAAATCATGATTTACATACCCTCAATTAATTACTGAATAATATTTTGTGTATGCTTGGGATTCAGAGCCGTATTTTAAGGTATTTTGTAGCCAATTGTGGCTCGCGAGTGCCAAATGGGCCTCAAACGTGAAAGAATTAAATGGATGGAGGAAATCTTTATCTTGCCATTCATATACATAAACACACATAAATATGAGTAAATAGATCGCCGTTATAACCATGATACGCGTAAACGTAGTAGGAGTACCTTACTTGATGGAGATCTTTGCAAACAGCCTCTTTTTAAGAGCATATGGGAAAACATCGTGAAAAGTGTAACCGTTTGCATAGCGTAATGAAAGCACATAAAAAGCTTAGGAATTGAAACTCAAGCCATGAGAACACCAATGTACGGTTTGAAAACATGGAAATCGACCGAGTAAATAAAAGTTTAACGTCACGCGATGCACGCTTCGGTCTAATTTCCGGTGATCATCTGCACATATCCATTTACAGAGCGCAAATTGCATGTTCTCCGAAAACAATGAACAGATATTTAGATAATGTCTGAGAGGCATTACTCAATAAAACATCAAACACGTGGCAATGTTTTTGGAAAGTTCAACTTTGGTGATAATTGCGAATGAAGCAGTTGCAGGGAGAAATGTCGGAACAGTTTTGGACTATAATGGGATGGTTATAAAAAGAAAATTCAACGGGGTCTAACCGAAACGCTGTCATAAAATAGAGAAACTATTTCCTGTAGTGTTAGTGCATCCATTCGTTAGATACGATTATATGCAAATTCATAACTTCCCCAGCGATATGAATATGACTTAAAAAAGAATTAGATTTCGTGACTACAGGGGTGGAGGGACTACTAGAGGGAAACATGGATGACCTGATTACTCATTTTCATTTGTCCCCTACGAATAAAATGATGTATGATTGTAGATATTAATTTTACGTAAGTTATTAAAATATTAGTCTATATAAGGTAGACATTTCATGAATGAAAATTTCAAGGAAATCCACCCGTTAATCCGTCTGATATAAATCTTATTTAATTAAAAGTCTGAAAGGCGTCTTGAAATGTAAAAATGCAATGAAATTTTTCAGAGATAAGACGTAACTAAAATTGAAAAAAAATCTTAATATACATTATCTTTGAAGTTAAATTAAATCAAGGAATTTTCAACCATTTGGGTTTCTTTCAAGTTAATATACGCAGGGAAAAACATGAGTTTTGATCTTTGGCCTTTGGGTTGCTCTCTACATAAGAAGAGAGAATATACGGGCAATAAGGACAGTTCCGAGAATCCCGAATTTGCCGGGCGACTGGTCATAACGATACAGCTATCTTGGCAGAATATTCAGATTTGACGTTCGAGAATACTTTGTGAAGGGGGCTTAGCTGGCTAGAGCAGCCGTCCGGCACGTGGAAGATCTTTGTTGAGTTCCGATCCTGTTTGACTACTTTGATATCAATTTTCCCTGAGTATGTTCTTTGCCTTGCCTTTACATGCAGTCGTCCAACACCTTTTCCCAAATTCAAAACTGTTCATCGGGTGATAAAAAAGCTTTCGACAATAGTCAGGCAAGCCGCCATTGAGTTTCTCTAATACAGAAAGTAGCAGGCAAAAAGATTTTTCTAAATTAAGGTTTTATTCTTCCATTTAGTGGGGAATCCACGCTTGTCCAAAATTCAGGTCCCTCTTTCGTATTAAATAATCTGCAACTCGAAGTTAAAGCGCCAAAAATTACATTTTTGTGGACTCTCGTTCTTCCTCTTGGCAATTTATACTACAAGTATTTCTATAATTTGCGAACTTTGATAGGTGCTGGGCGACTGGTTTCGAGTTTAAGGCAAACAAGCGAACGTGGCTCGATTTGATGATACGCGCCCTCCAAGTTGTCGTCTGCCGACCATAGGGAAAATAAACCAACTCTCGAGTGGCGGAGTTGCTTATTTTCTAGACGAACACGGCGAATCTCCACGGGTAAACAAATAGAACGAATTCCACAAGCGGTCCTTCTGTTGGCGGACACTTCCACTGCCTCACACTTTTGCCTAATTAATTGAAGCCGACCTCCGGTCGCCACTCCCAATGAATCGATGCCATTTCGTGTGAAATGGTCAGAAATGACGGCGAATATCTCCGATTTCGACCTATTTCTGCTCATATTCAATCCAGTCTAACCAGTGATTGCAGCGATACGTAAATGTTGAAAAAATATGAATTACGGAACGAGGTCTCTAAGTGGAAATACTGCAAAATAATTTCATCGTTATGTAGTCACTGGCGACTATAATTATATCAAAGTTATTGGGCAATGCCTGATGAATGAAATATTTATCATTTGTCTTTTGTTACAGGATGAAGAAAAATATCTTTATATACTTCTATATATTTATATACTTTATATACTACTATGTATCGTTATGTAGTCACTGGCGACTATAATTATATCAAAGTTATTGGGCAATGCCTGATGAATGAAATATTTATCATTTGTCTTTTGTTACAGGATGAAGAAAAATATCTTTATATACTTCTATATATTTATATACTTTATATACTACTATGTATCGTTATGTAGTCACTGGCGACTATAATTATATCAAAGTTATTGGGCAATGCCTGATGAATGAAATATTTATCATTTGTCTTTTGTTACAGGATGAAGAAAAATATCTTTATATACTTCTATATATTTATATACTTTATATACTACTATGTATCGTTATGTAGTCACTGGCGACTATAATTATATCAAAGTTATTGGGCAATGCCTGATGAATGAAATATTTATCATTTGTCTTTTGTTACAGGATGAAGAAAAATATCTTTATATACTTCTATATATTTATATACTTTATATACTACTATGTATCGTTATGTAGTCACTGGCGACTATAATTATATCAAAGTTATTGGGCAATGCCTGATGAATGAAATATTTATCATTTGTCTTTTGTTACAGGATGAAGAAAAATATCTTTATATACTTCTATATATTTATATACTTTATATACTACTATGTATCGTTATGTAGTCACTGGCGACTATAATTATATCAAAGTTATTGGGCAATGCCTGATGAATGAAATATTTATCATTTGTCTTTTGTTACAGGNCGTTCATGGAAGTAAAGTTTGCTGTAATTACATAATTACTTTCATTACAAATAGACTAAGTGACAATCACTCTAAATAGGTTCTACGGATAACTCACATAAAGAAAAAAGACTCTTATAGGTATGCCATAAAATGAAGTAAACAATGTTTACAAATGCAAGCAAGAAGTAGAGAAATTAATTTATTCTGAGTACGAATATACACTAATCTTATCACTCGTATTGAAAGATTTAACATTTCACTCTGAAAGAGGTTTCCCTAGATTAAGCATTATTCGATAGATTACGAATCTTTCCGAAGGAAAAGCTGCCTAGATTGTCTATGCTTTCGTCTACAAACACCATTGTTCCTTGAGAAAACATTCTTGGCTCTTAGGCTACGGCTTAAGCCATCCTGAACAAAGCTATGCAGAATTTGAAATGGAGATCTATTCGTAAGTTCCTTTTTACATAATAAATCTTGGTATATCTGCGAAGCTTATGATTTTTTCTTGATATTACGTAGACATTTAGGTAAGACTTCAAGTTTCTTGCGGAATTATCCAATAAATCTAAAAAATGGATAAGGAAAGAGTTTAACTCATGTTCTGTGACTGAATTTATTATTTTCAAATTCCAAGAACTTAGCCTAAATATTCTGCTGTTTTACGAAGATTATTAATCCGTACCTTTTGCTATCGACACCATTGTGCATTGTTAATTCCGCCTGAACCGGAATTCCCTATCTTCGTCATTCTATATAAATCGACCAAAATGACTTTAAAGCGGAAGGAAGATGACCTCCTGCCATAGTCGCATATGGAAAATCACTTGGTCACTTTCAATTTCAGAACTGCCAAAAAGTTTAAAATACGGAGGATTGTCTAAAGAAATTCCTTCGCATTTTATGGGTCAAGCAAATAATCAATTTCGTTCTTTTTCATAATAACACCTTTGACACATGTTTTTAATCGTAGTAATAAATAGATTGGCCCTTTCTTACATAAACTCCCCGCCAGATTTAGTAAGGTTAAAGGGGTTTCAAGGGAAAGAAAGATCAAGATCCAGAGAAAAATATAACGTTTCAGCCTAAATTAGGGATAAGATGTTGCACGGAGGTGTCAGCTATTGATTTTATAAAAGTTTCTCCCCTGAGCTCTGTCTTTAGATCTATAGAGAGCAATAATCGATAAAATCTCGCACGAAGAACTCGAAGCAAGTAACAGCACTCCGCATTATTCAAAGTAGTCTGCTTTGGAAATCGCTCTGCATTACGATGAGAACAAAAGAAATTCTTGGCCGTACATTCCGTTCGTAAAACACGTGCAATGAAGCAGATATTTTCTGATTCACTTGCCTATGCATATAACGACCTCAAATGAAACTATGCGGAAAATGACAGATTTTACGAGTGATATCTTCCCACGTCCTTAATATATCGATTTCATCTCGTATATTGTGCCGCTTTCAATTCATTGGGTAGTCACATTGTACTTTTTCTGCGTATTAACTCCTTCTCCAATACGGTCTAGGTTATTTCGTAAATTTGGTAGACGTTTGTAAGCTCTTTGGCTAATCGTAAGTAAAGAATATTTTGTTGTACTACGAATTTTCTGCAAAGAAATGTGATTTAAAAAGAAATTACTCCACACGCTACTCAAGGGATAGATTGGATAATTCTATTCCTTTATAGTTGGTATGTAACTTCTTTATTCAGATATGAGCAGGAGTTTTCCGTTCTAGTACTATGTTTGTATTAAGATTCAATCACGACGGTGTAAAAAATAACTACAAAGACTATCAATTCATTAAATTGCCTCTCCAAATTAGAATATGTTGAAAGGCAATGTTTGTGAATTTGGATCTGTCAGTATTGATTTCATATTAATTCTATAGGAATTGTATATTGCGTAAATCCATCATTCGACATCTGGAAACTGAAATCTGCGATAAAATCAATTTCAAAATTCAATCATGCTAAACTCAACTTTATTTTATAATGAGAATTTAATCCAGTTGAATTAGTTTCTTAAAAAATTTCTCTAAATGACTGATGAATTTTCCATGGAAAACATAGGTCGAGAAACTAACCAGCTAACGCTCCGCTCTGAGGCAAAATTTGCAATTTGTAAAAGAGTACCCTCTCTTACGAGCCATAATTACAGGAAGAGAGCATTAATGAAGCATATTAACTCGAATATCCCGAGATGAATATATGCTGAAATTTTGGAATAAGGATTACCCAGAGTTAATTTAAGAGAGAATTTTTCAATGGAAAATATTTTTCCTTAAGAGATAGCATTAATTATTCCTTCTAGTACTCGACATCACTGCTATGCGTACTTAGTCAAGCTTCATATTTAAGTAAAAAGGGAAAAAAGAAGAGGAATGCATGGCTCGTGTGAATTATTTCATGAATATCGCAATATTTGCAAAGGCTAAGATCAAATATGTAGGATAGGAAAAGAGCGCTTTTTCATAATTTCAATTGGAAGATCTTTCAGTGGAATTTAACTCTTTCCTACTAATTATTGAACAAGTTGTGCATCTAATTCAATTTCATTATGAAATTTCAATAAAGTTCTATTTTCCTAATTATAAATAAATGTATAACGTCTTCTCTACGCTATCTCATCTCCTTTACTCGAACTCAAATATGTTTCCATTTAGATCGAGATATCTGACCTTAATTCTCAAATACTACTTGTATTGTTCAGATGATTAGATATAAATATTTCTAATTATACATTTTTATGATTTCTTATAATTATATTATCGATATTTCATCTTCTATCTTTGTACCTGACAGACTCCAAACGTAAAAACTGTATCAGCTGCCTTATATTCTTTGACTGGATGGAGGAAGCAATTAACAACCATCACTAGTATCTGGGTTACTCATCTTATTAAGCGTTAAATTATATTTATATGTGAATATAATTGAGCATGATGAGTCTATATATTTTCTCTTATCGTTGCCTAGATAAGGGAGAATAATATTATCTACAGGTTTCGCTGTTTTTTCATCCGCATTTGTATTATCCTTGTGTTTAGTCTCGACTTCGGTATCTATCTATCTAGCTCCATCAACTTTTAGTTGCGAGCATTTCTTTCTCAAAACAAAAACCGCTTTCAATATTTCAACCGCACATATTTATCAAAGCGATAGAATATAGGTCAGGTAGATGAGATGTTTATTTGAGCCAAAACTCGCCTAATGAAGGCCAAATAATAATTTTTACATATTTTCTGTAATTTTTCCGTGTAGTTAGAGCAAATCACTATCGTGGGCCTTCATTAGTGTTCTGCATAATTATTTAAATAAGGCTTCTCTAACTGATGCGTATTAAGATGGGAAAGAAGAATATTCCTATAAAATGAATGCTCTTTCCGAAAGCCTTCTTTCTGAGCCATTTAAGTGAAGTTAATTGTACTCCATTGCCAAAAGAAATCGCTTTTCAAAAGACAGAAAAAGGCTATTCCGAGACCATAACCATTCCTTTTCTTTGATCGCAGTCCATCATTTGCATTTCTTACTTTGCTCTTATTTTAAGCCAGGATCGAACTTTCAATAGGGCAAATCAGAAGTTCTTGTAGAATTTACACTCAACATTCTGGTGCAAAATTGTCGCAAGACGAATCCATAAAGTTGCTAGTTTATAACTATCAGTTTCCTAAGACGACGAATTCACAATATACAGCCGATAGAATTAGACCAAGAAAAGCTTTACTTACTGATGGCATGCAAAAGATTATCGGAGGGAAGAGCGATTTCTCAATACACCAATTCTCTGCAATATACCAATGACTGTTGATCCATTCACCTTGAATGGAAGAGAAACAGACGAAGTCTCGCCGGATTTGTAAATCATAAAACGAGACGCAAAATTGTTGCAGCGGTTGAGTCGATTACATCAAATGTGCAAACTTCAGAGTGGCAATCGAGTGGGCATTAATCCTGTCACAAGGGTCTTCCACATTGAAAATTGAATGACGGCAGGAGCGGTTCTAGAAACTTGCCTTGGGGGAGTCGGCCTATTCAAAGGAGGGGTTGGTGATTTAAGACAATTTGCATAGGAAGTCTTATCCAATTAAATTTTAAAATTTATTAGGTCGATCGCTTTCGCAAACCTTAAGGAAGTGGCAATTAATCATGGAATCTCCATAAGCTATTCTTAAGCATGTTGCATATCTGTAATGTAGAGAACATAACATAAAAATAAATCCTCAATGGCCGTTTGTTTATTTTTGGGAAATAAATAACGAAAATGCATTCGTCTGATGATTCGCCGAGACAATGGTCGTCTTTCAATAAATATTGTGGTTTGTAAAAGTTCGACATATCCTTGTTTCTTGGAGTCCTACCACGAAGCCAAGGCCCAAGTAATTGATTCCACATATGAATTCTCACATGCATGCTATTTATCTTCTATTTTCACGAAATTTAAACTCTTTAATTTAATATTCCATGTTATTCGTGAGCATATTTGATACTATGGAAAAGTTACAATCAGTCAGGGCTCCCGGATAGCCAAGTGGGCAACGCGTTCCACTTCGGCGAAAGCGGTCCCGGGTTCGATTCCCGGTGGGGCCCTACGTGCGAAATGACCTAAGCTGTAGAAGCACTTTTAACAATACTACTACTACAATCAGTCAGTTATGTAACATCACATTTTTGGCCAATAATATGAGATACCCATTATTTTACCCGGGTTCGATTCCCGGTCCCCTCAGACTTTTTTCAAGTCCATTCTTCCTTGGGATTCTTCCTGGGTGCGCACCATCTTGCGCAAAGTCACCCTTACCCGTTTTCCTGTGTTTACAACCTGAAGGGGAATCCTTTCCATCACTTTGTGTGGCCGGTGCTTCTATGAACTCGCAACGTCCTTGCCCCCAAAGTCTCCCGAATGGCTTGGAGAAATGTTTTGCCGGGATAGCTCAAAGGACAGAGCACCCGACCGGCAATTGGGAGACCCGGGTTCGATTCCCGGTCTCGTCAGACTTTTTTCAAGTCCATTCTTCCTTGGGATT
>KZ308449.1:244578-309186 GCA_000376725.2 Ladona fulva
TATTATATTATTATATTATTATAAGGTTTCAACTCTTGGTGTCATTATCGGCTGCTGTGGAGTCAAATTTGTGCTCTTATTCCTCTCATCACGGAGAGCAAGTTTAGGCCGAAACGATGAATTTTCCCGTCTAAACAGATGTGAAAAATAGCGAAATGACTGGGAGTCGAACCCAGGTCTTCCACTTTCAGGGCAGGTATTATAATCACTGAACCACTTTGCCGGGTCTCTTATACACTGTCATGGGGATGTTTTGTGAGCTATGCATTTGGCGTTCCATTCTATTTCTATTTTTCACATCTGTTTATCCTTGGGTTTTAGGCCACACCTCATTGTGCAAAGAAAAGCGATGAGGTACGCATGGTACACATGCTTTGAATTTAGAAGAAGAAATTGAAAGAGAAAAAGTCTGCCGCAGCCGGGAATCGAACCCGGGTCTCCCACTTTGTGCAAAGAAAACTTTCTTTTACGACGGATGTTTTAAATTTTTCTGCATTCATACAATAATTGCAAATATATCACTAATCTGCTATCCAGCAGAAATAAAATGAATACACATTCGCGAGCGATACTCGGTGGAACTTCATGGTAAAATGACTATTTATCACAAGTTCTGATGATGGTGTAATTTATGCCATCATCTGAACTTTCGGTGTATTTCACGCCGAATATTTTTTTGTTATTTTGTGAAAACTATATATAATTTGTAAATAGTTAATTTGGAAATGATCACTTCATGGTTATCCAATAGTTTTCCGTATATTTTGCTTTAAAATCAAACCTATCTTGATACTAACGTGCTGGTCTGACTGAAAGCTAAATTTAACAACTTAATGGAAGGACGTGTTTCAAAACCTCAACTTTTTTTTCTAAAATATATAACCTCAACTCTTATTCCTCTAATATTCCTGTAATGTGTATAAAACTTCAACTTTTGATTTGCGAAAAATTTAGCAACGCTCAAGATTTTGAAATCTGTGCTACGCGTCCAATTCATTTCCGCGGATTATCGAGGGGTAAGGGTATTCCCAGAGACTTGGACATTAGTCCGGTGACGGACGAACTTATCTTTTCCGCAGCCTGTCATTCGAATCTAGTCTCGAACGTTCAGAGAAATGGAGGATGTATGAGTGCGCTACCTGCCGTCCAAACAGGCAATTAAACCGCGAACGAAGCGGGGGAAAAAGGCGAATCGGATTATAGAAGCGTCGATACAACTGCAACCAAATCAAGCTCAATTGGTCACCGCATGAATTATTAGTCGACTCTCTGTGACGTTATTCCGGGTCACGATAAATGATTTAGCAGCTACGGACGATTAATACGCCTTCTTCCTTCCTAAACAAAGCTATCGATTCGGCCTTTTCTGATTCCGTTACTTAGCGATAGCTAGGCTACGAGTAGATTCTAGTCTTGTAATCAATTGATTTCAGTCTCAATAGGAAGACAGTGAAATTGACAGCTCAAATCCCAAAAAAGGGAAATTATTCGAATGTTAACTCTGTATTAATTGTGATCAGTTAACAGCGACATAAAATACATGTAATAAATACCATTATTGTAATTAACTTGTAGAGTAATTAATTAGTATTCTTGTAACTATTTAATAAACCAATTAGTTGGAAATTAATCAAACCGACGATAAACAAAAATTATTGGAATGAAATTTGACATGTATGAATGAAAGATAAAGATTTTGAGTGATTGCATCACAATTTTGTAAAATAAACTCAAAGCATTCTCTAAGGAAAAGGAACACAGCTGAATTAAAACATTAGACTATTGAAAACAAGTTCCAAAAAGCAATTTTATAGTTCGCAACAAAGCGAGCGCATTAGTTGGTTGGAAGTTCCTAATGGTTGGTTTGCTTGCAAACTAAGGGTATTTGGAGCTTGTTTTCGAAATTAACGTCAAGAAATTCTTCTCTCACAATCAGTAAGATTTCCTCAGTTATCTAAACTGTTTTTACTATTAACTCATTTAAATATTCTAAAAACAGGGACACTTACATTAATGTTTAGAAATAACGCAACCAATGTCGGTACGTTGAAGAAAGTGAAAAATTTCCAAATTTTTATAATTTAATTCTTTTCTTATTTCTTTTGCTGAAAATGGTACCCTGTTGACGTAAGTACTGGTATTACATTTAGTTACAGAGGTAAGCCGATTGAAAATCAAAAAAGTTTATTCTTGTAGTTATTATTTCCGAAAGCATTTCTTTAGTTTCCCTTGCACTAATCTTTTTTATTATTTTATGAATATTTAAAATAAAGTAAGAAAGTAAGATCAAAGGGAATGTTTTTTCTCTTGTTTCTCAAATGAAAAAAACCTACTTTAAAGACACACGGATGGGTGAAAAGGAGCTTAGAATAATTCCCGGAAGGTTGTCGAAATGGAATCAGTGAAACAGATGGGATAAAACAAAATTTTACACCTGCGATAGAAATAAATGGAGGCAAGAGGAAAACAGCTGGACTCGATGAAACTGCTCAGCGTTGGTACAGCAAAGTATTTTTTTAAGTAACTAGGGTATTTTTCACATTTACTCTTGCCGTATTTTTAGTGTGTCGATTGCCCTTACGATACCGAATTTCGAATTTTCCTTTTGAAAGTACGTAAGAGCTCTACAGTAAAAGTAATATAAATATATATAAATATATATAAAATCAGGCATGACTTCGTGGAATTTTGCACACATCTTAAAACAGCATCTCGTTACTTCCACGGTAGATTTTTATTGACTAGTTTCGTCAACGAGTTGACATTTTCAGGTGAAAATTTACATGGATACAACACTTAATATGAGTAGGGAGGGGAGGCGGAGTTTAAGGAGGATGCAGAGGTGGGTGAGGGTAACAAAGTACGTAACACCTTCCCTTCTCCTTTCCCAACCCATTACTTTGTTTTCCTCTCCCCACTTCAGGCAGATCAAGAAAATACAGAAGATACATTGCTTAACATTGCTAATTGAAGGTCTCAAACGAGTACCAGTACGTTTGGGCTACGCACATTCAAAATAAATTCACGAATTTATGGTTTTAACTGTGTGCGAGCTTCGTTGCTCACAGAAGAAGGTATCTCTCTTTATTATATCAATATATTCTGTTTCGTGTGCGATGTTCAATGCTGAGACAAAACATCTCATTCGTATTTATTAAAGTCATTAAGATAAGAAAAATTACCAAAAATGAAAAAAAACGAAATACTGGCAGAAGTAGGAAAGATGAAAGTAGATTTTATAGACATTCTTTAAATTATAAATATAATAAATACATAAATGAATGAGAAGGAGATGCAGAATCAGAGAATGTAAATAAAGCTCGCACAACATGAGAAAGGAGGAGCCATTTTTAATTGCGAATAATAATACTGAGATAAGGGAACTTTTTCTGAAAACTAATATTCTTCACTGGTCCCTTTAAATTAATGAATATTTAGAAACTTCTGTTCTTTGAAAAACGCATTCAGAGAATGAGTTCCTCGGTTCAGAATGATTATAAGTTGATTTTTGACCAGCTTATCTAATAATTTCAAAGCAAATTACAACTAATTATATAGCAATGATTACATAGGAATAAATCTAATAGATAATAAACGTATTTATTATTAATAATAATATATTGTACCTTTTGTATTGTATTGTATTTTTTATATCTGTTCCTTATTTACTGTAGATATACAGCCGTACAAAGACCAAAGTTTATTAATATTATTGTTTAATAATGTTAAATTAGTTGAAGCTCCATTCAAATTTATTCCTACAATGTAACAACAATGTTTAGGTGTCACAAGCCGCAATATTTTCTAAATTTGAAAATTAAAAGGTTTAAATTTAAGGGATAATCCACAGGAAACAGTTGAGGTCATGATCCACATTTGTTGGAAATCATAGCATACGATGCCTTTCGGAATCACGCCCACTAAATTAGGTTAGGTTAAACATCACAATACCGAATAATTTGAAATGAGATCTACATTACTGAGAATACCCGGAAGCATCATGATGAAAATAATACGTTTCTACCTGGAAGTGTCTAAATAAAATTGCGGAAACATAACGTGCTTTCTTTCGCCATTGCGGGTAGATATCGCAGTTTGGAATCTCGTTGAGGATGTAATAGCGCAAGGCGCAGTTCTATTCGACCGTCAATTGTCGCCGAACGGGAGCGACAGCATCACTGCAACAATGGGATACAACGATAGCTTGCACTCATAATGGCGTCTGGTGGACATTTCTCTCATTTACAGTGCTCTGGTGTCCATTCCACAGTTTTCTCTCATTGCGAATATCTCGTTACTCTTATAGGCTTTCATTACACAGAGAATGTCGTATTTTCAGATTCCTGGAATTCCTTTCGGAGATTAAATTTTACATTCTGTCAAAAATGTGGCTTTCGATAAAGTAATTTCATCACGTGGATCATTTGTTCCTCTATTTTTATTCCAACAAATTTCTTTCATCGACACTTTCTTAAATTCTCTTGAATATTTAATCTTATTCGCGAATGGAGTCGTTTTATCGATTTGAGTTTTCATTTGTGTAGCTTCAGCAATTACTTTAAAACTTAACGACGCACAGTGGGCTGGAATCGAAAAAAGCTGGCCAAAAATACGAAAACGCTGTTTTTGAGCAAGGACTATGAAACTTCGCATGACCAATCTTGAATAAATTCTACATACGACTGTGGAGGTCATTTACGTTGGATCCTACGCATTAAAATTATACAGGGGGTCAAACTTGACTAAATTTTGCGAATAATTCCGGACTTCGATTTTTCGCGAAAATCTTCAACTTCAAACAACTGGTGAACCCAAACGAAGATAATCATCGTGTAAAAAATAATTTCATGTTATAAACATGTTCTTTCTACTTCATAAAACGTAGCATTTATGATCACCCTTGAATATTTACTTACTTTACAACGGACCCTTATTTTAGAGCAAATTTTTACCTAAAGCGAGGAAACTAGTAGAAAGTGACATCGAGTGTCACGGAATAACTTATACCACGATATTCTTTGAAGCTTCCTGAAGAGGAATCTGAAATAAAACCTTCGATCTAGCCCACTGTGCGACGTTTGCATTCGGATAAAATTTAAATAAATATTGATGTGAAAGTAATTTTTCGCTCGTAAAATTATATTCAATAGCGAACAAAAATATTAAATACGTTAGGATTTCTCAATTAGGACAATACAAGAATCAATATCTTTCATCCGTTTCAGATTGCCCTAAAGACATTAAATATTAGTTGGGTGCAATTGGAAAGCAAAGACTAATCTTTAAAAATTATTCATTGGATTTAAATAAAGGACGCTCGATTCAGCAAATTAAAGTTACTTTGCGGTCGCGATGACTCAGATAATCACATTTTTGGAAATTTTCCCTCTGTTTTCTATTAATACTACAGCCTTCTCCCTACTTCCCAAGCATTCTCCGTATCCACTATCTAATATTATATTACTCTAATTGACTAAGAGATGATCCACAGCACTTCATGGAAGTGCTGTGGAAACCGGAACACGCTAAATTAGTTTATTTACATAATGAATAGTGTTAAAAAGTTCCTCATACTATGGTCACAAGTGAAGTCATCTCTCGATCTACCGCGGTAAAGAGCGGTTGAAAGGGTGAAGGTTATGGGAAAAATCGGATGTATCAAAAAGGATGGTTCGTAATAGGGGTGGGACGATACCAAAGTTTTTAACGATTCCGATACTCTACTAGTCTTTCGCTTTCCTATTGCGAAACGTATAGCGAAGTATTAGGAAAGCGAAAAAGTTAGAATATAAAACAATAAAGAGGTCAATATTGTCGCATATTCCTACATACATAGTATGTTTTACAGTCTCCTATTTGACATCCTGTACACATTCAGACCTTTTCTTTGGCAGTATTCATCTAAATATTCTATAGTGTCCAACTTCTTAGATAACGCTCTGATGCTTCTCTCACTTTCCCGCAGCTTTCTTTATCTTTTGCAGCATCTTTTCTTCGCTCTGCTGCGTTCGTGAAATCGTGTGCGACGCAAAATGAGCTTGAAAGATCTGCGCTCGGATAATGATATCACGTTCACCATGCCCACTCACAGTTTTTGTCAGTTGTAGATATATTAACAGTGCTTTGACATCTGAGTTCATTTCGCAGGTAGGCTCCCGCCGGGAATCGAACCCGGATCCGCTTTCACCGAAGTCGAACGCGTTACCCACATGACTATCCGACAGTTTTTGTTTTGCTATCACTAAATCAGTGAACTATTAAGGGGCTTGAAATTATTCCATCCCTTTTTATCAGTCACCTTGACAAAGGAAACCTTTATTTAAAAGCTTTCCCGTAAGAGTGAGAAATGAATAGAGGCCTACACCAAATCATTTAGAAAGTAAAGTGATCCATCGATGTTTTACCGAATATAATAATAATACGTTTCAATTGAAGGACGAGAGTGAAACCCTTTCAGTCTCTTCTTATATAAAACCATAATATACAGCTCGCCCAGGAAATATATCTTTATTCTTAAATTGTACTAAGGCTATATTTATTTCTCCTTGCAGATTGATCCTGCAGATTTCGTTTTCTCGAATTATTTCTGAAAATTGCCAAACGGGACGAACTTTTTCCATCCCTGAGCAATGTCTAATTCATATTTTTGCGATTTTTAAGTTAATAACGTTGAAAATTTCTGAATTTTAGGCGGTAAGATTTGATTGAGTCACTCTACGAATGCGCTATCTTCCATTTTGAACAGTGAATCCTCTAATCCAAGTTGGTCGTAAAGGAGAATTACTTCGACGTAATCCTTTATCTTTCGATAAGGGTCGTTTCGATAGATAATTCTGAAGGACTCTTCGAAGCCGCACTTAAACGACTCCTCTCTCAAGCAATCCGACACTTGGCCGCCTAAGTACTCTCCGATGTACGCACGTTAAGCCCTTTGCCGTTAGCCGTCTATCGCTCGCCCCTTTTTCCTGCCTTTATCCGATCTCTTCAATGTCGCCCCTTTCCTTGCCTCTCATACGACCTTTTTCACGATCGCTTCCTCTGATCCTATAAAACGCTGATCGCTTCAAACGCTCCAAGAACGTCTCATGAAACATACGACGCTATCGCACTGACTGATAAGGATATTTCATAAATTTAATTACTAAGAAATGTTGCATAGACAAATTTAGGAACATGTGTTCTCCCAAACGTAGCACTAGATCAGACGTTGCTTTTATCAGAGTCACACACATGATAAGATAAAAGACTTGCGTGCCAATACGATACAAAGTCTTAGCATGAGATGCTATTCAATCTACTAATTTAAGATGTGATGTGGTGGAAGAAACACTACTGCCATTATATGATTATATGTGATTCATTATATGATTACATCAATGATTGGCTTACTACTTTGTTATTGGAAAAATTTCATTAGTAATTAATGGAATGAACACTTATTTACTTTGAAAGTTGAATGATTTTACTGATGATTATATAACCATAGCAAAGATATCGTTGTCAGAGTTGCGATTGCTAAAATAATTCGAGTCATGGGTTCGCCACTCCCGCACCAGAAACCTATTTTTAAGTTCAGTTAATCTCAACATGACTACGAAACCAAATATATAGCAAAAAATGTAGTTTAGATATGGAAAATTCGACGAAAAATTGTCTGGTGATATTTCTAATTCTCTCGAACCTGTATGTATTAATTGATGTAGCTACCTACTTTAGCTCTAACATTCATAAGTAACGTGTAGATTAGATTTCAGCGCCGTTTGCATCCTTTAAGAGTATTTCTATTGTTGGGGTTTTGTTGGGTTCATCTTGTGAAGGCGTTTTCCTGAAATGTGAGCTTCTTTCCTTCAACCGTGAGTTTTAGAAATCTTTCCGTAAATCATAACTGTTACTAGTAAACGCCCCCGTAAAGCATGATGGAAGTTTATTTAGTTTAAATTATATCTATTATCGGATATATCTGTTCCTCCTAAGCACAAAAAATTCCGTCGCAAGATCATAATAACTCAATATATTTCTTACCATTATGTATAATATTTTCTACTGTTTTCAAGTCATGAAAGCCTACTTAACGTCAACTTCTTATAAAAATTATAAGAACTGATTATCCCGGTGCACTTATATGGGATAATTCATCAAATCAACAGTCAACAATGGCCTTAGTCGTCAAAGAATTGAGTTGTTTATTTCCCAAAACTTTTACGAAAATTTCCGTATGTTTTATCAAAATCCTCGAACGTTCGGATCTATATCAATATTTCACGACTAAAATAAGAATCGATGATCATTTTCCTTTCTTGTGACACTTGTCTCAATTTTGTAGGACCATTGTTTCTAATTTAATTTTGTAAAATAAACAATCTCTGTAAGTCATGAAAACGTAATTTACGTTAATCTCTTATAGAAACGTATTTTGGGCTCCTGAGTTCGAACCCAGGCCTTTAAAGAGATTAAAATAGATTTCCTGTGAGTTTCAGCATCGTAGAAACACAATGCAGTTTGTTTCAGGTCTCTAAATCAAGCCGTTTCTGAGATAAATAGGGGGACGGACGGATGGACGGACATTTGGTTAATATATATATGATTTTAATCGTATAATGGAAGGATTGAACTATAAGTCAAGTGAAACGGGAAGGATATGAGGTTCATTCGGGCCAGCTGAATCTTATGAAGAAGATTAAGTTATGAATTATAGATATGATTCGTCACTCTTCAAATGTAGACCCACCGCCAACCAGCAAAGTACACACTGGAACATGCCATTTCATATAATCATTTACACAAAGGATACGCGAAAAGGAAGAGGAAATTAAGTTGAAAGCCACTCTAGACCACACGCCGATAAGCCAGATTCAGGATTTATTTAATAACACGTGTGCTGAATAGAGAGAAAGAAGTTTTGAAAAGAAAATGCAACTATTTTTATAAATATAAGTAATGATTTAGCCATTAAAACTGCAATTATAGATCAAGAGTTAGCCAAATATCGGTGTAATTTGTTAGAGGATGCGCGATATCAGGAAGGCGCTTCCAGATACAAAGTATTGAAATCTGAAAACAACAGCTGATAAAAACAATAGTTGCAGGCATTACTGAGTGGAAATACATAACAAGGATATGTAATAATGAAACTATAGATGTTTAATTTATACTCAAGTCGATTTCAAGTTGGGGATTTCTTATTCGTAAAACGACAACAAATGAAAAATTCCAAGGAAAAACTCACCAATGTTTGGGCATTTAAGAAGTTTTATGATATTAATTTGCTACGGATTTAAATGATTCCGTCTACAATAAATAATTTCGGTCGACAATAACGATCATGATCGGATATTATTGAATAATGGACAGATGTAGTAGCTGCCATTGATAGAGAGGTTTCGAAGATCTTTCTAATGCCACATTATGTAGTTAATTCCTCGTGGACTTGAAAGAGGCTCATAAACATTATATCCTTCATTTTACTCCTTTAAGTCCCTAAACATTCCACATACAATGTCCGCCTATAAGGAACACAATTTCATATTGTTTTATTCTTTAGGAAAACTTGAGAGATTGATGGAAAAGGTATCCAATAAAAAGTTAAAAAGTAATTTCTACACAGTATTTTTTTAAATTCTCAAATAGAAGCATAAGCCTTTACCCTTCTATAATATGTGTCGATTTTACTGAAAATGGAAATTAACTGTGTCTTACTGTAAATGTTTCCATAAGTATTGAGTGCAATCTGGAAATATGCGGAAATTAATTTCGAGTTGAGAGGGAAAGCCGGAAAGCTAGCAAAATCTTTTGGGCGAAGTGCGAATAACATTTTCCAAAACCCAAAACGTTTTGTGTATCACTTAACAGTCACGGAAAGACCGATAGCCAAAATTTCACTCCAAGAGGAATTTTTAGTGAATGCCTTTTTTCCGTTGGAAAGCTGAAATTTCACTCGCAAACGCAGTTGTTCACTTAACTACAGCAAAGTTCAGAAATAAAACATTAAGAAGTTATAACTGTGAAAATTAACTGTGAGAGAACGTGAGCAGAAATTTTAGGAAATATGATATTCCTTTTTTTCGCACTCAGTTGGCTTTAATTGAATCCCAAAGATAAATTGCTGTGGTAATGGTGCGGTAATAAATGTGCGAACGTATACTTATACATAATTCCCATAATATGCGTGTGCATATACACATTATGCGCGGGCACACTGGAGGATAAAGAAATGAAAAATAAAAAGCAGAGCCTGCAAAATTATCGCTAGAAAAAAGAAAATAAATTTGGGCTAACGTGCTGGATTTATCTCGCCCGATAAAATTGTATCCTCGACACAGAGAGCATTATTATGTAACCTTTTCGAAAAGCTTCCGCGTATTTAAGAGCAATATTTTATTTGCTCGACTCGCTTAGCGGCCGGAAAATATCAATATTTCAACGCCTGCAGCCATTGAAGATTTTTAACATGTACTTCTACGAAGCAATAAATCAGAAATTCGGGTCGGCTTTCAAAATTCTGCACCGCCATTTTCACCGATTCCATTTTTCGTTCTCAAAGAGTTATTAACCGATTCCGCATTAAATCGCGAAATTCCACGCGTAAAGATGATAAAATATCAATGAGCAAAATGCATATATAATATGTGGAAATGGATGCGATGGAAATTGGGTCAATGCGATTCTCAATTTCATTTCGTTTCCGCTTGCACTCGTATGATTTTAAATTTTCCATACCGGTGGGCAGCAAGTACCCGTCATGTCTGGACGATTCCAGGTGAAAGCATATATTTGAGCCAAGATTGCATGCAATAGCATGAGAATACTTCAGTGTTAAGGTATCTTCAACGTAAGGGAAGTACAATGAAGATGCCGCTTCGAAGGCGGTTGATGTTTTATTTTATAGTCCAGAGATAGGGAACCATTTCTTCAACGAAAGACCGCATATGAAACCATCAGGCCGCTCTTCAAAAGATGATTGAATGTATTCAAGATTCCCAACATGAAATTAGTACTTAGTAAAATGAATTTGTTCGCTAAAGATGCTATTTTCCAGTTTATATTCTTTTTCTGTGATGATTGGGGCTTAAAAACGAAATATTTAAATATTTGAGTTTGTTGAAGGACGTGAAAGAAGAAGAAAGATGCCGTAGTGTGGCCGCATGCGGCTCCAACCTCTCGTATTGTTTAAAGAAGAGAATTTCAAAGAGAATAATATACGACTTCTAGCATATAAATACAACATTTATTGTAATTGTAGTAGTTTTTAAAGTGTTTTGACTGATAAGGTAATTTCTCACATCTGGAAATCCATCAGGAATCGAACTCGCGACCGTTTCCATCAACAGCGAACGTGCTTCCTATGCACAACATAGAGACTATCCATAAACCGCCCGGAAAATTACGAGATCAATTGGTAAACGTGAAGGAAAATTTAGGGCTTAAAACTCCAGGCGTTTATCGCATTCCTTGTGAATGTGGAAAATCCTACATCGGAGAAACAAGCCGAACCATCGAGGCAAGAATTAAAGAACATCAAAGCTGCGTAAGATTGCACCACTCGGAGAAATCAGCCGTCGCAGAGCTTAGCCTCAACTACAACCACAGCATCTCCTTTGACAAGGCAGAAAAACTATGCCACGCTAACGGATATTGGGAGAGACTTACGAAAGAAGCCATTGAAATTCAGTTAGAAAAACAGAATTTCAATCGAGATAACAGATATTCCCTCAGCCAATGCTGGAAGTCCGTGATTCGACTAATAAGAGACCAGCGTGGCAACAATGAAAATCAACCAATCAGGAGACACCAGCCCTTAACGGAAGCATATTCAAAGAGGACATAACCTGACCCGAACATTCAGCGCCCTGAAGACGATGGCGGAGTTAGCTATCGAAACGTCGTACTGCTTACTTGACCTGGTGGAAAACCCGTGAAGACTTCATCCACAACGTGCTTCCTCTTTGGCTATAGGGAAGCCCTAATATATGTTGTTGAAGTCCATGATATGAGGCTATGCTGCGAAACCATGGTGGTCCCATATAATATGTTATGCTTTATATTGTGTACCACGGTACAAGTCCTGTTTCCTACTTCCTTTATGGAATTTTTGCTTGAAGGCGGCCAAGATATGATGTAAAACAATTCCGGTCAACCAATCGGTAAGGTAGCAATCTAACACAATTAGATTTCCCTTCAATAAAAGCTGTTGCTCAAAACAGGTGTTGGTAGTAAAAAAAATCTATACAATTTCATGATGTATCGAGTAAATTAGTGTTTTCTAACTTAATATTTCTATAGAACAACTGCATCTTAAAAGAGAAGTTGCGAAACCCCCAAAGAGTCCTTCTTTTTGGACTTGAAACCAAAATTCAAAGAAAAAAGTAAAAATGAAATAGATTTTGTGTAGCATTACTACGTTTACTCGTAATTGTATCGGGATCTTCTTTTGGGAAAGGGATCGGTTTATACTTTATCTCCTCTGTTGGCCGTTTTATGTGCGTATCTTCTGACGGAGCGCTTGATATTGCTTCGATGAATATTAGAGTTGCAGGAAACTACATTTAAGAATCTCTGAAATAAATTACGCTATGATGAATCATTGAGTATTATTAATCATTAATGCTATCTTACTCTACTTTTTCCAACTTTCTCTTTTTTTACTTTCACTTCTTTTTTCTATTTGAACAATTTCAATTGCTGACATAAGGGAAAAAATCAATCATTCGTATTGTCTTACGTCAAATCACTCGGTGATCAATCGACTCGTTTGATACCTGCTTTCTTGTCCGAAAGGATGAAGCCGATGCAAAATCTGCCTTTGAGAAGTCCCAGAGACATCCTCCTCATCATCGGCTTCTTATTAGACTCTCTTTATCGTCTGTAGAATGGAGTGCGCTTTGCATTGACGCAAACTGCCGTCCTACTTTTGCATCCGCGATTATATCTACTCTTTTCTTGAACTCCGCCATTCTCGCCGATAGAGTCCACAACAAAAAGTTTCCGGTCCAAGTCATTTCCGCATTCCATACGCTATCGAACCTTCTCGAATATCGCCTAATCTCTTCCTTCGTTCGGGGAATGCTTCGGCCCGGAATAGCCGTTCTAAGGATTAAAACGCCAAGTCCAATATGAGGGCAACTGCTTAAGTCGGAGGCATTGCAGCTTCTCTAACGGCTGCCCATCCCATCCGTCCATAGAGCCAAACGGATTTGAGGGACTTAAGAGTTCTTGCGATAGAGGCATTTCCTTACAGCCAGAAGCTAATGAAGAAGTTTTATTTATTTATTCGCTTAAATATTTACTTACGGCGGAATTTCGAATTCGAAGCAAAAATATAAAAAGGAAATAACGGAAGGATTCATAACGGAGCAAAAACAACAAAAGGTATTTTTCCTAATAACAGAGCGAAGGAGAACTAAATTTTTCAAAGGCGAGATAAGCACATTTGAATGAATTCCCCTTTAGGATATAGGAATGTTTTTAAAAAAGGAGGGAATTGAATGAATGAGAATCGAATAGAAAGGAAAGGCGAAAGTAGAGAGAGCTGAGCGTAAAATAGGCAAGAAGAGATTTCGAACGGGTAAATCTGTTAACAATACGAAAGAAAGAAAGAGAATTTTAGAGATGGCAACAAAACATAATTTGATTGAATAATCTGAGATAGGATCGAAAGCCAAAGAGAATAGAGTAAAAGTGGAGTACTATCGAAAGTTCAATAGTGAGATAAAGATGGGAAATCGCTCTCAAATAAGTGATTTTCACTTTTTCTTAATGGATTCCGAGTTTAACAGCATTTCACTTTAAAAATTCATAAGAGAGACATACTCAGCAGCAAATTTCGCAATCTTTTCCGTTCCATTCCTAAATTTACTATTAGAAATTATTAGGGATTACTCGTAATAAATAAATAAAATAGTATATTTCGGTTACTTTTGTCTCATTCATGTTCATTGCTGTGATGCTATGGAAGTTACTGCGGTACTAGTGGTGCTGAATAATGCATTTAATTAAGGTCTCTCAGTAAGGAACCTACTGTTATCTTAAGCTTTCGATTTGATTCTATAAAGTTTGTGTGTGATTTGATTGATGATTGCGAATACAATAAAACGAATGCACGGATGAGTAACTATGGAATTATGTGGCGATATAGAAAGTAGCAAATCTTTGAAGAGGTCTCCCTAGAGGAAAAACGTGATTCCGTAAAACATAAAATACTGAAATTTATTGGAATCAAACTGAAAATGCGTATGAATAATATAAGTTAATAGATCTCAATGTCCCCTTAATGATTATGTATGTTTTGAAAGGACCATTTAATATTGAATAATATTGGATTTTTTCTATGGAAATTTGCCTCCAGTCTTTCGAAAATGATTGATCCAAACTCCACCGAACAAAATCGCAAATGGGGCTGTATTCTTGTATCAGACCGTAGTTTGAACACACATAAATTTAATTCCTCAATGATACAGCCAAATAATAAAATAGTCTTTAGTGCCATTAAAAAGGTATTAAATATATATTAATTTCATCGCATACAATACAGTGGAAAATTAAACATGGAATTAAATATACGAAAATGGGATTAGAGGTCAACGTTAACTACGAAGAATTTAAAACTCAGCCGAGTAGAAAGTAAGTAGAGGAATGGCACGAAATGTTCTCATACATTTTCCTTATAGAAAACATATTAATCACTGAGATAGTAAGTTTTCATTATATATTTAATCGTGATAAATTTTAACTGAAAGTAGATTCCGCGTGGCCACCAACTTCTTGTGGGATGGAATGGACTCTCATTACAAGTTTCATTATTCAAATCTGGCGATGGAAGAGTACAGCGGCTCACGTTGGAAAAGGTGAGCCCAAAAACTTTGAAGAGGCTTATACCCTAAACCCAGGCAGATGACTACGGTGGTCAACATTCATCGTAAAAACGCATCACATTTTTCTTCCTCGATGGAAGCCCAGCAGACTTAATAAAGATCGGTCTCGGGCGGGCCGCGCTATTTCCTCATCGTCCCAGAATTTGGCCACCATCAAAGCGACCGATAGAGTGGATAAAGGAGGCCCAACTTAGCTAATGTATCCCAGGCGAACCTGTTGAGTAACTATGGCCACACTGCAAAACCCTCCAAAGGGCGTGCTTTGGATTTCCAGAGGTGTCAGGTGCCCTCGGATATTTGCTGCGGGTGACGAAAAAGGGACGAAAGCTTTGAGGGCTTACCACAGAAGGGCGCCAGTGAGATTAAATGGCTAAGCCCTCATGTCATTGTGTAACGAGGTCACTTCTTCCCTCTCATTACGCCGTCGCTTTTGCCGCAAAAACTAGGATTAAATTTTCTAAGATGACGCAAGTGTCGCTCCGTTCATTCAAGCAGATTTCTTGCAAAGAATTCAACTAAACATAGAAAAAAGTATTCAAATCCCCAACTTTGAGCGCAGCTTCACGAAATTACACTTTCTTGAAGTTTTTTCATATAACTCTGAGTTGGCGAAGCACTCGATTTTATACCTAAATTTGAAACGCTGTAAGTTTCTCCAGCTGAAATTTTTAGACAATCTTTTGGATAGTAATGTTTACGAATACTTTCTTAAAGACATAGAAAACAGAATTAAGTATAAAATGCATCTTAATTAGTGACGATTTGTGGAATTCCAATCACATATTTGAAATCTTTTAGATGTATATTGAACTGAATTTAGTTTTTAGGCTCTGCTCTTTCCTTTTATGCATCCAATGTACCACGTTTAAGCCGCATAAATAACTCACTAGGCGTAAGAAACATTTATAGAAATTTAAGCTGATTATATAGAAACAACCTATTTCCGTTAAGCTGTCATCTTCACTTGAAAAATAAATTGGAAATTACGGTGGTTTTTGCTTCTTCATAATGTTCTTTCACGAAGTTTGACTGAAAGCTATCGCATGTCTCGTTATACCTTCATCATGTAATGAATCTCTCCTCACGAGGCTATAAATTTAAAATTCTTTTCCATACATTACATCCCTTCGATTTCGCTTACGTATCTGAATATTAGTGGAGCGGAAAGTGTGTCCGATTTAAGATAACTTCCGGAACGCGCATTGCATTAGGTCGAAGCGCTTTACTAATTTTACAGTGTTCTTTTTGTATTGATTAATCATGGTAGATGGAAACAGTCGGAAGCTACTTAAACTCTCACGAAAATATCTTGCCTAAAATGTACGAGAGATAACATTGATGACGAAACAACAGTATGACGAATGAGATCGGTTTTAAAATGAAATACTCTAGAAAAACAGTTTTGAGGCGTCATTATAAGATAATTAACAGATATCTGTTTAGTATTTTCATTATTCGAAATATTGTAATTAAAAGTTTCTTTACATATTTAGAAAGGTCTGTTGCTTCCACTTCAATAATTTTTATTTTATTTTTAATGTGGCAAAATGTACGAGAAACACACCTTCACTGGAGGAAGGGAATGGAATTATTTACAAGGTAAATAGAACTCATGAACGTAGTGAGGCCTTAAGTTCTCCCGGGGCATATTTGACTGGGAAAATTCTCAGGAGAACAAGAGTATTCCAGTCTCACGTTTTGATTATTAAAGCCTATCGGCCATCTTTACAACTATCACTTCATATCGTATACGCGTTTAACATTATTAGCCCACTCTCAAATTCACGTGAAAAGAAAGGTGACGGGAACAGGTCTTTCTTGCTTGAAAGATCATATCTTCTGACCTTTCCTGTTGCAAAGAATGATTAGAAAATCAGAGATTCCGTACGTCGAAAACTACATTAATAAATCTAATTTCTGAGTGGCCTGTGTGGCTAAACCATTTCTTTTCTTTTAAAAAGAAATGGTTTCTTTAAAATTTTATTGTTAAATTTCTCCTAAACTTCCATGTTGAAAGAAAGAAATACTTTTTAAATTTCCACAGCAGGTGGATAGCAAACCTGCTGTGAAAAATTACGAAGTATTTCTTTCTTTCAACATGTGTGTTGAGTTCCACAAAGTGACGCATATTAATTTTAATTTAATTTAATTTCCTTTTGAACTTCTTTCGAAAAGAAATGGTTCAGCTGCGGTTTTTTTTAACGTTGGCTCAAAAATTACATTTTGAAATCATAAAACATGATTTTATCTTATGCCAAGACTTTAAAAAAAGCAACACAGTCCACCACTACCTATATTTCGAAACATAGCTTCGTGGATTCCCGAAGTTACGTTTTTGCCGTTGTTTTTTTATCCCTATTGCGAAGGTAAAATCTTTCCACCAGAGGGCCTCTTTGATGAAAATCCCCTGAATCTGAAGGTGTGCGGAGGACATCGCTTCGGCAACCTCTTCTGCCCTCTGGACGCTGAAATGCGTAATATACGTCGGCACATCCCAATTTCGGACGAAAGATGGCCCCAAAGTTGAGCCCAATTCTGTTTCCCTCCGTTCCTCTGTGCCACCCTCGAGATTCCGCACTGTATTAGCCCTTGACCGTAACAGTAAATCCCCCATCCTCAGAAAAATATCGTTTAGAAAAAAATATTAACATCCTACGGAAATCATGCTTCACTTTGAGTCTTAATTTTACTATTTACTACTTTTTCCACAGCATTTTTTCAAAACCAATACATAAAAATACTAATCGATTCTCACGAAGAAGTCCTTACTCATGAATTTATCAAGAGAAAACTTCAGAAAACAAATTAATTCGAGACTACTGTCGAAGAGTCTCTATATCGTCCGAGAGAGATTAAGTATATGGTTTGAGGTAAGAACATCGAATAGCAGCTCATCGCGTTTGTGTTACATAAGCATAATATTATTATAAGTTTAGTGAATTGCGTTTAGATGAATTTCCCTGACCCCATTTATGCGCCTGTGCCTCCAAATATGCCAACAGCACTTATTTTTGTTTTAATTTGTAATCGTGACGTTGCGTCAAATTTGAATATCACAAAAATATGATTCGTTCATCTGAAAGTTATTGTTCCCGGAATCTATCAAAACACTTCGCCGCGGACAGGTTTAACCCGAAACATTTCCACGAAGACTCGAATTAAATCCGCTCTTTATTCAATGAATTCTATTATTATTCTTCGTAGTACCATGGTTGCAATGGAAAATTACTCATTTGATCTCAATTCGATCTCAATTTTTCTTTCAAGCGTAAAAGCCTCAAAAACATGGAATAGAACCACTAAAACAGTGTGTTAAATAGTGCGTTAAATGAAACCTGGGCCCAGCAATCAGAGTAAAATACTAATTCTTAAAAGTCAGAATTCACAAATTATCAGAAAAAGTATTAGCGATGCAACCATATGGAGCTTTAAAAATATATCTAACCGTCATTTTTTACTTTTAAATAAATATGCAATACCACAGTTTTAAGGGTTGGCATCTCCATTATACCGAGCGTCAATTACAGTATTAATTCGAAAGAAAGTCAGCAGTGGAATACAAATACCCTGATATTTCCTTGAGTAATCATTGTTCATTTTGAGTACAAAATTCGAGTTTTTCAGATTTATAGGAATGCGGATCGTCCCTCCTCGAATAGAACCTTTTAAAGAGGTCTTAAATTCTTAATCCAATATACAACTAAATCAATTTCAAAACATTTCAAAAGAAGAAGGAAATTACAACCACCTCTTAAGAAGAACCTTTTGTATAATGTTTCGAATAATTAACGATATATTTAGGTACTGATTCGTAGGAAACGTGTTTTTCAGCGACATTAAGGGAGTATAAAATATGCTCTTTATTAGACTGGTTGAACACTTCTTAAACATACGAGATTCAGTTTATATAAAACATTATATTCCGTTAAATTTTGTATTTATCAATTTATAATTTGCTTCGATATTGCAAGTTTAAGAGCTGTAATTAACAATAAAACATGAATTTCAAGAATAGAGAAGATTCGTGAAACAATTTTACGAAAATGCGTAGTTCCATCTTCTATCGTAGAATTCTACTTTCCTTAGCTATTATTTCTAGCTTTTGAGAGAGGAAATACGTGAGAAAAATTCAATCCGCTTATTCTCTCTTAGTTTTCAGCAGACTTCCTTGTTATCACGTACATTATATTAAACTCAATAAATAATTTACCTTTACATAATACATGAATATCTTGTTTCGTGATATCTTCTTAATTTTCTTTTTCGTTATAAGATATGCAAATATACCTTATCACAGGCCTCTCTTTAAGTCGCGACGCTTTGGAGTCAGTCAATACACAGCGCACAAGGAAAAGGGTAAAGGTGACTTTGCACCTAAAGGCGTGCACCTAAGAAAAATCCCAGGAAAACGGACATTAAAAAAGTGACAGAACCAGTTGGCTTGAACCTGGAATCTTCTACTTTCCGGACGGATACTTTAGCCAGTTCAGCCAGTCAGAATATAATCTCCCGCCATTTTTCACTTGGAGTTTTCCTAAGGTTACGCATTTACATGAAAAATCACGTTTACCGTTTCCACCGCTTTGTATGATCATTTCCTAAGAGGATGTTTGCCGTGGAAGATCCCGCATGGTCGGACGACGAAACCTTTTTGTCCTTGCCTTCAAAGTCCCTCAACACGGTAAGAGAGAATCTTATGTCTCTAAAGATCAATTGGCTAAAGCATCCGCCCGAACAATGTAAGATTCCAGGCTCGTGTCCTCCGTCTCTCAGACTTTTTCCACGTCCGTTTTTCCTTAGGAATACAAAGCGCCGTAAGTAACTTGCTCCTTACATTCCAACGGGCAAATTTTAATCAAACGCCAATCTAATCTAAGTTCCTCTTAAAAGAATTATATATAGATGTTATTCCTCGTTTAGAATAAATAAACAGTTCCTTCGATATCACAAAAAATTAAACATTATTTACTTTACAGTCTTTCTTCAAGGCACATAAACCAACGATGTAAATTAATCTTATTGTTGGTGCTTCCATAAAAAGAAAGTTAAAAGTAGTAATTGTACCAAAGATTATTCTTCGGTTCATATGTATGTAAGTTGTAATGTAACCTGGCAAATTTTCATCTATAATTTTTGTTTCTCCTTGGGGTTATTTCCGGGAATTTGGTCCGCTCGAGCTGCGGTATTATCGATTAATAATATATTGTCACTTAGGCGATAAAAGCAGTAAAAAATTATGAATTTCATTATCTTCATTTATGAAGATTTATAGTAGTAATTTAAAAGTGCTTCGACAGCTTCGTAAGCCCCCACCGTGAATCGAATCCGGGACCGCTTTCACCGGATAGCCAATAAGGTTTACTTTCTTTTGAACGTTTAACTTTCAAGTCGAACGCGTCACCCAAATGGCTATCCAGAGGCCCGATGAAATTGGCCGAAGATGGCCAATGACGGGAGAGAGACATTCATGTTGTAAGTAGTCAAAGGGCTGTTTGCACTCGACAAAGTCATTAAGTTTTGATGAATAATTATTACATTTCAGCTGAGTAAACACTTCCGTTGATATAATATCTTAACCCGTTATGTCCTGAGTAAATATAACTCTTTATGATGCCCATCATCTAAGCGGGTTTTTTTCGCTCCCCTTCTAGTGCGCGCTTTTTCCCGCGCCGTGGGTTTTTCTCTTAAGACCTTAAGCCGAAGAGTTTTTACCCACACATAATCTTTCTGTGTTCTTTTTTATCGTTTTTATGTTTTCAACTATATTGTGTTTTTGCTTAAACTGTAAACATTTTAACCCTTTACGCTGTGCCATCTTTGACTTCAAAAGTCAAAGATAGTACAGCAGTTAAAAGGCTCACATGGGCCTAACTTCGGTCTAGCAATAATAATCTAATAAATCAATGTTAAGATGAATAAAAATCAACTTTCATAATTACTTGTAAATCATATCAAAATATTTCGGACAGTTCTTTTCATTCTTTTCCAATTTCTATGATTACCCCTCAATATATTTTGTGAGCAAATGAAAAATTTGTCATTATACACGAGTTTCCTTTCCGTTCGGAACTCGAAAAACGTTTCATCGACTAAATATTAGCAGAAAAGTCCTTCCCATGCATGCTATGAAGTATATAAGCACTTAAATCCATGAATAGAACATCCATCAAACTACAACTTTGTATAAACAGAGCGTTAATACGATCCTTGAAATCTCTTAACAGCGATGAAATTCAATCATCGTACCTAATGAAAAAGAATCTCGGGAATTATTCAGGTACTAATTCAATCTGGTAATCTTTAAAGGGAAGGAGAGCAATGCTTAGTGAAATTTTAATAATAAATTCTTACATAATTCGCCCTAGGAATACGTAGAGGATATAAAGCTTCGATAATACCACAAAGACCTATCAGAGAAATCAAGGAAATGGACTTGTAGATTCAAAAATTCAATTTTCCCTTACCAATAACAATTGTTACCATATTTCAGTCGAAAATTGTTGTATAGCAAAATAGATTGTACAGTACAAATACCCCCTGTAACTCGCCTGTTGGCGGCTCATGAGATACAAATGTGTGCAATATCCTGATTTAGACTGAGAACCACTTATGGCACCAAAAACGGGCAAGATATACTACAAGATATCCAAAGGAGCAAAGTTAGTCGTAACTTTTATGATGATCTGTGAAACCCATCACTCAACTCTGAGAGCAAATCGAGAAAATAATTCAAACGAATGCAATGAAGCATTCAAATGAATGAAGTGTCCTTCCTCTTAGCTCACCGGCTTCAGTGTTCTTTCTGTTCATTGGAAGAGAACAGAGAGTAAAACTATGGAATGAGTAGAAGCATTAAGTGATTGCAGTATTAGAAAATTGGTGGCATGTAAAGGTAGGGTAGAATTTGGAATGTGAATAATTGCCTCGATTAAAATACGAAACGACTCGAAAGGGAATGGGCTCGGTTGGGAGCAAATGTGCCAAGGCTGACAGTGTACCAAAATGTTGCGGACAAAAATACCGGATGCCTCCAAAGCGGATTGCAGGATAAGCGTCCAAAATGGAAGAAATGGAAAGAGAGCGAGATTACGATGGTAATTTGAGCATGAAAGCAATGATTTGCGCGGCGGAGCGAAGAGGAACATTAGCCGCGTATATATGAGTGGCGGAGGAGGAATGTTACGAAATGGAGGGTGGAATTGCAAATGGCGGTGCCTTGTCGTGAGCTGCTTATGAAAAAGGAGTGTTTTTGAGACGGAGAAGAAAAAGAAGAGGAAACGAGGGGAATACATAAGCAGAGAGAAGAAGGAGCCATGAATGCGATAGAGTCGGAGGAGATTTGATTACAGAAAATGGAAAGAAGAAAATATGGGAAGGAAGGGAATCGAAAGTAAAAAATGGAAAGGATTAAAGAGGTCGGGGGATAGAAAGAAGATTTATCTAAATCTGCGAGGATGCCCTATTATCCCCCTTATGGGCAATGGCATGGGTCTCATAATTCATGTGACCTATTAACGGAGATGAGAAAGAAATGCGCGAAAGTAACCCTCGATATCAATTACCTACACTTGGAGAAGATTAGGCTTGCTCCTTTAAATTTACCTCGGTATCATCAGAAAAGTACGAATCGTGGGTGCATTAGTGCATTGCGCCTTCGGCTTAGTCCTCGGCCATAATTTTCCAAAGCGAAATTCGGGGATGGAATTTTCCAGGAGTACGGCGAGCGTTGTGATAGTGGAAAAATTCGGCAGTTTTTATAGTAAGGCATCGACCTCAATAGTTATGCCGGTGTATGAAGCTGTTTCATCTCCTCCGCTAACGATAATTTGAATTTTATTGCGTTATTAGTTGCCTAGCACGACAGAACGCTTAATATTAGCGGCTTTGGTGAATATTTATATGGCGAATCGGCGTAGTGGAAGGATAAAATGATAAAATCGCTAACAGATCATAACGCAAAGACTGAAATTACTCTGCTTACCAAACTATTCTGGTTTAATCATCACCTTCAGTTCCACTTACCGATTCATGTTCCGGTCGACCTATGCTGTAGGATTAGTTCAATATAGCCCATAACACATATTCTCGTATGAGCCCAGATTATTTTATGTTGACTCTTGGGGAAAATAGTTTGCAAAGCGCTAGATGCAAGCTAAAATAGAGAAATAATAGGAGGGGGTCTTGCAGATATTTCTCTCGGAAAATTCAACCGACGATCAGTCGCAGAGAAAGGTATATATGGTTATGCCAACAATTTAGGAATATATTGAGGTCACAATTTCCGATGAAACCTCGAGAATATAGTCAAATCCTGTCCATATCACCTAGAAGTATGCTTAAGTGGATATGACTGGTAATCTATCACAAACATGAAAAATAAAGATCACACGATTGACTCAATAAAACGGTTAAGTTTTCAGAAATTAAAATTTATCCGTAAAATACCTCACTGAAATGATAAATAATGAAAACTGAGCTGGATAACAAATATACAGCGCATTCCTTTACATGACGGTTTTGCCGATTTCTATTGTAATCTACGGTATGCAATAAGCTCTCCTTCTACATCCACCCACCCTTCCATATCTACCAACCCACGGCCTTTTCATGTTTTCATTGCCCAGCCCAGCGGCTATATCTTTCGCAAAATTCTTATGGAGTTTACTTACATTTTTAACTTTTACCGTCTAAAACTAAAGAAAGGTCGTGAAGAAAAGTAAATTAAATAATTAAAATCACAGCGAAGCACATTATCTGCGCCCTACTGTTGACGAAGGGTTAAAAACCTCTGGTCTACAGTAAATGACACTGAATTTTCGATCAACATTTTAGTAACCAGCCTTTCAGTCAAAAGTAGTCCATCTTATACCAGTATTCATATTGTTGATATTATTTACTTCTTCATTAGGCGAGATAGTGCCCGCGAGGATTTCACTTCCCGCTAACCTCCTTTTTCGATATTTCATAGAAAAATGTGTCTTTGATTGCGAGATATTATAAAAAAAAAAGATTTGACTTTTTTATACTTTAGCCGTTCATCTTGATAACTCAATATTGCTGATCCCTTCTCATTTCCGTTCTATTTTATACTAAGGAGTTCTTTTTATTACACCATAACCCTTCTACCAAATAGATATCCAAACATTCGTTTCGAAAGAAATTGTCCAGTATTTTTTTCTCGAACAATTCACAGCGGCAATTTTTTGAAAATTGGAAGTGAAAGAGTTTTATGCCCTGAGACATAGTACCTATTTCGCTATAAATTTATATATCCATATGTTTCTCCCATAAATGACTACAGAAACTTTAGTTTTTTAACAGTAGCATCCCTGTTTGATTTTCGACGCTGTGTAAAAGAGAGAAGTAATGTGGGAGAGAGGAAGGAAGAGGGACGGAAGTAAAACGGGGACTCAAAAAAAATAGAGATAAAGAAATGGGAAAAGGAGAGGTTCATAATAAGAGATACGGAAGAAAAAGAGAAGGAGATGGGTATATGGAGCGGAAACAGTGTCCCTTCGGGAACTGAGCAAAAAAGCAAACGCAGATATCTGCCACGAAACACATTACACGTTTCCACTGGGAGTCACTTATCATCCTTCTTCATCTCTTCGCCTTTCATTGCCTCTTTTTCTCTATTTTTTCCATTTTTTGCTTCATTCCGTATTATTCTTTTCCTTGAATTCCTGCACTTGGCCTTCGTTTTGAAATTAAACACTTTTCTTCGCGTTACGCGCATCGACTCCCCATCACAAAGGCCAATGACTTCTACAAGTGGATTATTACATTTTTTCTCGCTCTACTTTGATTAGCATAAATTTTGTTTTGCTCTATTTCTTCTTCATCACTTCGGGGAGGAAATTAATGTGAGAAAACTATGTCCCGGATAGAACCCTGAAAGTCCACATTCTCAAGTCATTTTTTCATTTATAAAGCTAGTCTAGAAGAACTTTAGGTACTGTTCCTCCATGGGCTCGAAGAACCTTTCGCAGATTTCAATGTGACCACACGAAATAAATTGGGTAGAGAAGAATAATCCAACTGTCTGCCAAAAACCTCAGAAATGTTATGAACTACGAGGGCCGGTCATTAAAAAATAAACATCTTTCGCTTGAGAATCTCTAAAATTTCAAACATTTTTGCTTAACCATCTTTATGTAGATTTTTTTCTGCATATAAGCATATATGTAAGAACCGCAACTTAAGGAATACTCATGCAGGGTGAATTAAAACCTACTCAATTTGCTCGGAATCATTGCTTAAAGTTTTAATCGAAATGAGATTCAATTCAAGATTTTAGTGGCACGCGGAACTCTGGCTGCAATACCATTTTCATGTATTCTTTACTTAAATAATAATTTCCAGATTAAATAAATGTAGACTCTGTTCATTAGCAATGATAATTAATGATTATTTACGTCAACTACTACTTATTTATTTAATCATTGGCAATATTAAATAAATATAATGGTTTGGTATCACATTGGCACTTAAGTTCTTAATATTTATCAAAAATGGCAATCTTTCCACAAAAAGTTCTCCATCCTCTGTATAAGGCCCCATGAAATTTTCAATTCATAAGGCCCCTATTTCATCTTCGCGTACAAGTTTCACTAACGAAACGTGTTTGCCGAACCTAGCGCGGATTGATAAGTCGGTTTTAAGCCTTTAACGAGCTGGCCGATGGTGCATATGAGTTCCGTTCTTCTATTAAATAGTGTCTTACAAATTTACCTTTAAGAAACTTGAAATTGCATATTTACAAGCTGGAAATTTAAAAAATGGAAATTTCCTTGAAAATTTTGCAAATTTAGGTGGATGAAAAGGCTAAATTTTGGAGATATATTATTAATTAATTTCGCCCCCTGCCGTACACAATATACGAATCGCGGAGTATCTTGTAAATATAAATATAAATTAGTCCTTGGAGTTCAAATTCCAGGAGGAAACGCGACGCCGTAGGCTGAGAAAACAGATCCGTGACAATGGGTACTTACAGGGGTATATGATTACAAAAAGAATATCAGATAAGCGAAAAGGGAAATAGGACAATATCTGACTTCAAGAATGCTTGACTTAATTTCTCCTCAGCAGTTCAATTATTGAGAAGATGGAATAGTAAAGAAAGCTGCGCACAACATTTTTCTCTCTAAAGACACGAAATAAACTTCAGCAGTTGTCACCAAAAGCACCATCCAAGAAATGCTCTTTTTTGTATAATTTTATATGAAACTGTCTATAGAACTATCTATAGAATATTTTCCTCAAAGGGTTTTTCTCTCGAAATACGACATAGCTATCGAAATAGATCCCGTTTATTCCTTTTTAAGTCCACTAGGATATATCAAGTTGTTCGGAAACAAATTATAGAAATAAGGGAACTTTTCCGAAGTTCGCTGAGAGAAACTTTCTATATTTCTAGAAAAGGTAAACCAAGATTCTCCAATTTCAAAGTCGCAATGGAAATGCGTTAATTTCCTTTGTTATGGAAATTTGTTCGTTGGAATCTGGAATAAAAGGCATAAAGTTCTCGAAAATATAATTTCTCTTTGAACTTGAGATGAATTGCATTTTTTGGTGATCATTTAAGTTGAAATTCGAATGAACAGAGAAAGTTAGATATTTCATGAATGGTTGACTAAGATCGCTTTCAAAGTTAAGACGTGATTGCGTAATATTATACGAAATTGACTTCTCAAACTCCGATGTCGCTTTAATTACGATACTAATAACTCTTCCCACAAAAAGGGCTTACATTAAATAAAAATGTAAAACGACTATCCTTGCTATTTACTTCGCAATGGCAATGTAGCTTGGGAGCGTTTTTATGTCCACTGAAATATTACATCACATGACGACAGGGCATAGTATACCTTGCAAGAGACAATTAAATTTCTTATCATAAATGAAAGATAAAATTTATTACAAATAAACCTTGTGTCCCAGTGGGAATCGTTTAAGAATTTCAAAATAGTTACTAAATAAAGAAAGGGACAACAGCCGTGTACTCAGTATTAAACATTTTTATCGCAATCAATATTTTTTAAATCATTGCGGAGAGAGAGATATCCAAGTGGCATGGAGGCATCATAAAAGACCATGCGAGACTGTGGCAGGAGAAAAGGGATCCTACCTAGCAGAAAGAAATTCATACGGAAGGAGATGCCAAGAAACCACGGAAGTGGATGCCAAAAGCTACGAAACTTACATTTAGTTTTATCTAAGCACATTAAAGCTAGATATGTTTTTGCTTCAAATTTCCATTCCACATTGCATTAGGAATTATTCTTGTCAAATTTCTTTTCGTATTACTTTGAAATACTATTTGTTTTAAGTCGCCTCAAACGAAATTTTCTATTTTAAAACGAAATATTAAAGTTTTTCTAAACTAAATTTTCTTATTATATCTTTTTTGCGACATAAAAGGAAACAAGTGAATTAAAAGTTATTTAAATACAGATCCAAATTTTATCCTTAGCGTATTTTTTATCCTTGTTGTTTCGCTGCGAAAATAATAATTTAGATAAATTACTTTTAAATGAAATTACATTGGGCCGTAAGGGCTCGCAAACTTCTTAAGTCGAACTATTGAACTACGCAGTGATTGTTCTATTACTAGTAACAATGTCACCCTTTTAAAGGAGTTATTTAATCTATTTACAAACGAAATTTCCCCATATCCACTCTTTGTTGAGGAGCTTTGTTCTTTTACGCTATCGCATAATAATTCTGTTGCCTAAGCTTTATAGTTATATATCTCCTTACTTTCCCTTGCCTACGTGACTTACTATGTTTCAGCCAGTCTCGATAAGCTTCTCCTTCGCTCGAATGTCTCTTAACGTGGTTAGTATAGGCTCCCGCTGAGGGAATAGATCGCATGTGAATCTGTGTGAGGAATCGTTTTAAAGGAATCGATCGGCTTGAGTGAGCGAGACCACGCAAAGGAGAGTAAAAATGTCCCACGAATGTAAATGGAACATAAAAATGGACACCTATTGAATTTGGAAGAGATTCGAGAGTGAGGAAGGAGAGTCGCAGAGGAAAGAACTTTCTTTATACGGCGATCCTTTGGAAACGAGCCTTGAATGGAAATAAGGCGAATTACTAGGAGTAACAGAGAAAGTTAAAAATGCATACTCTGACGGGAGCGAGGTGAATGCTAACAGAGGAGGATCGCATGAGTAAACGTCGCCTTATCTTCTCGAAATGGGCATTCCCGCACCGAATAGTCTTCTTACTTCGCTGCTATCTGACGATTTTGGGATTTAAACTCTAACTCCGGGCATTCAATGAACCTCCCGGATTATATGAGGTCGCGTCCTTATAGAAAGAACAGTATAAGATCAAGAGCGCCATAGAATTCTGAATTCATTAAACTGTGTACCATTTGTGCTAAGATTAAAAGGAATATTCGACGAAGGTGATTTTTAGTCCTAAAGGTATCATATTGGAATTTTAGCAATAACTAATACCAACATTTATTGCAATTTCTCCTCGGGAGGATTTATAGTGATCGATTTTTAAGTCTGGCATTGAATTCACAACACTAACATTCAGACAGCTTTCTGAAGGATTTCTGAGCTCTAACTTAACGGTTAATTTTACACCGTATGAATAGTTATAATGAAAAGTAAATTAAAGCTATGATGTCATAAAGAACTGAACTTACTAAGGTAAAAGTTAGAGCTGACGCCCAGTGGAAAAATAACCTGTTAAACCGGGGCTTCCAGATCCTGGCTCCTTCGGATCTGAATTATGGTGTCATCTTTACCATCTACTATTCCTTCCTAACCTTACCCTAAAAATATGTACAATAGTACACTTTCTTTCCATATTTCTAGTGCTATACCTCATGATGGCTACAAAACCGAAAAAGGTCGACCATTAAAATTATGTGGAAATTGAAGTACAGCTTTCCTTTAATAAATGGCGTTCCACAAAATCAGGTAAATTCTTAATGGTTACCAAAGCTATTCAATAAAGACTGAAATTTCACTCTATAAATAGACTAGGCTCGGTCCAGCCTGGTATAGCCTTTTTCAAAGTTCTCTCCATCGAATGCACTTGGCCTAACTTATCTGACAGTCCTGGAAGATGTGCTGAAATTTGACTATTAAGGTAAGAGCATCGATGAGATGTTTATATCTATTTTGAAAATACTTTATCAGTATTATTCAGTACAAGTTAATTCATAGCTTTTGCCATAAATGATAGATCTCCATGACATTATAGTCATAGCTGGTCCAGAGTCCCAAGCACATCATCATGAAACTTATCACTATTGATACACCGATGATTAAGACTAATGATAAAACCTTCAATGATGTGGATTACGAATATGATATGAATATGATATAGTAGTAAAATTGGGATGTACTTATGCATAGCCGGAATATCAAAAATTATTTCAATTGATCTTTGTTTTGGGCCATAGTTAGTAAAATTATGAATCACTTAATGAATTTAATTATACTAATTTAAGATAATAATTCAAGGGAACAAACTCCTTAAAACCATCAAAATTCTTGATACTACGCAAAAAGGTACATCTTACGCTCGAGAATATACGGTATAGAAATGCTCTTTTTTGTATAATTTTATATGAAACTGTCTATAGAACTATCTATAGAATATTTTCCTCAAAGGGTTTTTCTCTCGAAATACGACATAGCTATCGAAATAGATCCCGTTTATTCCTTTTTAAGTCCACTAGGATATATCAAGTTGTTCGGAAACAAATTATAGAAATAAGGGAACTTTTCCGAAGTTCGCTGAGAGAAACTTTCTATATTTCTAGAAAAGGTAAACCAAGATTCTCCAATTTCAAAGTCGCAATGGAAATGCGTTAATTTCCTTTGTTATGGAAATTTGTTCNATATTGTGGTATGGTATTTTTTACATTGTTAGTTCCATTGATTTACTTTATTCTGTTATGACGTACCACCAAGTGAAGACTAAACGTAAGACCTTCAACGTTACTATCATTTACCTTTCTAATTATTCATAAATTTCCAAAGAACGCATGGATTTCCCAAAAAATGATTTTTTAGCTCCGAGATCTAAGGAAAGTAAGACTGCGAAATAACGAGTTTGCAGCCAACAACTCCCTAATTTCGAGTGCTAGTGCATACGGAGAGAGCGGACAGGAAAAACTTACTCGACCGTTAAATTTTATCAACTTAAATGGAATCTGAAATGTTTTCTCAGCGCCGTTGGCGCGTGATAAGCGAGTTGAGAAGCGACATTAGAGGTGCATCGGAATTAACGCGAGCGCTAATCGCCTTGATATACGGAAAAGGAGCGATATTTAATTTGGTAGCGCCGTGTTTATGGCAAATAATGCGCTCGTTATTCATAATTGCGGCGCGGAGTAAGATTGGAATGTTTTTTCTGCGCTTAAATGCGAAATTATCGCTTTTTTCCTACGGACACGTCGTTGCTTCCGAGTAATGTCTTGCGGAAGCCCGACCCAAGTGATTCCCCGTTATCTCTTCGACTGCATTTAAAAAATGAAACATCCTGAGTAAAATTTCCTTCTTTTTCTTCTGCTTTTGACGTTCTTGAAGAGGCTTATATCTAAGAGATGATTCAATGAGTGAAAGCTAACATCTTCCGATGCGCTTATTTAAGCACTGCTGAATTACTTAGGCAATTGGAAAGTTATTAGAAATCATTCTTCTGGGCGAATATTTCGATAAATTTTTCTACTCAAAGATAAATGTTTCTTCTCAACCTTGCGACAGTCTTTGTAGCGTCTAGTTGTTATAAACGTACTCATTGTGAAAATGTTTAAATTATCAATTTTACACTTCAGCCAGTAGTAGTAGCAGTATTCTCAAAAGTGCTTCGACGGTTGAGGTCATTTCACACATATGTGCTTCCGCCGGGAATCGAACCCAGAAATATTGCATCTGTCTGTATGTTCTTTAGTGCGGAGGCTGGATGGGATCTCTATCTTTATAAAAAATCAAAGTCGAATATTACGTAGATAACCAAAGTTATACTAATGTTACTACGTTAGTAGCATCTTAATCAGTAGCAGACCAATAAATTCTGTGGAAATTAACGAATTCTCTATCTTTGATTCATTATTGCTTTCGACGAAGCGACATTTTGCTCAGTGATTACTTCTCCGCATAAATCTATTGGGAGAGAGAATGAGGCGTTATAGTGAAGAACGGAAGCGAGGCATTTTGCCCTTGCTTTTCTGAGTCAGTACGTTATTAGACCGCGTAGTTCAACATATTGATTCTGCGATTAACAGTATTGTTAAAAGTGCTCCGACACTCCGTCATTTTACACGTAGGCCCCCACCGGGAATCGAACTCTGAACCGCTTTCACCGAAGTCGAACGCGTTGCCCACTTGGCTTTCCGGGAGCCCTTCGAATAACTATAGTATATTCCATGTAGAGTTACCGAGTATAATAACGCTATTCTGCATTATTCATTACTTAGCAGCTTTCATATCATCAAGGCTTTAAAGATAAATGAGACAAAGGTAAATTAAAGCATGCGTATGTTTGTATGTGCAAGTAAATGTATGTACATTTTTCTCAATTTTTGGCAACAGAGAATTTAAAAATATTCCATTCAACAAGATATAGCTTCAGAATCATCGACGATTATAGCAATGTTAACAAAGGGAAACGTATGATGGAAATAAAAATGCGTGATAGTCAACGGGGTGCGGAGTGATTGAAGCTAAGAGTAAAAGGTGATATCTGATGATTCAACGAGCACATGGAGAGAAGTGTGAGAGAATTTTGCATTTAGAGGTTCAAAGTTTGGGAAACTTGATATATGGGCGTTATTGTTGGACGATGATACTGCATCGACTGGGAAATCACCGAATGAATTGAAATTTTGTCAGAAGAACGGTATAATACTAGAGATATGTATCTGAAAGTACGTGTTGCCAAAACAAAGGTGTTTGTGACATAAACGAAACGAGCGATTGAAGTTTGGGAGTAAATTATTAGAACATTGAGATAGTGGTGGGTTTGTGTACGTGGTTATTTAGTGTTACTCTTTAGTAGAAGAATGTATGAAGAGATAGAAAAGTGTGTGGATGCATAAGTGAACAGAATGTGATAGATGGCCAGTGATAAAAATTGGAAATGAAAATGCACATAAATGTGCTTTTTCTTGCTTGCTTGCGTCCTCATTATAAGTTGGCAAAAGAGTTTTTTGTAAAATATAGAGGAATCTATAACTTAGATGTTGTTTAAAGAGAATAAGAGGGAAAGGCTTATAGAAGATAAGCTAGATATATGAGGCGAAAATCGGGCATCTGTTTTGACATATTTCAGTTTTATTTAGTTATGACTCTCAGTAGAGTTGTACAATTTTTCCACATAACCCATCTTTGCAGGAGTTTTCCTGCTGTGCTTTCTTTCCCCTTACTTCACTTAGATTTTTTTATACTCACCAGTAATTTTATCCTATTCCCCTCTAACGTTAGATGATTTTTATTATTATTTACTGATTAAATCTATTTTGCATCGACCATGGGTTAGACCTTAAAGTTCAAACTTTTCCCACCACAAAGACGTAATTTATTTTAACATGATTATGAAGAAAAGAGAAATCAAAAACAAAAGGAATTGTATGGAAAGTTGTTCCAATGTGTCTGACTTTAAATTTGGGTTTTCTAGTATAACGTTAGCTTTTATGTACTACTACTAATTTCATCTATAGCCATACTTCAGGTTGTTTTGGTTTTGACGTTCAATTTAAAGATCCTCCTTACTCTTTATTTGGTTCTATCTGCCCCGAATCGAAGACTATAGCATCAGAAGCTACGTTTATTAACTCCAATAAATAATAGGAAATAAACCATCATATTGAGGAAATTTCTCAACGGTACCAATATTTCTGTTTGATTGAATCCCAGGCTCATCTGGGGCAGTAGGAAATGAACTGAGCGCAGTTGGTGCACATGCAATCGGGAGGGACTGACGAACGCTGAAATACGTCAGTGTCGTCAGAAAAGGTAAACAGAAGAGAAGGGACGGAAAGAGGGAGGGAGCGAAGGAAAACATTCGGTGCGCGAAAACAGTTTCCGTCGTTTGGTGGAAAAAAGCAATCGGAAGATGGAGTGATATTGCGGTGGGCGCAGGTGCTTTTCAAAGGGATTTTTTTGCTTCTTTGATCGTCGGCTCAGATTTAGAGTCGGTGCGCGGGAAGAGAAGGGGTATGCATTAGAAGCTGAATTAACGCATTAAGAATTGAATCCCATTCCGAGTTTTAAGGCGTTTGCGTTCATGCGAAAAGCCGAAATGAAAACAATATCTACTCGGCATTACTGACGTGAACGAATAAGAAATTTCATTTCCTCTGTGAAAAGATTAGGTCGTAATTCTTCCCCGTAAAACTACTTTTTTGTTGCACATGGTTACACATTGACGGAAGATAGCAGCACAAATTGAGCGTAACTATGTAAACGTCGTTGAAATAAGCTCAGGCGTAAAAACGACTTCAATCATCTCGGGGTGCTTTCGTTATGACCAAGTAAACCTGCAAAAATGTTTCTGCGATATTAAATCCGGAGTTTAACTTATCATAATTGCTTATTAAACTTCCCTTATATCATATAATTTATGATTGAAAATAGGCTTACCGCATTTAACTTTTTATTAGGTGTTTTAACAAAATTATATTGCAGCGAACAGGCAATTTAATTAGAGTAAACCGTACCTCGAATAAAAGATTACGTTTTTGCGATTGGCCATAACGTTTTGATATCAATCAATCAAAAATGAAGAAATCATTATTTCTACCGCTTGGCTGGATATTTATTGATAGACGTCCATTGTTTCCATTCAAAGTTCCTTCATCAAATATTAATATCGTTATCCATCATATTTGTAGTAGTCCAGCCTTCATTGCTTCGACCTGAAAATGTAGAAAAGCTCTTCGAAATATAAGCAATGAAAATTCCATGTTAAATATATTAAGGTCTTAACGTGCTGTGCTATTTTACTTCAGTTCTATGTATGAAAAGCTATACTAACCATTACGGTCTCGGTACAACTCTCATTTAGCTTTCACGCCTGAAATTACGCTTCTATTAGTTTTGCACTGCCTGCAGATGTGCTGATATTAATAATAAACATTTCTTTAGTGAAAATAGGAAGATCCAAATTAGATAAATTTTAATAATCTTTATTATCGATGGATACAAAACCATTCCTTAACAAGATAAATCCGATTGTCCTGAACTTGAACCCGGGACCTTGGAGTGTTAGGAACCTTTTCGCTTCTCCACCGCGGCCACTAAGGCGACAAATGCATGTAAACCCTCAAAAGATGGATGAAAACAAGGTAGTGCTTGAGCATTGAAAACTTAAAGTAGTTACATGACGAGTATGGAGACTCGTCAAAATATGCCAAATTCCCGGAAACTTCCCAGAAAGGTGGCAACCCTAGTATGAAATCTTCGTTCGGCTGTTTCCCCTCAGGAAGTGAGGGCGTGGCGAATCAGAAAAAGGTGATCGGAACCTGTGTTTTGCAAGAAATTGGCTGCAGGATGAAGGGGTAGAAAGAGTATTGACAGCAAGTGTTTTGGTGTTCCGTGAGCTGCGGTCGCATGTTGGCCTGTTCCATGGCTGTAAATAGCCCAAGGGGATCTGCTAACAACGGCGCCGCTCATTCGACGACATAAGCAGCAGATGGGCTGGTGCATTGATTTTCGGAATCGGGTTATCTTTGAAAATGTCAGCGAACAGAGAGAGAGCACTTCTATCGCTAAAAAGCACCAAATCAGTGAGAAATCGATAACTCTTAATGAAGATTTGCTCTCGAAATAGGGAAACGGTCCCCCTTTAACTAGCTATCTAATATTTTGCTTCGTTTTCACCGCATCTTTTATTGGAGTTTCCCGGTGATTTTTCAATTAGAGGCAAATCAAATATTCCGTAAACATTTAAGTGTAGCGATTACACCATTAAGAACAAGATAATGAATCACGGACGGTGAAGATTTGTTTGGAAATATAGTTCTTATTTTGTTCTATGTGTTCCTCTTTTGTCCTATGCAGCTTATCTATCTGACCGAAATTAGTGAGCAAT
This sequence comes from Ladona fulva, assembly GCA_000376725.2. Lineage (NCBI taxonomy): Eukaryota > Metazoa > Arthropoda > Insecta > Odonata > Libellulidae > Ladona > Ladona fulva. Next base: position 279,513 of record KZ308449.1, read on the forward strand.
AATATTATTCTCTGAAGTATAATTACCATCTTTCCTCCTCCATTGCCTAAGGTTTCGAGTCAGCCAAGTGGGTAGCACGTTCGCCTGTGGTGAAAGCTGTTCAGAGTTTCCCGGTGGGAGCCTATAAGTGAAAGATGACGTCAGATGTCAAAGCTTTTTCAACAATACTACTACTGCCATTGCGTAAGAAGTTAGACTTGCCTAAGATTTGTTAATTATTCCAAATTTATTTCACTCGTTTGACTGTTGCGACAGTCGGACATGAATTACAGTAGTAGAATATTGCACTTCATAATCAAGTAATAAACTTACTACTGTACTGTATCCATTGACGTAAACAAATATGAATATCATCGCCAAGCTCGGATGCAATGGTGCAGCATCGTCACTGTAATTTCAACACAGTCACACTGTTTGACGGCAGCAGAAGATTGCGACATAAAGCGAGAATCCAGAAGATGCTCAAGTTATGAAATGTTAGGATAGACACTAAAGCTAACACTCGACTTAGGGGAATAACAAAAGAATTCGCTTAACAGTTACACTATAAATTCCATTAATGCCAATACTTTCTATTCAACTTAGGAATGGAGAATTATTTTGTACAGAAATGTATTATAGGAATGAAGTATTAAGGATAGTTAAATATTTTTAATGTATTGTTATTTTGGTATTAATTGAGTTTTCTGAGTTACTTAAAAATCTTGACCATTATGTCTATTACTAAAATTTGGAAAATTTCGAATTATACCTATATGATTCAATGTTTGAATCTAATGAAATAAATAAATAAATCTTACTGCGATTTTTTCTGAGTGTTTTCGTTTATTGCATATATCTCATTACATTTTGTAATTTCCAATTAACTACTGCCGAGCATGAATCTGCCAAAGATATATACTTGTTTTTATTTGATCTGTTGTTTTTCCTTTTTCTCACTTTTTACAATTATTGATATTTCCAACGTAAACGCAAGTATTTTGAATAGATCCCCTCGAAGAAAAGAATATATCCCATTTGGAATATCTTCCATTTTTCCTTAACGTGCAAGCTTTTGAGTAAAACACCGTTTCCATCTGAAAGATATCAGTACTTCCTAAAGAGGTTCCTAGGTCACGCCACAAAGTTTTTTGTGTCGAGGGGTATTCAAACGTGACCGGTCCATGGACCTGGAAAATGCCAGACACGCACTTATTGAAATGTGGGATATCTCCCTTAAGAATATTCACGGAGTGCAAACGCACAGAAAATCCCTTTGAGGTAGATCCGCTGGGAGCGATTCCGTGAGGAAAGGAGAAAAAAGTGAAGGAGAAGAGCTCTGCGGAGGTCCACTCCATGGACCAGTCGCGTTTAACCGACATGCGCGGACATTCTGCGCGAATACTGCTCGTGATTGTTTTACTCCATGCACCACCGTGCATGCACCATTTCTCAGCTTCCGTCTCACGTTTCAAACAGTTCTTTCAATTATTCTCCTTTGATCGCAACAATGTCTCTCCGCCAAAAATGCTAAACGGATTACACCGAGTTTTCCATACTCGAGTACGCATTTAAAATGTAAGCTATGTTAACAACGTCCTGTGATTAATAATAAACTAATTAATAAAGATATTATACAATTCGTTTGATGAATGAGGCGATATCCTTGCCCACACTCATTTCAACTATTAGATTACTTACGTCCATACATATATTCGACTTTAATTCGGTTGATATTGAGACTCGATGTGTCCGACATGTTTACTCAGTTCCAAACTTAATTAAGTTGTAATGTCTACAGTAACGATATGTCATCGTACACATTGAATGTTATGTTGTTGTGCTCACTGTTAGTATACCACTATAGAATATGTTTACCTTGTTAAAATGTTACTTATTACTTTGTCGATTCCCCTTGTCGTTGAAAAAGTACAAATTTGATTAGTGTATACGAATTGTGCTTGCCATGTCCTCAATAACCGAATACAAGTGGGATTAGGCTGTTTTCCTATTTACATCAAAATTGAAATTTGGCTTTATATGATCCTAAGTCAAACATTAACTTTTTACTGTTGAATAATACTAATTAAATTATAAAACGTACCACAAATTAATTATTAATTTCCGGGAAAATATTCTTTAAGGGTATTTTTTCTAGGGTATGATGGTAGGGTGAAGACCGTGGCTGATAAAGAACTGCCGTGGTAAATATTCCGGAAGGAGTGTGTTTCTTATTCAGATGATGAGGGAGTTTGACGGTAATATAATGAAAGTGAAATCTAGTGCTTTCTACATAGCAGCATTTTTCTGGAAATGCTTTATAACTTAGTAGGGCATATTGGAAGCAAAACAAACAAATTTACTGGCTTTAGTGAGTTACTCGTGTAACACAGAAAAATAAGAAGGATTTTTAGTTTTAATGTTCCTTTCAATAATCGTAACTTTTATTCTCATATACTGACACGTTATAAGCGGAAGTAATTTTAGGCGGGGACTTAAACACGATACTTAAAATGCGGAAGAACATTTCGAACGAAAAGTTTAAAAGCGGAAAAAATATATAATAGAAATTAATGTTGCTGTAGTTGGAACCTCATAACTTGAACTCAACATCTGGGAAATTGTTAGAAGCGAGAACGTTAGATCGGGATTTCAACCTACTATGAACTGAACGGGTCGTCTTGAATTATCAGTTATACTATCATATAATTATCTAACTTTCACTGGACTTAGTTATTTATCAGCAATTTCTTTCAGTTTCTTCTTTAACAGAATGGTAATCAGTATAAGTTCATAAGCTGCCTATTTTGAAGCTATTTAAAGGGGCGGGGGGGGGGGTTGCAAGAGTAATGCCACGGAGCTCTCATACAAAAATTTGTATGATATAGATTAATGTATTTGGACATATGGTAAAAAATCGACGATAAATGTTGAATCAATATATCATTTCTTATTCTTAGTGAGAAATCTGGCTTGGCATGATAAATTACTACAGACCATTTCAGCCATATGATTAATAATAGAACACCGAGAATTGTTTCCCTTTTTCGTTTTATGCCATTAAATTCTTTATTTTACTGTATTTTCTTGCCATTAGATTTCCTTTTCCAATTTACGTGATCAAAATGTAAATTAAGTAAGAATTTGAAGGCGCCATTTTCTCTTTGGTAAATTTCCATTAAAATAAATGGATAATTTTCGGCATTAACGGAATTTAGTACAACAAAAGCAATTCTACTTATACCCGTCCAGGGGATAAGAAACCCTTAAGTGAGGTTTTACGATGTTTAGGCTGGCTATGATATAGCATTTATCTTTGGGATTATGGCCATCTAAGATCTTTTCACTTCGTTTGTATTCTCAACAGTTCGGTGAATGTATCGTGAGGAGACGATTTTTTTCGGGAAACGGCATCGTAAAAGCGGACAAAGTGTAGTAGCGCCTTCGGATTTACGTCCTTGTCTTACACAGCTTTAATGCTCGGCATTTAATTAATGGATCTCTCAAAGGAATCCCTTCTCAATATTAGCCAAGGCTGCCTTCGACTTAGCGGCGAAAAAACCTCTGAAAGCGTTTTATCAAAACGGTCCAATCAATTCACAAAACCAGCTCAAGATCTGCGTTTCGCATTCCTTTATGAGAGTCAGTTAAAAGCGGATTCGAGGGATTCGCATGGAAGGAAGCATAAAACAGAATCGTTAAAGAAAAGTGGCGAGGGGGAAATAAAGATGGCAGTTCGCCTAACTGACGCCTTGCACTCCTCTTGTTATTCATTGATTCCTCATGGGGTGGCTCGTTCCGGAGACTTCGCTCTTTTCCCGTAGTTCTGTCGAGAATAAACAAATGACAGTGGGAAGGAGACCTCACACTAATGAGAACTAGGTACATTCCACTGCACACAAACGTTTTCTCTGGGCGAGAAACTTTAGGGAAGGGTTCCTATTAGTCGCCTCAAAACTCATCTACTGAATATATCATGAACGAAACACCGGTTCCGGTGGCTCTATGTGCTCACAGGAGGTGTTTGGTGAACGGCAAACGGTTATTGAGATGTTTCAAGTATTGATTTTTAATTTCTGAAATGTCTGACTTGTACGAGTAGATATGTACCCAAGGCGAGCATGCGCACCGGTGTCCATAAAATTATTATAAAATCGCAAAATGTAGATAATGAATAATATTTGAATTTGTGTTTTACATATTTTTTATCTCAGCCGATTGCAGCCGAACTTTTAGCCCTGCGTTTGATTGTGAGTTATTAAGCAAAAAGTTTAAAATTACGATACCCTACTTTCTTGGTTCACCGTTAGTGGCTCATATTATTCTAAAAATTACATACTCCTCATTATTTTAGTTATATATAACCAGAGATGTGTTAACATCCATACTCGATGTATATGTATATGCCCGAAATTTGTACTGACTCCGCGGGGTAAGTAACAGTTTTGGGCAATGGGCGGATTAGAATGAAATTCTGCGTTTCCATCTTCGCAATGCGAGTAGCTGAAGGAAATCAACCCAACCAATCAAACATTGAGTGAGTAAAAGTAAATGCTCACTCCGTGGACTGAGTATTTCATTTCGCCAATTTTAACAATTGCGAATTAAATATTTGCATGGTACTGAAAGCCTACGTTCTATAACAAAATATTCTATGACGTGAGTCATAAACACATTCTATACTGTGCAAAGACTTTCTAATCACATTAATTCATAATTATAAGATATTATATACATAACAATATGGACGTGAATTCCCAGGATAGATAAACACCTCCCCAAACTTTTGATGGTCTAAACGCTGACTACAACAACTCGGCATTTGTATTTAATTCAACGACATCGTTAGATACCGCAATCTCCTGCGGGACCTATACGGACTAAGCCTACGTACACTTTATTTAGCGTGTATATATGGGCGTAAAAACGGGTTCTAGAGTCCCAAAGAGTTTCAGAGGTTCCTTTTCTGTGCAGAATCAATATTACTTCGGCGAAAATCGGAAGCTAAAACCTGGTTTATACCCAGACTAATCTTTGGCCGTTGAGATTAAGGATATAATTTTATTTCACAAAAGGTTTCTCGGACGGTACGAAATCTCTCATCGAAATTGGGTTTCCTAGTACTTACTTTGGTATTATTACGAGGTAGATTTCTGGATGTTACCGTAAGAGTGTATAAGAATAAACAATACCATAAGAAATTAATACCAAAATCTGTACAGATGGCTGATTGTCCTTTCAAACCAAAGGATGCCTGCGTATTAGTCTATACCAGTGGTTCCCAAAGTGGGCGCTACCGCCCCCTGGTGGGCGCTGCAGCGATCCAGGGGGGCGGTGATGGCCACAGGTGCATTTGGGGGGCGATGAATAACTGTAAGGGGGCGGTGAAAGCATAAAAGAAAGAAGAGAAGATTTAGAAAAATTGATTTATGTATTCCGCTCATAACGCTTAATTTTTCTTTGAACAACGTACTGGACGTTGGCTCAGTTCCCGCATACTCCCTCACTTGCATTGAGGTATGTGCAATCGCGCACTGCTACTGTTCATGTGGTGCNACGCGTTACCCTCATGACTATCCGGAGGGCTCCTTCGACAGTAACTGATCTGAATGGAATTCATTGAATATTTCTCGAAAGTTATAACTCGCTCACATCCATACTCCATGAGTAATTCTCTGTATAACTTCACAAATGAATTATGGAAAATGTATCACAATTAATTAATTAATATCTGCCGGTGATGATGGCGGTAATTATGGCAGATAATTTTCCAAATGATTTTTTTTTATCGAAGCAACAGCGGGAGAGGAACGACCACTCTTATTTCCATTTGTATTTGTGACGTCTAAAAAATTCCCACAAAAACAACCGAAGATTAATATGCGAATTGAGTATGTTACATCCAAGTTGCGTCTGACAGTGATATTTTGCGAATGCTTGGGTAGAGTGGAGCGAAAGGGAGGAATTTAGAATTTTTTTGGGAAGGAAAGAGTTTTCAAAAATGAAACCAAAAAACGTTTGGTGAAAGTGAGCAAGAGGCATTCAGACATAAATTGGATGGTACAAGAGAGTTTTAAGGAGAGACTTTGGGTTGAGAACACCAATGGAAGGGGGAGAATAGTTTGGTCTCTTTTAACGACCATCAAAACCGCTAAAATTAAACGTGAATCTCCACTATATCATACGCAAAAGAAGTCATTGAGACGAACGTTTTTCGTTTGAGATAATTATTGCCCTTTCGGATAGAATTAAAGAAATAAGTCAAAATAAAGGACGCTTTGAAAACAGCCACAGAGAATAAATGCCAATCCATTAATCTTTTCTAGCTACTAGTCTGTCACTTAGAGCCAAATATACCCAGGACAATTTTATAAAGCTAAATTTCTGGTTAGCATTTAAAAGATACATTTTAATTAATTCACTTTTTGTCCTTCTTCACCTCCACCAACGAAAAAAAATTAATTTCCAGGGGGGCGCTGAGTAATATTTTTTCTGGAAAGGGGGCGGTAGGCCAAATAAGTTTGGGAACCACTGGTCTATACCGATCGCGTTTAACGAACGTAGTGGATTTTTGCATAATTTTATTTACTCTAATCTTCTTTCAATACATGAAAACAATGTGAGATATAGATGACGAAGAACAAAATTCTCGCAGTCATTAATAGGAAAGTACAGTGGTTTGTCTGTGAGGAAAATTAACCTTAGCGAACGACAATGTACAGTTTCGAATCACCTCCATAAGCAAGAAGCAAGCAAGAATGTACACGAGGTTTGAAATCGTCAAAAACTAAAATTTTTCATTAGTTAAAATATTTTAGTCGCATCCAATTTTATTAAGACATTATATGATATTCTTTTTCTGCATGTCTGGGCATCTAACAAAACACTTGTTAGCCGAACCTGTAGACTTAAGACGATTCTGCGAAATTCGTTTACAGGGTTACTCGTTTGCCGACTTAACACTGTAAATGAATCTACGTTTTACTTTGATTTAGTTATTCATTTGCAAATACTCTCAAACACCTTTTGTCCCAGAGTTGGAAATTTAAATCGTGGCTGCGAAAACTGTGGTTAGGGTACGCGTTCGGGTATGGAAATTATATGAAAACCTTGATTGAATTAAAACTGAAAGATTGTTGGGAGGGCATCAGAAAAAAGGAGTTTACGCTTGTATGATTGTAACTTTGTTCAAAAAGGCTAATCTTTGATGCCTCTGAAAGTGAATCTGAAATTAATTTTATTTTCAATTAAAAATGAAAAAATAACGCAAACATTCATAGAGATAGAGATGAGCAACGAAATTCTTGGGATATGAGGCACCCGAGAAGGGTCGAAGGGAAGTATGCATGCTATGCAGGTCCTTCTGTTTTCCGAGTACATCCAAACGTAATAGGACAAAGGATTAGGACTCCGGAATTCGTGTGTGGTTTCGACATTCAGTCAAGAATTCTCCGGCGGAGTGAAGTTGAAGATCAGTACCTGGTTTTACCGAGAAATGCATCCCAGTTTATCACACAGGGGACTTTGAGCCCAATTTTAGAATGGCCAAGGCCTTTGGAGGTTATTTTTCGCATTATACACTTCTACCCGTCTCCGTGAATAATCTGCAAATGTTATCTACATGTAAATATCTCCCCTGTGAACCTCCATTAACATACTATAAAAAATACACCAAAATTCAGTTTTCTGGGAATTTTCGGGTAAGAAAAGTGCATTCTATTATTTTTGTAACATGTCTCTGATTNTTACACCATTCTCTTCCTTAGATTTTTTTCATCGCCTACTGAATCTAAGTCTTACTTTCGACCTCTTTATTTACATCCTTTATAAATATGAGAAAGAGTAGGGGTCCAATTTAGACGCTCTGAGGGACGCCACCGTCATACGGAAAGGAGAAAGAGAAAGGCAAAGAAAGAGGAAGAAAGGGTAAGGAATAAAGAAGGAAATGAATGAGGGAGGAAAGTAGTATGGAGAGAGGAGTGGAGAGGCTTAAATGTGATCACCGAGCGAAATTAGAGGCGATGGAGTGAAAGAGAGAGGTAACGAAAGGAGCGAGGAATATAATGCGAGAGGAGAATTCGGCGCGGGCACAAAGCGGCCTCTCTTTTGATCAAAAAGGGAGGGCAGTGGCCGTAGAAGTGGCTCGTAGAAGTGGGTCTGAATAGTGTTCCGAAAGGGACGGCCTTCGATGAGGCCAAACTCAAAAGACGCCACTGTTGCGCGCGGTTGGGGTCGATAGAGGATCGGATTTATGCATACAAAGGAAATGCACGAGGTAATACTGACTCCTGATTAGCTAATCGATGAATTCGTGCATTACGTGCGTCATTGAGTCACGAAAAAGCTGAAACACCTGCGTCGCTCGAGTGTGATGCTCGAATTGTTTCTCGATTAAAGTTTAGTCGTTATGCCAAAATATATGTCATCCCATATTTCATAAGCCAATGTTTGGGCTAAGTAAATAAGTAAACTATTTAATAGAATCATTCCTAAATTAGACATAGCAAAGAGATTAGCAAAATGTCCAGGTTACACCACGTTGGTACAGTCAGTTAGCCAAGCCTAATACCCACAGCTGACTCTGAATGCACAGTTAAATCTCCGAATTTATTTCTTATCATAATGAATCTGGGGTACGGAATACGGGTACTTAAAGCTGTGGGAGGTCCAAAAGTGTGGCAACCCTTGACCTAGTCCAGAGAGTTTTGTTTCGTAAATTACTTTTTGATACAGTTGTTGTATTATGATGCTAATTTTCTTCATATTCAGGTCATTACATAACATAAACCTCATCCATTTAAAAAAGGCTTAAAAGAAGGAAACCTGAATGATTATTAATTTAATCCGTCTTGTGGAATAGGCCTTTGATCTTTCATACTACTATAATAATTATCTATCGGATTATTCAAAGATCAAACTAAATTTTTGGTGACATAATCACTGTTTTTCTAAGAAGAAAGCGTTATATCAAACTGCATATTAATTTTTGAAAATAAGCTCATAGTTTACGTAAGAATTTATCTAGAAGTTCAATATATCAGATTAGACCTATTCTTCTCTAGATAAATAGATAGATAGACCCTTTATTGGCGACTGTAGACCCATGTGGGTCCCTCTCCCACCTAACATCGTATGTCATTATTTTATGTACAAAATATAATTATGAACTCCCCTCCAGCACTGCCACCTGGCTAGAAGGACAAATTGCAGTGAAGATGAAAATAAATAAATAAATTCTTTTTGTATCGTATTTTTCTTAATAATAACTCATTAATAAGCATTTAATCGTGCTAGGCTAGTGTATGGAAATTTGGAATCGAATTTCAAAGATAGTTTTCTAATGGACAGTCACTGATATAAGTATGACTGAAATTACTTTATTACCGACTGACCTACAATCGTTTTCTTCGGAAGTTATCCCGTATTTTTCACGCTAATAAAGTCTTCCGAAATGAACTAATTCTCTCGTGAATCATATAAAATTTATCTGAATTACCTCATCGAAAGGAACAATAGGAAGAATGGGTAATCTATTCTTAACCACCTCAGAGCATTCTCATAGAATCTATCTTACAACTTTGTTCTAACTCCCATTACTGATTTTAACGACTACCAGTAGAACGTGTTACCTTATAAAGGCTTATTATCTTGACGAAGCAGTTTACTAAAAAGCCTAGAGCTAGATTTTCTCAAACTCACTGATCTCTTTCTTATCCGCATCGTCCAAAACGTTCAAAAAGTACTCAACTTGAGCAGTTATAATTAAACATTTCTCTCTAATTTCCTCACCCGTCCTAAAAACTTCGCATAGGCGAACCTTTTCTATTGCGCACACTTTACGGAGGCGGATAAGCTGAGACTTGTTTTTATTTAAACCCTTAATCTAGGGAGATTATAAAGTCTTCAGGCAATTTTAATTCCTTTGATTTTACATCCACATATACTATAACTAAACGAAAACATACTCAATCTCAATGCTTATAGCCATTTTATAACTCGCCGGCATTTAATTACGCTTTGTACTCATTAAAACTTCAAAGTGACGAGATTAGTCGTAAATACTTCCTTTACGTAAATAAGCCGTAAAAATTGAAAATTATCCATCCTAACAAAAAATTGAAAAAAACGTTTCTTTCTATCCTCATCAGTCTTTTATGTGCAATTGCTTGGGCTCATGAATTTAAAATTCCACGCGGGTTTTATATACATCCTGTATTTTGTCTACCATCTGTTTAATTTTAGGAGAGAACTTATGAGCACCCTTTGAAATCCCACCACAAAGCCCGCTGAGAGATTCCTGCTGAAGGATGTTTTCCAAGTAATTCAAGCTGCTATCGTTTCCACTTCTTGGAATGACGAGATCATGCGGCCTATTTCTACGTTGATTGCGGCCTTTCGTTTACTTATTGACACCAGCTCAGGCATTTAAATTATTTTTTCCGTTTCATTTATTACGCCAAAAGAACATGAAGTGGAAAATATTCCGCTTTATCTGATTTACCATTCAAATTCAGTTTTTCACGATCAATTTGTATGTTAGACTACTAATGCATTAAAGGAATACTTAAAGCTAGTGTGGAATAAAGGTTACATACAAATGCGCCTTTTGATGAAAAAACGTTCCCTAATTAGATCTTAATGTAGATAAATGCTCTGTAGTAAATTTCTTCGAAAGGAAACAATTGAGTCAGAACCGCCCGTACAAAATTAGTGGAACGAATTTAAATGTAGTCGACTCAGTAGAATATCTTGGAATNCAGGACAATTTTATGAAGCTAAATTTCTGGTTAGCATTTAAAAGATACATTTTAATTAATTCACTTTTTGTCCTTCTTCACCTCCACCAACCTCTTCAAGCCATCTTGGACCTCTTCATGTTTCTGATTAATTCCAACATATATAGTACCTTCAAATACACCTGATTTTGTCTTCGATAAGAAAATGATTACCTTAATAATAAATTAAACGTCTTATCGCCAAAATGGTAACTTTAAGTAATATTTTTTTTGGAGTTCCTTTATCCAGCCTTAATCTTTGCTTTGTGCGAAACCCAGATGCTCACAGACTGCAGCGTAAAAGCAGGTTAAATTACGAATTGTAAATATCTTCAGATACATTGAAAATAAAAAGACAACATAAGAGTACTTTTTCTGTCTTCTTTTTTCTATGTGATGGAGTTCCACAAAACCACGCCTTCCACTGGAAATTTTATTCAGAAATATTGTACAATACGGAGATTTTAATCTTCTCAACTAAAGTTACGATTGCATGCCTTCCGAATAGACGCAGCTAAAATGGTTCTCTATTAAACTTCAGCCGCCTACGAAATACTTCCCTTTTGTTCCGATTATGTCCTTTTGCTATACTGAATATAATACTGCTTGAGATAAAATTTTACCTCATAGCCTAAACATTATGAGATCACGCGACATTTTCTAATCATAATAGAATACGGTGAATCGGACTACAGACTGAAGTATATGAATTATGCCCTGAAACTGGAATATGAGTGTGCTTATAATATTATATCTGCTGCTTTTTAGCTTAGATATGTGAGCCTCATTATCTGACATCTGAAATTAAGAGGAAAATAAATAATGGCTTTAATGGCAGTGTTTCTGAGCGAGGAGAAAGACAAACTAACTCTATTACTACTATTGGTAAAGAAAAAGTTGTTAAATTTATGGAAATATTTCTGACTACAACAGTGAAAAAGGTTAGAATTTGTGGCAAAACTTCGTTGGCAAGAATTTTATTTTTGCGTATAACACGGAAAGCAAATTTCATAAAAGCCAGTCCACTTTAAATACTCTAATGGCTTATTCTGATCCTTCACATGATAAAGTATTGAAAAGTTAGTCTGACTGGCATCCGAGGAAGTAGAAATACTTTTCGAAAATAAGTGAATATATTTAGACTGCTTTTTTAAAGGCCCCGCGATGGAGTTCGTGAAGCAACAATATAAAATGTCTTGTTTAAAAATCATCTTTCATAAGAGAAAACCAAACTTTGTAATTTCCCATTACAATTGAATATTTCTTCGTAGAAGTAATTAAAGAACTGCACTAAATTGCGCTTCGTCAAGCCTCTCCCACCAATCATTGCTTTCTCCGTGTTATGAGATTGTTAAAGAAGAGTGGCTTGATCTCTAAAGAAACAGCGTAAGCCTGTATGGAATACGGCGCTATGGTTTGACTCCCCCAAGCAGTAGGTCAGGTTAAAAAAAGGTTGGGATGGTACAAAAAATTGCTGCGCAATATGTCTTTGGAGATCATAAGAGACTTGTGGAAGTAAGTGAAATGCTAGAAAACCTAGGCTGGGAAACTTCAGAAAGTGGAACTGCATATATAGGTTAGTTGGTCTACGCGAGACAAGTGTACATACAAGGGCTTTCTTCTTTTCTATCTAACATTTGTATACTCTTAGGATATTATTCATGGTCGTAATATACTCTGTATCATAGACCAAAATTACTTTCTATAACAATTGTATTACGTACCCATTTCCACCTCCTTAATCAAGGAATTCTAACGGAATCAAACCTTTGAAAATGTAGATTACCTCTATCTATATATTGAAACGTTTAAATGTTCAAAAAATGTATAGACTAAATTATCAAACAAATCACTTTGTTGAGATATTTCCATCTCTATTTATGTTAATCCATAAAACTCAACAATTGATTTCTGATACGTTCTTTCTCCCCTTTTGCTAGAAGTCCTCAAGTACAGACGGAAAAAATATTATGAATGACGACATTATCTTCATTCGTCGACGTATATTTTTTATAATAGATGGGAAGTCATTCCGTAAACAGAGATGTATGTGAAACGAAAATTTATTTTGTCTTTCTTTCAAAATCCTCGTCAAAAGTAGTAATTTTAAAAGTGTTTCGACCACTAGGTTTAATATGCATGTGAGCCACTACTGGGAATCGAACCCGGAACCCGGAATAACTTTCATAAAAGTCGAACGCGTTACCCTCATGACTATCCGGAGGGCTCCTTCGACAGTAACTGATCTGAATGGAATTCATTGAATATTTCTCGAAAGTTATAACTCGCTCACATCCATACTCCATGAGTAATTCTCTGTATAACTTCACAAATGAATTATGGAAAATGTATCACAATTAATTAATTAATATCTGCCGGTGATGATGGCGGTAATTATGGCAGATAATTTTCCAAATGATTTTTTTTTATCGAAGCAACAGCGGGAGAGGAACGACCACTCTTATTTCCATTTGTATTTGTGACGTCTAAAAAATTCCCACAAAAACAACCGAAGATTAATATGCGAATTGAGTATGTTACATCCAAGTTGCGTCTGACAGTGATATTTTGCGAATGCTTGGGTAGAGTGGAGCGAAAGGGAGGAATTTAGAATTTTTTTGGGAAGGAAAGAGTTTTCAAAAATGAAACCAAAAAACGTTTGGTGAAAGTGAGCAAGAGGCATTCAGACATAAATTGGATGGTACAAGAGAGTTTTAAGGAGAGACTTTGGGTTGAGAACACCAATGGAAGGGGGAGAATAGTTTGGTCTCTTTTAACGACCATCAAAACCGCTAAAATTAAACGTGAATCTCCACTATATCATACGCAAAAGAAGTCATTGAGACGAACGTTTTTCGTTTGAGATAATTATTGCCCTTTCGGATAGAATTAAAGAAATAAGTCAAAATAAAGGACGCTTTGAAAACAGCCACAGAGAATAAATGCCAATCCATTAATCTTTTCTAGCTACTAGTCTGTCACAAAAATTAATTTATTTCATTGAATAAATTTTCTAGTTATTGTATTTAAAATGAGGAGTCTGTCTGACTCAACCGTCTATTTTTAAACGTTTAAGCAAACACAGATCTGCGATATTATATTTAATCCGCAGCACTATGAGAAGCTGTTTCTCTAGATACTTTCTTGGTAAATGTAGCATTACTAGAAGATTCGATGTTGATTGGGAAGCAGCTAATTAGTCATTTGGAATAAATGGAAATTTAAAAACGAGTTTTAACTTAAGCCAGGAATAGAATGGAATATTTAGATTTAAATAATCGTCTTTTTAATGAAACAATAAGCTGTAAAACCATGCAAAAAAATTTATAACGATAATGTTCTATTGTTAGTTTATTCAGATTATGGCCATCAGCTAATTTTAAGAAACAAAAAATTGAGGGAAAGAGAGGAAGTGAGAATAACGGAAAGGCATTATATTGATGATGACGTCAAAACTCTTAAACTATTTACCTTTAAAGTAAATTCAATCGTATATAAAGTCATTTATCGCGCAGGAGAAAATAATTTACCACCCTTCAGAAATGAATTCAAATAGTTAGATTCCGTTTGCTCATCATGGTTTATGATTATAAATACTAAATCTTGTGGAGAGGAGAACTATAAATTGACAATAGTTTTTATACCTAAGCTTGCTTCAAATTTCAAGTTACAGAAATGGTTTGATTCTTCATTGGGACGTTATACAATATGCATTCGTATGCTCGAGTATACCTCCGTGTCGCCACCTTTTGATATGTTTAAGGTTTCATTAACAGATTCCCTTCAAGAAGTAACTTAGATCCTATCAAACTTCGGAACTGTCCCCAAGAGAGAATCAAACTCGGAGCCCCTGACGAAAATCGCAAAAGCACTAAGAGGATTCAGGCTGTCACTATGACCTGGATTTCCTTTTCTTATTTTAGGAGCAAAATATTTCTCATTAGTTTACATTAAATATTCCGTACACAAAAACTCGGAAAACTTCGTCCAAACTTCTCAGAACATGGAACAATGCTCCCACCCAGTTCTAATTATATCTTCCGAAGGAAAATGAAGAAAATTTCGAGAAGAAACGTATGCAAATTTTAAATATGGCCGTGAGAGAACGAAGTTTTCTTCCAAGGACTGGGAGATGAAGATTTCTTTTTCTTGATTAAAAGAGATCGATTTGCAAAAGAAATCGGCTGCGCAATTGAAACGAACGTTCGTCATTATCCACCTTACGCAAGTCGGATTTCTTCTGAAGCAGGTAAGTTTCATTTCACTCTGTGTTGACAAAAGAGCGTTAATCAATATTCATTCCTGACGTAGCTGTCAAAGGAGACGGACATGCCCTTCTCTAGAGAGAACCCTCTGAGAGTCCTACCGCAGCCTTTGAAGCAGTCGCCGAGAGCGTGCAATGTCTCTAATCTCGTTAACTACTTCTATTACATAATCTACTTACTTCACAAGAGTCCGGAAGTAACGAAGCTGCAAGGAGCTCTACTGCTAAGCACGCTCTCAGCATTTTTCTCGTATATTTTCAGGGTTTCTATTTGAACTTCTTCCTTCGCCTACCTCTCCTTTTATAAACATTTTCTCTCCTTTCTTTAAATCTCCGCCATGACTACCGCCATCTGACACTTCGATCCTTTGATTTCACATTCCCTTTCTGCAATTTGATGCCTAAAATTCGGTTTCCTAGTGCTGGTTACTTTTTGAAAGCGCGTAGCGAGTTCCAATTAGAACGAAATGCCTTCCTATGTACGTCAGCCTTAGAAAGTCTGTGTCATGGGACCGAATGTTCGAGAACCAATACATGACGTCACAAGGAATTAATCCCCTTTCGCGCGCTCGAATTTTCCATCGAATTTCTTTCGAATTTTTTTTTTCAGACTCGAATGACGTACGATGTCAAAAGTTTCTCTTGAACCGACTTTAATTCTCCATTTACACCTTAGTTCCCCTTTCTGAAACTTCGATCATTTTATCGATACTGCATGATGTTAATAAATCGAAACTTATGCTCTCAATCCGAAGCTCATGTTCTCAAGACGTGTTGCTCTTTCTTCCTCACTTTCCACTTCCTCACTTTCCACTTCCTCACCTTCAGTGCTGGAAAGGGCTGAAAAGCGAATGAGACGAATCTTAATTCAGATTTAAAATATAGTTATAGAGCTCATATCTGTTAGGCTGTAGATAAAGAATTGTGTTCCGGGAGCGTTCTGCTATTTGGGTTTGAAACGTGGACTCTTAAAACTTAGACTAACAGATTGGGGATTTTGAAATAGGGTAATGCGCAGAAAAGAATAAGAAAGCTGAATGATAGAAAAACGGCTGAAGAAATAGGAGAATAGGCCGGAGAGGAACGGGTTTCGATCTAAGAAATAAAACAAAGTTCAAGGAAATGGGTGGATGAGTGGTTTGTAGATAAGGGATGGGTTGTTAAAGAAAGTAACTGAAGTAAGTTAAGTAGTAATAAAACGTCTTTAAACGGGTGGATTGAGAATAAAAGTTACCTCTTTCATCCATAGTTATATATTTTACAGTTATTAATTTGAAAGTAATAGTTTGGGAAGAAATGTGAATATAAGAAACGGAAGAGATTCTTAGAGGAACACCATCTAGTGCAGGAAAACACCCATAAATAAGGGGGAGCGAAAAACCTGTGCAAACCTTCTGATAGTAATAGCTGAATGATGAGAATGAGTATGAAAGGAATATAAATGCACAGTCGAGTACCTGTAAATATTTAGTGCACCAATGAGAAAAGTGAAATATGTACATCGATATGTATAGCAAATGTAGATGAAAAATATGTAGGATGAAATAAATAAAAAACTAAAGATAAGATGCTATCATAAATAGGGAGGAGAAGACGGCGGTGTAAGTTGTTGGATTTAGTATATGGAGGGGAAAGTCAGCAAGAAAATTACAAAAGGGCGTTAAATTTGTAGCCCACCAAGAAGTAGAAGACTTTTGTATGTTTGTGGAAACCGGAGGAATAACTCTTACAGTGGTCAACTTCTGTACTATTTCTTCGGATACTGTCAGGTTAGAAGAGCAAATTTTGGAAATTATCAATGTTAATATATTTATTATAAAATTCCATCCTTCTGAACCATATTCCGCATTTTCAGTCGAACGGCAGAACTCTCCAAATTATTTCAATTTACATACAAGCAATACAAATACAAATAATCGGGGTGATTAAATCATTGGGTGGCTTAGAAGAATCTCAATGAGCTCTCTGACCGAATATCCCCAATCGATCGATAGCCCACATATGCATTATATTTCAGAAGCGATAAAGGAAAAGTGAGACCGACCTCACCCATATTGACCAACGAAGGTTTCGAAGGTTCATTTGGAAAGTTGAACACAATCGATTTCTAAGGAGCTGCGGCCTAGAAGGTGCAAATAGTGGTAGCTAACGCCGAGAGATTATGCACTCGTCGCACCCAATTCGAGACGGAAAACATCGGCGCATCGATTAAAGCGTTCAACACTTCTCGGAAAGGGTTTAAAGGGAAGTCCATGTCCGTTCGGATATTCAGTGAGCGTTGAGAACCGGTCTCGTTTTCCTGAACCCTTCGGATGTCATTGTGGAACCGAGCATCAGGGCTTATGGGATTTCGAACGTCGAGTGTCCGAATTCTAACGAAAAGTCGCCAATGATCCCATTCGGAGTAAAGGCATCGGAGGCCATCTTTCCATCTGGACGATCTCGTCAAGAAAGGATTTGCCGCATCAATTCGGAGGAAGAGGCTCTGGAACTGGATGTTATATTAAATCTAAGGAAGAGCAAATGAGGCAGAAGTACGTAGGTTCCATTATATTAGTCTTACTGTAGAAATCGCAGTGGACTGTTTGGAACCTGTGCTCAATCAGTGTAAGGTTCTATTATTACTATAATATAATATTTACTCCAATACTTTTGATTCTCATGCTAAATCAGCGGTTCAGTGACAATAACTGACTTCAACTTCGCGCAATATATCCTCCTAATGCTTCTTTTCAAAAGACAACCTTAAATTACAAGGGAGGTTTTACTGACTGCATTACCTTTATCACATAAAAACTAATATTTGTTATTGTTGCATTTCCTAGAGTAATTCTTAATTTTATTTATATTCTTGTTATTGAACTCCCTAGAAATAAAGGTTGTCAATAAATTGACACCCTTAACGTATTCATTCCTTTTGTCTGGCTCAAATTTGAAATAAAGGAATCCATTCAAAATTTTATCAAATGTTTTAATGATCCCCATTCGTCCGTTTTTTGTTTCCTATGCATTCCCGTCATCATCGTCATTAGAGTAATTTTATGATTGAGACATTATATTTTCCGCTATTTTCAACCCCTCTATATTTTCAATGCTATTATTTTGTAAAAGGTACGACGATTTAAGCGTCTGATCGGGCATACTTTCGGAACGACTCCAATTTATCATTTTCTCGCTAACAAAAATAGTAAAACAACAAACTATGCTGTTTATCAATTGTTTTCACAGTCAGAATCTCAAGTTATTCGATGCTATCGAAGAAAATTGAAATTCGAGTACGGACAAAGCAAAAAATATCATTTTATTGATGAATCCTGTTTTATTTATATTGAGATTTCAATTCAGATATTATTGTAATCGTTTATTATTTGAATGTTTCTTAAAAATGTAAAATTTGAAAATTTTTTGAATGGGAGTTATGGTCCTCCTTTAATCTACACTTTTGTATTGATATGCATCCCTGTTTCTTTTCTCTACGTCTCTACCGTCACAACAGTTATTCTAATCGCAGTTCAAAACACTATTTTTTAATTTCAGCGATGATACCTTCGACACAAATAAATATCATACAGTCTCTGTTTATAGGTCTGTCAAATATTGCTGCAGCGACATCCTTCGCTTCGAGTGGCACTTGTAGTCTCATTATTCCCTTGTAATTCAGAAAAATCAAATATCCAAGATTTCTCTCATACGCTCCAGGTTACCCCGTTTCCAATTAAAATTCAAATAACATCGAAGAAAAAACTTTTATTACAGTCCTATTTGGTCTTGATGCTATATCATTGCTCATTAATGACATGTGCCTTGAGGGACTCGTTAAAGAAAAAAAATTCCATAAAGATTTCTACGTATGTTTCGTTTTATTTCCTATCGTAAGATGAACTGGCGTGTAAATTTACTGAGAATGAAGATCAATCTTGTAATGTATGCTATGTATATATTCACATTCGATATCTTCAAGGAACTTATTATAAAAAATAAACAGTACATATCAATAGTGCATTACATTCATCACTCAAACAGGTAAAGGAAAAGAAAATCGTCTAGAAAAATTTGAAGTTGCGCAAATAGGAACTAGCGATGAAATCTGCACTAAGTTCTTCTTTCTCTCTTTTACCAGTCTACCGACCTAATTCGGGGGGAAAGAAAAAGAATTTTTTGATTCCTGGATGAAACTCTTATATTCCGATCATGAAGACCTCAAACGACCAGATCTATCCTCATCGTTCAGTAGAAATGTGTCAGATTCCGCAATATTGGTTTATTACGTATATTTTATAACGTCAATCATAGAAGATGGAATTTTTGCATGATAGCGTTAACAATACACTGAGCTACAATCATCCTACTCTATTTACTGTTGAAACTCTTCGAAACTACTGAAATTTCTTCATTGATTAAATCGCCGAAAAAAGGAGTGTATTTATTCACAATTCTCTTATCATGTTTTTCCACATCATTGGAAGTAAGATATTCCGTTCGTTACGTTCTTTAATTACTCATTTTATATTATTAGTTAAATTCCAAAGAATTTCTATATAAAAGCCACGTATAAGGTAAGCCTTGCACTGGGATTCTTTTATCAGTTAGGAAACCGGTTCGACGGTTGCGTTTTCAGTGAACCGGGACGAAGATAATCATGGCTCAAAACCGTGATCACTACACAAAGATTCCCCGCAATGTCGTCTCCGCTACACAAATATTCGAGAGCTTCATAAAGATGGATCATTTATCTAATATTTTCTCTTGGCGTGATTTCAAGAAAGCGTCGGAAGCAGTAAAATCCCGCGAACATCGCGATAAAACTTGACATCGCGGAAATTGGATCCTGTAATTAATTCTCTATTTTATCCTTTCCTTCACATCCGAGGGAAACGCAATGTGGGGGAATTCTTAAAGCTCCGCGGATTATCTCTTTCAGTCGATTTTTCCTTCGTTGACAAAAAGCGTCAAAATTTCGCCGTCGCAAAGGTTATCGAATCCGGCGGATATTAGCGGCGGAAAGGTTCATTAAATTATCGCTGAGCACACGGAGGACGCCTCGATCCGAAAAATATGAAAGGATGCGGCGGAATTGCTAATGAGAGGCCCTCCCAAGACTCCCTCACTTTGGTAATTAATAATCCTTGAGGTGCTCCGTGACCCGTTTCTCTCCGAAAGAGTCTCGTGGGGAATGGATATCTGATGCGATTGCCCTTCGAATGACGGCCATTTGCATGGCGACGAAGCGTGGAATTAGTCGAGGGAAAAAGTGTCGTCGGAATGAAGGGGTAGCGAGTTAATGAGGGCCGACCGATGGCGTACACTGCGTTCGAAAGATGGCGCTTCTCCGGGCATCGATTCCCGGATTAGAAGTTGCCGATCCCAGAACGTCCAGATGAAAGAGCTGCGGAAATTCCAATCCCTCTCATTGTCCTTGGATATTTACGAGATCCTAAGGCGGAACCATTCTCCGCGGGCGTCACACACATAACCCGAAGAACAATTACATATTCTTCTCCCACCAGGAACCCTTCAGGCGGCAACCCTTCAGATTTAAGTTTTTGTTAATTTCACAATCTAATTAAAGCGTTCTCTATTACTTTTCACTATAACGCAATTTTAGCTAATCTTAAGAATACGTAAGTAATTAATTAATTCTGACGGCATTTGATTTTGTTTTAATTGAACTAAATGTATGTAATTCATGGTTGGCTCTGCTAACAAAATTATTGGCTTAAAAAGATTTTTGTAAATATAATGAGAATTCGGATTCGTTTAACGAATGTTTCAGAAGATAATAAAAAAATATTTGATGCTGCCTATTCTTGCTTTCTAATAATAGTAAGATGGTTTACCACCGCTTTTATTATATTATAGTATTATTATAAAATCATGCTTATATAATTAACTACAAAGAAAAACCATGCGTTTACAGTTCCTAGACTGTAACTTTTTCTTTGAAAAAGTAACACAGTTTTCTGGCAGTGTACCTCCAAATTTTTTTCATAGTTTGTATAATTTTCACAACCGAATGATTTATTCTGTCGTAATTTTTTAGTTGATTAAGAAATGTCTCATGTGAGAGCAAAAATTTAGAAGCACTGATTTAGATCATCTTCATAGAAACTGTAAAAGCATGGTTTTTCTTTGAAATTTAATGTTATGTAGATGTGTTGCATTTATTTCATTTAGCACTCATGTAACAGCTTCTGAGCTGTTCATTTCGTATTTCTTTCTGTTACTTATGAGAGATCAGAACATTTGAATGTCTGCTTCTTACGAGGAAAATAAGGCATTAGAGTCCATAAATATCTTGCAACATTTATATGAAAAAGTAAATTTGGTTCAACTTCACTTAAATACATGCATAAATAATTTATGCTATTGCCTAATCGTCTTAATTCCCCTTGTTATCCAAATAATTAATATGGATTAAAGAAATTTAAGGAAATCTATAAATTGTTTCTAAAATGAAACTCGTTTCAACTCCTTAGCACATGTTGATGATTTAAAAAGGTCTGTCAGTAACTCTTTGTGAAAAAAATTCAATCAGTGGCTATATAAGAATCAGAAATAAGGTGCAATGAGATTAAATTTGAAAGAGAGAGCAGTTTTTTGCCACATTAAGAATGAAATGAGACATTTTCACATTTTGACAATATCGTAATGAAAGCCATGTGTTTCGTAAAAGATATCATACAGGTACAATACATAAAAGATATAATACAGTGTCTAAACGGTTTTATAGCAGGCTGAAGGGTGAACCGCTTAGAAAGAATTGCAAAGTTTAGGTCTAAACGAATCTCCACGTCAGTAAAGATTGGAGTATAAAAGAATACCATGATAACATGCGAACTTCACATCATTGCTACAAGAGGCTATCACTAAAGTTAGGACGTTGAAAGGATTCCGAAAAAAAAACTTTTACAACGATGACTCTACATCGAAATTTTTACGACCTTTGTAGTACTTGGTTGATGGTCAGCTAACTATTAGCAGTCGCCGTCTGAGAATTTGATTCCCCACTACAGGATTTAACAAGATACAGCTAAATTCCTTTATTTTAGTGTTCCCCTTCCAAGCTGGTCGATAATAAGCGCGAGAAAAATGAGGAAAAGAGATAGTAGGACCAATGGATACGAACATTTCATTCTTTTTTGGAACAATTCAAAAACTCAATGGACTGGGATGTTAGGTCGAAGGAACTAAATCGTATGCCATACCCCTAGAGGTAGTCCAGTAGGGGAAAGGGGAATTCTTTATGCTGATTATACCCCGCCACGCAAATGCCTTTATTTAACTTAAACATGTGAATTTTTACCATGTAATTAGGCTCGCGTATTTTCCAAGTTCGTTTGAGAGGCCTAATTAGGATGTAGGACTTTAAAGGGTCCGTACGAAACGTTTTGAAATCTGGGATCAAAAATTGGCAAATTGTTGGGGAAAAATCAGAGAAATGGTCATTGCCCTAAATGTAAACTCCTTGGCTATACCTTGAGGCTGGTACCATAGAATAAATATGGTATATGATAATTAGCATTTCTGAGAGAATGAGAACTCTTAAAAGATGAATAAAGAAAAACTGAAAATGTGTTTTAGAAATTAAACACCACGGACGGCGGATTGCAAAAGACGTATACGAGCAGCATTCATCGATATCTTTGGAATTTAAACTTTTTCAGCTTGAACAAGCAATGGAGGACTTGTAAAATATTAACGGATGCAACATCAAGGGAGAAATTCTCCAAATGATTAAAATTAATGAAGAGCGGGTTGGCTAATTAGATTTATTTATACAAAACTAAATAGTTAGCGGTTTACCAAATGTTAGCCACATATTTTGTGGTCTCGTATAAATATATCTGCTTAGTCAACTCGCTCTTTGTTGTCACGGGAAACCACCACGTTACGGCCCGCAAAATCGATACTATGGTTAAAATAGTCAAAATTTTAATGGTTTGTTAAACTGAATCATATTAAATGACTAAAGAACCACCCGAATGTAGTACGATATAGAAGATGAATTCGACAACCTTTTTTTGTACTCATTTTGAGTTTCTTAATAAATTGATTTGAATAGATTATTACCAGATATCCCTTCATGGGGTCCTCTCGAATTTATGTTCGTAAAAAATGCATTTTGTAAAGACTGAGGCTAAATCATAAATATGTATGTACTATTTTGGGATATAATGCAAAATTATCATAAAAATAATCAAGCAAAAATGAAAATTTAGCTTATTCAGTCTTTTTCATGATAAACTTGTAAAACTGTATGTACTGGAATCAGAAACGAATTCTAAGGAAAGAATTTTCATAGAATTCCATAAAGATTCTTCTTATGATATCAAAAAATGCCGGTCTGACTCCATGAGTTAATCAAACTGGGGAACTGACTGAGTTAATCAAACTGGGGAACCCAGAAGCTTTTTATGCAAGTCTCTTGACTTATTTCTACTCACGGAAACTTACAAAAAAGGTGAACCGAATTAAAGAGAATTAATTCCAATTTCAATTTGAATTATCTCTGTTTTGATGTAGAAGAGATTCGGTTGAGCTTTATTGATGTGGGAGAAAAGATTTTATGAAGCAACGATGAATGTGACATTTCAAAAAAATTTCTTGATGAAATGAAACACCGGAAAATGTTAGAATAAAGAATACTTTTGATAATTAAAATCTGGGTTGCTGAAATTTTTTCCAACTTGAATTTACTTGGTACAAAAGCTCTGACGTAATAAAATTATGAATAACAGAAAGCTGACAAAGGCTTAATAAATATGATTATGAAATTCTTCGCTCGTGCATCGAGCATGAAATTGGATTGAATCGAATTTTACGAATAGAGTTCTTATAAAAAGTATTTTGAGGAATTAGAAGTAGCGAACGGTTAGGAATAATGCAGGATAGACAAGCTTATTAGCTAGTTCTCGTAAGATGAAGCTCTACGAATATTCAAATATTGCTGTAAGATCATTTCATTTTTGAAGGGGTTTAATAATGTGGAAAATTTTCCTTATCAAGTTAATTGGTAGAGCACCTTTAATCTCAATTTCATTTCGACAGTTGCGTATCTTGAATGCACGCAAAACTTGTTCCCTTTGATTTTTCTTTTTCCCAGATTACTTATTCGCCATCATTTTGATGAACGAGGTGTGTCTCGAGGGTACAAAAAAGATACCCTTCGAGGAAATCATGTAATTTTCGAAGTTTAGAGAGGTCAAACTTCACCTACCAAACAGCTGCTTCATCTTATAGAAGTGCGATTCGTTGGAACTCATTTTTTTCTTAATTTCTATCCGAACAGCGCTCGAAATTGGAGTTCTTTGATAAGTAAAAAATAAAGAGTGAGTAAGCTTGTGTATGCCTAAGGCTAGCATGACCGAATATCTGACTGCGGGATGAAAGTTGCGTGGACGACGAGAACTTAACGTGTATTTCTGCGCAAAGATATGGGCCGCCGATAGAGAGGACGAAGAATATAAGGGCAGAGGCAATCTTTGTGTTTTTTTGGGGGAAGAAAGGGAGGGTTGCAGATGTTACCGGCGGTGCCATCCAATTTCGAGTTCTCTTTCCCTGAAACTAAACCTCTCCCGGAGTAAAAGGCATTTTCATTAAAGGTTCGCTATGAGGCGAATGTAACGACTTATCGACCGCCGAGCAAGGGATATGTCTCCGCGGTTCTTTTACCTTCTTTTAACAAGTTTTTCACGAGTGCACCCTTCCTAATGAACTATGCCTTTTTAAAGGGATAAAAATTTATCTCCGTGAAAAGCATTTTTAATGAGCGTTTCCCCTGGTGTCTCGCTCGTGGCTCTTTCGTGTTTAATTGAATCGAGTCGTCACTCCGCAATGAGAAGGTAAATAAAAGGACGCGTTTATTATTATTATTACTTTCCGGATCGAGGTTCCCCTCTGCAATATACGACTTCTTTTCCTCCTTTGATATCGCCACTAGTTAAGGACCGGGCGATTGACGATTCAATTGACTTACCTTAATTGGCTCCGTTTGAACGCCTCCTTAATACGTGGCCGATCTGAAACGGTAAAAGGTATGTTTTACCGAAATAATTGAGAGGACATTGTAACAAGATAATCATTTTTACGTGCATTACGGCGCAAGCAGAGATGAAAGAAACAAGTTCTTTTTCTATGTCCGTCTTTGCAATATGTACAAGGCTCTTTCTAATCGATAAAAGTAAATGCTCGACTATTCAATAATTTTCCACGATATGGAAGATATAAAAATGCTACGCGAGATGGAGTCATATAAAATAACTTTCAGTCTTATAAATAGGAAAAAGCTCTTCCGGCTGAGATTAATCGAAATCGATTGCACACCCTGGGCAGGAATTATCCCTACATTTAGAAGATTAACAAAAATGAAAAGAAGCGATAGAGTTTTCTTTTTTACTTTATTTAGAAGTATTGCACCAAAGAAAGGCTGAAAAAGTTTTTAATAGAGCTGTTTTAAAAATGCAATGGCCATCAATATTTCAGTTGTTTCCATATGTAGTAGACTCTAAATTTTTCTGAAAGTAATAATCTAAGAAATCTAATAGTCTCCGATAATCTAAGAAAGAAATTTGTATACGTTGATTTGGAGAATTAGGATTGGAGATGAAAAAGAAAATACAAAAAGCTTTTGTCTCATTGAGAGAGGGTGAAGGGTACTGGAAGGAATTGAGGCTTTTTGTTGGGGAAGTATAATTTTTGGAAATGAGTCAATATCCATAATCCATAAAGATTGACTTATGGTTTAAATAAGACGATAATACTGTATTATTTAAGAATGCTAACTATATAAGGAATAAGTAAACAAGAGCCGCAGAAAATTATTTTCGACATAACAGTATTCAATTGTATAGTGATCGAAAAGTCTCCATCTCCTGCTTCCCAGTCTACATGCAGTCTCTACTAAAGCATTTCCAAAAGAAGACTGCCGCGTATCGAATGACCGTAAGGCATGAATAAACTTCATGCTACGTTGAAGGACGATTTGTCTCAGCGAATTTTCGTCACGAATGCATATAGAGATGGAAACGCGAGGAAACGCTGGAACGAAAGAAGATTTCGTCCGTTACTAGGTGTGAGGAAGCCCTTAAGGCTACGAAATGATTGTACATGGAAATGCGCTCTTCCCTGAGCTCGGAGGTGCTGATGAATAAACTGAATTCGGCTGAAGAACACAAGAGGAATATATGTGAAAAATAGACTAAGAAAGGAGAATAGATGATGAACGATTGTAGATAGAAAAGAGAAAAGTAGGAAATAACAGCATGGCAGAGCTGCGTATTGTTTGAACTTTGAGGGGAATGTACTGAGACTTTGAAATAGAGTGCATCTTCGTCTATCGAGAGAATAAGAAGATAAATGAAAAGTAAAGTAGCGTATGAAAATGAAGGACTTTGAAATTATTTTGAAAAAGAGATGTAAAAAGAGTGAGTAATGTTCAGAGGGTCATTTTAGACCAATGTGACATCTAAGGATTTGAAAAGTTTGCGGAAAATATCGGGAAAATGGCCGACTTAGCTATAAGAAAACCATCCTTCCATAGAAATGCGATTTCTTACTTTTACGCACTCATTTCAATGACTTTGGTGAGCTACTCTACTACTACCACTACTAAATATCGGAGATTTAGGATGAAACTTCACTCAGCACCACGGTCATACTTTTCCTTCCGGTTCTACCAAAGACGCACTTGCGATCAATGCCAGCGTTCCATAGATGGACCTCTTTAAAGCAAATAGTCGCGCAAAAGACAGATGAAAGCATGAAAGTATGCAGGATTTTCAGCACGTCTTCAACTAAGGCGGAATGTAAATAGTGTGTGCGGATCCATCATCGGAAGCGATTCCCACGCCCTGGGTGGGCGCGTTCTAAAAGGGCGAAAAGAGCGCTGCCGGCGCCGCAAGCCGCTTCTTCTCACGGCCTTAATCATATTCCCGGGGCAACTTTCCCAGCGGACGCTAAACATCGACCCCCAGCCATGCATAATTCAGAGATGCCGCCACACGAAAAGTGTCCACTGCCTTCTTCATTTCCTCCTCTCTTAGCCTTTCGTTAATTTATCCCTTTTCGCTCCCCATATATACTTCAGCTCTCTTCACCGAAAGCTTGTGATTCACAAACAGTCAGACATTTCAGTCTCAGATTTTCTGCGCTGATTTATTTTCATGCGAAATGTTTTCTCTTCAATCTGTAGCACAGCTTAGTTTAAAAGAGCCCCTTCGATAAATGACATCCTCTCTCTTCGATCTCTCTTGGTCTGCTATGCTAATGCTGAACTGGTCGTCTTACTTCCTTTCGTTTATAATTATGTTATGTTTAGCTTTCCGTGTTTATCTACTCACCCTTTTCAGTTCCATCAACATTTCTAGCTATTTGTCTCCTCAGTGGAATCACACTTATTTTATTCCGAGAGAGATGGATGTACACTTTTACACACAAAATTACTTATTTGACAGGCGGTTTCGGCATTAAATTCCCATCGTCAGGTCACACGATAATTCTAAATACCAATCTGATTTACAATGTATGCAAACCCTGATTTGTTATCTGACAATGGCAATGTATTGCCGAAACCAGTATATACTCGTATCTTTCCTATCTCATGGATTTCCACCTCATCTCGGCAGCTTCCATAAATTTTATTTTTGTTTGGTTGTGTTTCTTATCTCTCTTATCCGTAGCTATTTTTATTTTCTCAGAAACATATCTTGATTTATATTTTTATTCGTTATTTAATACAGCAATGAGGTAAAAGTAGCCATTCATTTACATTTAACTGACTGTTTCTCATGGTTACAATACAATACAAAACACGAATTAATGATCTAATGAATAATTCCTAATGGTGCGATGCATAAAACATAAACGCAGATATCGTAAGGCAATTATGTTTTCTCGTTAGAAACAAAATTCAATCCGAGAATACAATTATGAAACAAAACAATGCAACTTGATAGTCTTCAGAAGAGTTAAATTGTTAATTCACGGCGGACATCAATAGATCAGCGATAGATCCATGGGTCATACCTGATCTAATACTGCACGCTTTCGCAATTCTAAAAAATGCTCATTTGCTCGTATTCGTTAGCAGACGAAGTAGAAAAGTTAGTTCAGGCGTCATGAGCATTTCCTACAGGAAAGTTTTCTTGGCGAAGTTTTAGAGCTGTCTCAAATCGCACAGATATCGCATCTCTATCAGTTCACTGAGATCTAGCTACGCAAAACGGAAACAGTCAAAAGAAGAAAGTCTCTGCAAAAAATATTTTTATCGGGAAGAATATTAAAAAGCGCTGATTTTCTGGAGTCTGTTTAACTTCTTAGTTGAACTCATGCAGTGAAAAATTATACTCAACTCCATGCTGTGTTGTATTTTTAATTGTGCTAAATATTGCAGTAAAGTAAACCATGTGGAGGTTATTTAGTGAGGGAATTTGTGTTTGCGTGAAACAGCAAGGGAGAAGACTGTTAGGTAAAAGCCCGTGAAGGGTTAAATAGAGCGTCAAAATCATAAAAGTTAATTTGAATAACTGAATACTTAAGAGAAATCAATATTATCTTCGTTTATTTACATTACTAGTTTATTTTTAATTAGTACCCTGTATTCTAGTTCATTCGAAGCAACTCATCTACGAGACAATATTTCGTGCATAGCTCATGAGAAAGTGTATTAATCGTTTCGTGAAATCTATCTTTTAATGTCTCGTGTATTCCATTCAAAATACTGGATTGAACGTTACAGTATTAGTTACTTCATTCATTTACATTTCATTCACACAAATAGAGGCAATTTTTACTCCATGCTTCCAAGCGTCCATACTTCATGCACACGTATCTATGTGCCTTGTAGTTACTTATTTAAATGGTGCACTTCTCAGAATAACGAAATCGCTTTAAATAAAAATAACTAACTTTATCGTTAGTAAAAAACAGTGCTCCAATTCGAATGGAATCCATTACACCGGGAATACTCACTGAAAATTTAGACATACTCTAGAGGAATTCCGATATTCTATGACCCATATTTTCAGTCAGGTGCATACAAGAACTCAAGATTTCAATTTCTGTCCCTTATGCGGCTGCCATTTCCAATGAGTGAAATTTTGCAGCACTAGAATGAAATTTGTATGAAATTAGAGCCTAAAACGAGGGCCAGATGACAACAGAAGTTTTAAAAAATGTGACGGGAAATCAAATATTAAATCGGGATGAAAATAAAATTTTTTACATTGGTAAAAAGTGGGAGGGTTTTTAATTACACAAAGACAAGTTATTTGTTGTTTGAAAATCCGGAATCTTAAAATTACTGTAACCTAATTGCGATAGATATTAATGGAAATTTGCATCCCAAGAAATGCGATATGAACCCTATAAAAAGATTATTATTCAATGTAGCATTCCTCTAAGTATGGTTAAATTACATTAATATTAGATATATTTTTACTCTGAAACATTTAAAATGATGAGTATTATTTGAGATTAATGTAAAACAAACGGAATGAATATGTAGGACAGGAACAGGGCATTTTACCGAAAGAGCCTCATAAGTATGAAATATTATGTATTTCATAATTTAATACGATATAATTCGTAACACAAATATATCAATTTTTACTACTTTGAGCAATTCACAGAAAAATAAAGTTATCGGTAAATCTCATTC
>KZ308449.1:312573-375027 GCA_000376725.2 Ladona fulva
CCGTCCTTAGTGGCGCTGGCTTTATTCCTCATTCCTTACACATTATTGGTTTAGTGCTACTTTTCTTTTTTCTGACAATAAAGTCTTATGTTATGGATTAAATTACTTCCTTTGCAGTAATAACTTCTTTACATATTTAAAAAGTTCCCACATGTTTAGCTCGGATCTAACTTTTTGAAGAAAATGTTGGAGATAGTTTTCCGGTCTGGACAGGAAACAAAACCCCTGCCGGGCATCCCGGAGCATTCTTAGAGAGAAGACATGCCGGACATCAGGTAAAAAATATCTAAAGAAACATTATTCCATATCTTTAAATTTGCTTCTGATTAGAAGCCTTCCGAGTAACTTATCTCAATCTTTATCAGTCAATGTCTTATTCTCTAATATGTAGATAACCAAATCTTAGTTTTGACTGGCCAGTTATTATATTCCCAGGGGCTGATGGATCGAAGATACTGAAGTATTTCAAGAGTAGATTGTATTATATTATAGATAGATAGAATAGGTTATTTTTAGAGCATTCTTTTTCTTCCTCATTGCCCCTAAACTAGGACTTAATATGTTGACTTGAAAACGAGAAGGCTTCTTAAGTACCGTAATTAATTATCAAAATTCCTACTATTAATGATTTATCCTATAAATATCTTTGCGGATCCGATGAAAGTATTTGATCAGGTGCATTTGGCTCGCAGGCATAGTACTGCTGTAGTGCACTCCAAAAAGGTGTCCTCAAAAATGGTACACTTATTCGAAAAGGACTTAACCTCGATTTAATTCAAGCTTCGGTGAGTTTTCGAGGAAAAATTGTCCTTTGTGAGAACTTCCGGGCCAAATCCCCGTGGCGCCCAAGTTGTTGCTCCCATTTTCTAGGCAGTTTAACGATTATTCTTTAGCTGAGAAAGCTTTAACTCCCCGATTCTTTCGGTCCACTTAACTGTATATCTGTACCTTCGTCGTACATCTTCGTTGTCTGAAGTAAGACTCTATAGGCTAGTGAATGCGCTTATGATTACATATATAAAAGAACGTGATTAGATGAGGAGGTGGTAAAGTAAGGTCGTCATCCGTGTGTGGCTAATGGTTGTCCTCCGTGCGTGGTTTCAGAACCCATTCTGCGGCTGGCAGCCATCTTTCGTGGGTTTTATGGCTTAGGTGCGACAAGAATCCCATAACACGACGACTTAGGGGCCAATGGACCCCTTTTTGCCATATTTCCCGGTCCCTTACCGACGCCAAAAAAGGGAACGGTTATCCATGTATTTTATCCACCCTATGAATGGGCGGGTTCCTCCGTTACTAACTGACACTTGCGCCCAGCGTTGTAAGTTATGGTCAAATCTAGTCGTCAGTTTCATCAGGAGGGTACCAGTTGGCGACCGGAACAGTGCTGCAAGACTTTTTACTGGCGCTATCAGTCAGAAATCAACCCTATAATCATTTTCTTATTGCATGCCCTATCGGTAGGGTTCCATTAAAATAAAGTTACGCTCCTTTCTTGCGAGGGAAATTGATAATATCATTGCTACGGTTCCAAATTAAATCACGCTGAAGCAATGGAAAACGTGTTTTATGCGGCCGGAAACTAAAACTATGATTATACACGCAATCATCCTTCATATTTTACTAATTACATACATACGGAACCAGGACGGCTAAAGCCTAATTCTAGGAATTCTAGAAAAGGCAAATATTAAATATCTTTGAATCACATGATAGAAATAGTATCTTACGTAAAAGTACTTAAGATACTATTCATTTACGAATAGATTCAGATTCAGATAAGAATCATATTCAGTATGTAAGATTCCTTTTTGAAGTACTCAAGAGCTAAAATATGTTTGAATTTCTACCCATATTAATAAATTCAGTTTCCATTGCAGACTGTTCCTATTCTTGTAAAACTTTAACTATTCAAGCACCACGAGGGAGTGAATTCTACCAGAAATTTTTTCAGTAAACATCGAAGAGCGTATTTGAAAACAAGCTGGCGCGGTTGAGTTTGCTCGGTTTGCGTATTTAAGGGCGGTGCAATATGGCATTTATTTCCGCCGATTATCCGACAGGCAATTCAGCTTCATCGATTGTATTGACTATTTATTTAAAAAAATTTGCTTCTCTAATCTTAGCCTGCAAGAATACTCTTGAATCTCCTTAATATTTTGATTAACTCGAATTAAGTATAACTTGTATTAATAATTAATAAATATAATATTTTGATTAACATGCATTATATAATTACAAATGAATTTCTGTAAATACCTTCCTTAATACAACTTCATAAAAGTTAAGCAATTTTTCATTACACTGTGGCTATGGGAAATGTTGATGATAGTTGATTTGGACTGATTAAACTTCAAGTATTTCCAGTTCTGATTAGGAAGAACTTAACTAATATCGATGATATGATGATATTAGCGATTAGTGGTTTAAACCGTGGAAACTGCTAACAATGCTCAAAGTAAATTTTAAAAGGGCGCAAACAGACAGATATAACATAAATAAGTTGATTTTATCGTGATTAACAACGCTGTTCTTTTGAAATTATGTGAAAAAGGACTAAAACGAGCTATGCCGCAGAAAAATTAGGAATTTTCCCAAATAATGATTGATTAATCTGAGCTAACGTAGCTTTTAATGTCCATGCGATGACATTTGGTTCCCCTTATCAAAGAACCCGAGAAAATGCAAGTTTGTTTTCCGAGCGAATGTTTGCAGAAAGTAAATACGGAAAACAAACACACATGAAAGGCTTTATGCATGAAAGTCAATAAATTTGTATCTGCTTCAAATTATTTTTCTTTGAACAAACCATTTTCCGAATGTGAAAGGCATCCTTCAATTACGTTTATCGCGATAGGTCTTTAGCGGAAAAAATTTTTGCATATTCGATTAAGCGTTGTTATGTAATCGAATTTGCAATAGCCTTCTGTTGTCTCAAGATGCCGTCCTTAGTGGCGCTGGCTTCTATTCGTACATTTCTATTGAAAAGTACTCAAATCCTATCCATTCTACTTAATTTCCACTTTATAATCAATGATTTCTTTAATCAAATGCATCTTATGTTTTGTCATCTGATCTCTGTACCATTTCCGAACTTTTCTATCCATTTCTATAATATTCCCCGTTTCCGAAGGACACTATCTTTCGGGCGCTACGCATCACAAGCCCTTACGCTCGTCCGAATTCTTTTAACATTCATCGCATTCTCAACGAAAATCTCTTTGATTACCCTAAGTTCTGCGACTTAAGTTAAAAATTAATCAATATTGTCGACTTTAACATGGTGATATTCTGTACTGCTTCAAGAAAGGTCTGGAGATGTTTCTGTGTTGAAAATAAGATCTCAGCTTATATACCACTGTGTAGGATTTCTACAGATAAATCTTGATTGCTTCCTTCTGTCTGAACTCATAAGTGACCAAAGTGATATAGAACTTAAGTATATCACCGATTGTGTTATTGAAAACTATTTGATCAGTTTTCTGTAGACGGTGGTCCTATGATTTCCTATTCATATTATTATTTTATGAATTATAAATGGGTATATTACATGATTTTCAGCATATTTGTTTCCGTAATAACTATTTTATGTACAGCGGCTTGCTTGGCAAGAGCCATCTAATCAGATATATGCATCCACATTATTTATACATTATAAAATCAAACATACGAGCCGTCGTCTACGTCGTCCCCCATCTTGGAATTCTACGAGCATAATAATTCGAAGCATACCATAGGAATAAAGACTACCATAATTCTCGTATCATCATCTTGCTGGCCGTCCATCCAAAACATCTGTTCTGACGAGTCATCTCTGCTCTAGCTATTATTTTTGTAGTGAGGTTATTTTCCCTGGGATATTTCTAGATTTTTTCGGATTCCAAAATCACTCCCACATTTTTTAAGTTTTTCATCCGATGGTTTTCTAACGATTTAAATGTGGAAGCTTGTTTTCAATTAATTATTTGGCGTTGACTTTTGTTATATGCTATCTTGTCCTGATTGTAATGTATGGAAACTACATACTGACGTATACAAATATTTGCAATAATGTTACTTTAGTATTTAATGTTATTTTAGTTTTAGATTTCCACCTGCTCATGATTTCATTGAAACCACGCATTATTTGTGGTGATATTTGGTAATTTTTTCCTACCATACCAAAATTCACAAAACTTTTCCGGAAGTCTTTTTCGTCAACTTACCATAACACTTTAGAAATTTTAGGAAATAAATATTGTCCTAAGGATATTTAATTATATAGGAATAATTATAAACATTACTCTTCTTCGGTTATTGAATGGCTGTATATTCATGCCATTCAGGAATATGACCTGTCAACTGTTGTAAAATGGGGAGAGGTTTTCATAATATATGCGATCAATGGAGAAGCGTTAAAGGGAGAATCGATGTCGTGAAATCGCCTTTTTCGAGTAGCGAACGAAGCGAGGCTTTTCTGTTTCACTTTCGGTTGCGAAAGTGGTCGGAAAAGAAAGATAAGAGGCTGGAGAAAATGTGAGAGACGTCTTCAAAAGAGGGTAAATGGGCGTGGATACCAAAAGCAGGTGATTTCTTTAACGAGTGGGGATGTCCAACTGAAGAGGTTCCTTTTAAAAAAATAATTCGTGGAGCTCTTTCCTTTCAGTTCTCTCAGGAACTTGGATAATTGCTATTGGGCGATTAGGAAGAATCGATTTTTGGGACGGAAAAAGTTTCATCCGAATCTATTCTTAACGCGCCTCATTTGGATACGGAGATTGAATGAAATCAAATCTACTTAATATTTTCTACGGTTCCATGCGGCGGTTTCAGCCTTAATAGTTTCTAATCCCCACAGTAAATGAAGGGCGACATCTTAAGTTCTTTATGCGCGGATTTTGCTGATGGAATGGAACCCCCTAATAGCCTTCCCTCATTTTCGCGAAATCATCTTGAGACATTTTTGGCCGCGTCAGCGGATTCCTTTAAAGGCTCCATGTATTCTTATCTTTTCCTCTTTCTCTGAGGGTTTCCCTTTCACGTTCGCGTCGGAAAACTTATCTGCAATCATATTCGTCTTATTTCCAAACCATTTGCATTGTTTCCGGGCTTGAGAAAGCGATAAGGACCAAAATGTCGCCCTCTTTAGTGTATCTTGACGACGCTTACCACGGAGGGTACATCCATTCGATGCTTCATATATTAAGGGTTCCTGAATATTCGCCTACTGATATTCTATAATAGTCGATGCGTGCTCGGATACAAAATTTTTGCGCACCGTTGCCTTTATCTTTTTGAACATTGTTCTGTTATCTCCATGTTGCGATAGGAACGGTTTTCGACTATCCGAGTAGTCAGGTTTTCATGTTTGAAATAACCGGGCACTCGGTTACTCGAGTTCTCGAAGACATGCTCTTTAAATTTCAACGACTACTTTTAGAGTTTCATAATTACATGCATCACAATATCAACCATAGAATTTTAAACATCAATCAATGTTATTAATGACATAACATTTTAAAATACACAGACATTTAACGTTTTTTGTTTTACGTAAGTTTCTTCGTTTTTTAGTAAAAAGTTGCAGTAAATGTAAATATAAGTTTTGGAACAAATTATATCAACACGCACCAATGAAATATTTCATTAACATTCTTTTACACAATCTATGATGAATTTATTTCCGTTAATGATTTTCTGGGAAACGTACCAGTTTCTGAATTTAACATCATCTCCACCTCACTGATGAGAATAAATTTCATTCTACTCTAACTAGAGCTTAACAAGTTTAGAAAATCATTGAATAGTAAACGGATTGCAAACAAAAAGAAACTTTCAGAGACAGGAGATGGAAAGAGAGACGGAGATGTATGCTTATCGCTTCTCAAGCTCATCTTCGGAATCCAGTCCGTGAAGAAATTATTCAGAGAGGGCTCCCGAATTGCCAATTGGGTATCGCGCTCCCCTCTGGTGAAAAAGGTTCCGAGTTCGATTACTGGCGAAAGTCTATGTGTGCGAAATGACCTCCTTGCCGAAGCAATTTCATAAGCGTTACCACTATTAGTGGAGTACTATTACAATTGGAGTGGGTAATATTTAGTGGAGATATAGAAATCCATTTTCGGTAATCGATTCTCGGACAAATTTTCCGGAGAGTCAAATCTACATCCACATAAATACCCTGCAAGCCGCCATTCGGCGTGTGTAGAAGGTGTAAACACCAAGTGTTCGGGTTAACTCTTCAGCTTATTAATATGGCGTAACGATCGCCGAAAGAGGAGTCCCTAAAACGACTTTTCTTTGTATCTGATTTTTGAATTAGGTAATTATTTTACGCTCATTGTCGGATCACACGAAGTAACAACGTAATAGCGATTACGTCTTCCGCAAACGTAAAGTGGCGGAAGAAATTAAAGCAAAATTTCTTGAACGCCAAAATCGGCATCCATGGGAACTACAAGGAGCTGTACCCATCAATGCTTTTTCCTTTGACGCCGGTGAAAATATCTTCGTTATTCCTTTCCCTACGGTTTCAATCAACGTGAATGCAAAATGTACGAATAATATTCGCCGCTAAATCTCCTTTCTGACTGTCCTCTCTTAAGTTCTCTCCTCAATGATTGTGTCCCCAACAGATCTACCCATTTAACATCTTTACTACACTATACCACACCTCGACTTTCACTTATCAAGCGTTCCCTTTTCTTTCGCCTTCCTTCTTTGCCGTATTCCACTCCACCCTTTGCTGATCCTTTTTTCTTGCCTAAAGGGACTTATAAAATTAGGTCTAACTCACACCAGATCTTTGTAACCGTTGCCCCCTGTTTTCTATTATTATTCCTTTGTTTCTTGTCCTATTATTTGTAGCTGTTTTGTAGCTCACTCGTCATGATTATCACTCTCAATTGGCCTTTTTATGCGGTATGTGATAAATAAATAAATTCTTGTTAAGTCAAATGATTTGTTTCATGTTAAATTTCATCCAACTGGATAATCTACGTATTTATATATAAAGATAAACACAAACACAGATGATCTCAGATAATCTGCAAGCCGTTGTATCTTATATTCATTCATTTCAAATATGAGAAAATGAACATAAAAACTCATTTAACTCTAGCAGAATTCGAACTCCCTTCTTATACCGGGCAGGCAGCTGCACGATCAACTCTTAATTAGTAATTAATTTCATTCTAGAAATTTTTCAACAAACTGAGAAGTCCCTACCTGTATTTTTCTAAGGCTTGCTTACGTAGCATTTTTTCCGAACAGCTTGAAAATGATGTTAAATGTCAAATATTCAAATACTCGATAATCTAACTTGAATTCTCTTGTATTTAGTTCATTGGTTGGAATCTGGGAGAGGCTTCCTCTTGCTGATTTGTTCTTTCTCAAGAGCTTTTGTCTTTTGAGTTCTCTCAAGGGTTCTCGTCAGTACTGGAGGAAACGGATAATTGATGAGGAAACGGATAATTGATGCGTAATTGCGCAATCTGCACATATTCCAAGAAATTGCTGAAAATTACGATCCATATATGAGTATAAAACGCTATCAAAAGTATGAATTATGACTTTGAGCACAGAGTGCAAAAGAAATGCATCACAGGCGCAGAATGAGGTCACATCTTCTTTGAATTATGTCTAGTTTACTTCCCCCAAATGTAACCTGACGTCGCGTGGCCTTAATTTTGTTGGAAACGCGCTCCAATGTTCGCCATTTATGTCCTTAGAAATGGGCTTAAGCGAGAGAAAGCCATCTTTGAAAGAAACTTCTCCAAATAATTGAAAACATAAAATAGGCTCCCCTAGCACGAATGAAAAATTAAAATATATGGTACGAGCACATAATTTCAGCAGTTTGAACGAGGAAGAGAGATATCAAAGACATCTATTTCTGGCTTGATTGGTTGCTTGGAATGCTCTAAAAACTTAGACAAAGTAAGTAGACAACGATAACTGTGGGGCCACATAGACATAACTCTATTGTTACATCTATAAAGGTTGACTCGTATAGGGCTGTGATGGTATTTTCACTCACGGTTCATTGATGGTTTATGGTGGTTTCATTCATATTTCTCTCAGATGAGACCTCAGGGATTAAATCTTGGCATTGAGTGAACACAGGTCTGGAAGTGTAGCTCATAAACAGGCATTTCGACGAAACCCAAGAGAGAGAAGCATTTCCGTTAGGCCTTGGCAGCGTCGTTCCTCAAGAATCCTATGAGGCAAATACACAGTGAAACTACTCTCGGCTCAGCACATCTACGATGAATAAGCCCAAGGTAACTTTGATTGCTATTTTCAATGAAAATGAGGTGGGTCTCCCATGAAATAGAGCTATTGCTATAGAAAGCAATGAAAAGATAAAAAAGGGAAAGAATATTCTGTCAATATTTCGTAGAAATGTAAATTAGCAAGAATATTTATAACTATCTTTTTCTTTTCTTAAATTGTTCAACTAAGACATTACCGGGTGTCTTCCGTAGTGAGCTGAAACTGGCGACAGCATAAAATTATTTTTAAAACTGCTACTTGTTAATTTTGCTGTCAATTAAAATAGTATAAGATTAAAATTTCCTAATCGAGAAAGTATAAAGTCACCTTTCTCCTTTAATGGTAGTGCTCATCCTGCAGCCCGCTGGCCGTACGTGGGACTTGAACCAATTACGTGTGGCCTCAGATTCTTCTTTCCTGATGGTTTCGTAAAATTTTCTAAAGCAATCCTTGAGAATAAAATAAGAAGAAAGGCTACACTGATTAGAATATACCTTAAAAAGTGAATTATTAACCATTTTTACGTATCAATACTATGGAAAAATAACAAACGATTTTCTTTTTTCGATAGGTTAGTCCTTGTGAGAGTGGCCACTTGATAGCAAAAGCGTGGACATCATTTATTAACAAATTATGTTAAGAGGTGCCGAAAATATAGTTTGAATAAGGGTCTATAATAGTGAAGAATTCATATTATTCTACACCTAGAATTTCACTTATCAAACGTTCCTTTTTTCTTTCACCTTCTCTCTATGCTGAATGCCCTTCTTCCTTCTGTTGACCCTTTTCGTCTAGCTAAAGAGGCATCTATAAAACTGGGTTTAACTCACGCCAGATCATTTTAATGCTGCCCCTACTTTTTAGATTTCTTGTTTATTCTTTCCCTAGTAATTCTGTTTTACTTTTATTGTTTTGTTTCACCTGCTACATAGTCAATCTTAACAAGTGTTTGATTTCTTTATGCGATAAATAAATAAAACTTAAAATTAAAGCGAAAGAGAAAAACTGTATTAAAAAGATATTATTGCCCCAGGGAAAAATGCTACATTCACACCTCGCAATGGGACGATGATGAGCTTATGTCGAGGAGATTTTACGTGGGTGTGGACGGTTTGCATCCACTCTCCGTCCACAGTTACGAAAGGAGATTGGAATATAGGAACTAGAGAAAGAAGTAGGCATAACGACGCACACTTTTCAGCTCTGTGAAAACTTCTCGTTGCTCGTCGCTGCGGTTGTTTTCGCGCCTGGAATTCAGTCACAATGTAAACGCTTTTCCATGAAACGATCGGAAAGGGATCGCAGATGGACACCGTTAGCGATCAAAGCGCTTCATGTGAGGCATTTCACCGTCCGCTGAGCGATCAGAAAGAGCGAGAGATTTGGCGCAGCGAATGAATAGGTTTAACAGAAGATAGAGGCGATGGAACAGGCGGTTGTTTTTCGGGTGGGGAATTATGCACACGCGTGCGTGTAATCCTCGGAAGAGTGGATCGCGTGCCTCTATTGTCACGGCAAAGAATGGCTTCATCGAATTGGAAGTTATCTCGATGCGGAGGGCGGGAGGATAACGGATTAAACAGCTCTGTCGAATTTGGTGATAGAGGATGAGTCAAATGGGAAAATGGAATGCACATCACCCAGCTTCTCCATTCCACGGGAGCAGAAGGTTCCTGCAACCTGCTATAATTTGCGGATTATTCCCAAATGGAACAGCTCTTCGTTTTGTTTCAAATGGCGTTAGGTAGTTTTAAATCTGATAATAGTTCATCAGCGTCTCTAGGATTAAATAGTGGGGTAAATCAATCTCGGGAGCAAAGTATTCTCTCACATTCAAGCTTCTAATTTCCATTTCTATATTAATCTGTTTACAATGCGAATAAAGCGTCAAAACTCCGCATTGAGTTCTGTTTTTTTCTGTCGTTGATGCACATTCTGTCAAACGAGCTAGGTTTTGTCTCATCGTAACAAATGAAATGAATTGAAATTAGTTCTAGGAAAAGTCGAAAAGAATATGTTACATAAATCGAGACAAATGAAAAATCATACGGAATAAAATACATCTCCATAAACTAAAAATATCGGAAAATATCTTACATAAAAAGCACCGTAACAAACACAAGTAAAAACCCATCTAAATTGAAGAATAGTAGTCATAAAGTTTCTTCCTAAACGGAAAAATTGATTTCAGGGTTTTCGTTAGGAATACAATTCCCGTGTTTAGATCCTGCAATTAAGAAAGAATACCTGTTACTGTGTGGGGTAACGGAGGCAGCTTAGAAACGGCCTTTCTCGATTTACTGGAGATTGCGAATTTATGTTCAAGTCAAGAATGTATTAAGGGCTGTAATTATTGGAGAGAGATTATAAAAATGATTCTAGGATAAATTTTCGTCTCTTATTTGGCTTAAACCATGTCAGTTTACGGCGGCAAAAATGAAGGATTAGAATATTAAAGTATAAAGAAGAATTAAAGAGTATATTTGTTTTTACATTTTGGAAAGAGTCAATGATCCTCTTCCTAGCTATTGGGGTAATGAGTTCGACTTCGGTGAAGGCGATTCCGCGTTCAATTCTCGGCGTGGGCTTACGTGTGAAGTGAAGTTAGCTGTCAAAACACTTTTAAAATGACTGCTGTTAGAAAAATGGATCTACTTTCACTTACGTTTTAAAGCATAACCCAGTCATTCCACCTTCAGGTCGTAGAACCTACGAGTCGCGTCACCCATTATGAAATCCAAATCAATTGAATAAGTCTTTCCCTTATTTTATTCTGATAAAAGTTTCAACACATCTGCGTTACTTCCGAGTTAACTCCAAACCAATTGACTGGACGCTCATGCAATGATACTTGTTTTTATTTTATACGGAAATCTCAATACTAAGCTCTTTTCGACATAGATTTCAAAGTTACGTTTATAAGGAATATAATGTCTGGTAAATTAGAAGCTATTTTTAATTTTTATGAAAGTCTTCCTCTTTAAAGGTTAACGAAATCATTGGCGGTGGAGAACTTAAAAATGAGTATTTGTAGGAGTCTATTCCTGACTCCTCTAATTTATTTTTACGTTCAGCATTATGATAGAACTGTTTATTCATCAATCCAATTCTTGAAAATTGTTTTTATTCTATTTTTGCTTTATTTATTCCTTAAAAATAAGACTTAAGATAGATGCTTTCAGGTCGGGGCACCAAAAATCGGCTTATATCTCAGGTAACCTTTGAACTTTAACTCATGATTTAAAGGATGGAAATATGGCGGTAGATATTTATCAGATCCTCAGGTATAGAGGAATTAAAGTCATTGGAAATGGTAACAAAATGGCGAAATTTCCTACGACTGATTCCGGTGTAACGTTTGAATTTCAATTTGGTAATACAGAGAGTTCTAAGCTCTAAAATGTAGTATCAATTTCTTCGTGAATATTAATTACTCATGTACGGAATTTTCAAATGAACTTACTTGTTAAGGAGAGTTTTAAATTCCAGAAGATAGATTACCAACCTTATATAAACCGCATAATGATAAAAGTAGTCGAGGAGGAAAATAAGCAGGAAAAAATCTCGAAGTGAGTTTTATTTAAGGTAGCGGTTATAGTTCACTGTTTCCTCCTTTTTCGCCTTTGGAGGAAAGAAAATTATTGAGGGAGATTAGATTACGGATCGACTTAAGCATAACCAAGGAGCTGCAAAATTATGATTTTCTTCTGTTAAATTACGAAATAAGCTACAAGATCCCAGTTACAGAATACAGTTAATAATGTGCGAAATCATCTAACTATGTGTTATATAACTAGATCGGAAGGCTTAAAAATTTCTACAAGTAGTGAGTAGACACTCGACAAATTATTCGGGTGGCTCTGAAAGTATTATTAGGAAGATGCCCAGACGTCCAGCGTGGAAGTATCTTTGTTAATAGTTATCCGTCAAAAATAAATAAGTACAGCTACAATTTACCAAGACCGATACCAAATCAATGACAAAATTGTCAATGCATGAGTGATTGCCGACAAAATCTCAGCGTCGAGGGCATCTAATTTTTTCGAGCGACTTTTGAGGCCGCACTGCCTTCCTCTCGATTCCTTCGACTTTGCGAATACATTTCTTATCAAAGTTTCCCCGATAATGGACAGGTACTTCAGATGGGGGCTGTCAATTGCACCTAAGCATCGATTTGTTACTTCCATTCGCCCTCACCAACGACACGTTTTACAAATCGAGAATTCTGCCGCCTCTGTTGAATCCAGCTGAAATGCGGGCATCAGCGCTAAGATTCTAATTACTCATTAACTCAAGCCAACTTAAGTATGTTAAATTTGTTTTTCACGCGGAAAGTTTTTTTTTTAAGAACAAACCATCATTGTGAAGTTTTTAGTTTCTTAAGTTATGATATACTTAAATTGAATTTACGAGCATGAACTTGCTCATTCATGCTTTTTAGCTAACGTTTTAAGGAAACTTTTAAAATTTTGAAAATACGCTCGTGCTACATATCAGAGGTGAAGTAAGTTATCATAGTAGAAATCATCGGTACACACAATGGGTCCAATTGTAATTCTTCATGGACTATTGTTTTCAGTGGTTAACTTTACTGCTGTGCATCCGAAAATGGAATTCCGAATAGTCCAAACAACAGTAAATGTAGCGCGGCAAATATAATTACAAATTAATTGTAAAAATTTAGTGATAATCATTTCAATTTCAAAATTTCATCGCTATTGTAGTTTGTCTTGATTGTAAATTATTATCATTTGTCTTTTGTTACAGGGTAGATAAAATGTATCTTTCATTTACTTTTGTAAATTTTGTCTTATTCATGGCTGTAATAATACAGGTATGAAAGCTACTGAGGTATGAGTGATGTTGAAAAATGGCATTGATTAGGGTCTCTCCTTTTCGAATGCTACGAAAAGTGTTACTCGTAGAGCCATTGTGTTTCATTTACATGGACTTGTTCCGCTTATAGCATTCTGTCTCAGTGAGAAAAACAATGGCAAACTACCTCACTCTGCATTTGCCTAGTCTCCTCACCCCCATCTCCAAAGCTTTCCATAGCTGATTGTGGAAGGGATGAGGTTCAAACTTGCATTCAGGCTTAAGACAGTAGATTATCTTATCCTCTGAAAAACCCTTTCATCTCCCGTAACCCATTTATCTATTTAAGTCTAATATCACCGAATTGAAATTATTAAAGATCAAATTTCAAAATGACGCAATCTTGCTTAAAATAACGCAATGGTTTTGTCGAAGTTGTTTCAACTTAACTGAAGTCGTTTTTACTTTCTGTAATACCTCCTCAGTCACTTGAGATTCATTCGATTCCGGGAAATCAGAACAAAAAAAAGACGAAGAAAATGTTTAGAGTGAAGTGAGAGACTCCTTTCTCTACTTCCACTCGAGCGACAGTGGAGGGAAAAAAGGCTGTGGTGCACTCAGAAAGGGAGCAAAATTGAGAGAAGATGAGTGGGAACGAATGTGAGTGAGGGAGAGAGGGAAATCTTGAGTTATTCTGCTGGGAAGCGGTGCAATTAAGGTTGGGAATTGGAAGAAAAACGAGAGGCGGTGTTTGGAAAAATGGGATTCGAGGTTGGGTATCGAGTGAGCCGCAGTTAATGGCATTTTAAGGGAAATAGGCTGCTCGGCTAATGCGAGCAAGTATCGAGTTGCTAAATCTCATAAGGAAATTTTCTTTTCCCCCTGGAAGAGTGGTTTCGTGTGCCCTTTAGTACATAATAATACTATAACGATGTAATCAATCAACTAATTTCCTGTTGTTTCTCTCCGTCAATTGACTGGTTGAATCCTCTATTCCAAGTTATCCTATTTATTAATAACACTATCATCTTTGTAGGACTTATGCATCCGGAATTCAACGCAGCCGTTACGCTTTCATGTCTAGACTCCCTCAACCATTTTCACCACTTTTCCGTTAAAACTAATTTCTTCTTCTTCTTTGGGCACTACAACTCTCCCTGGGTTTTAGTATCTTCAACAGATGTTATACATCTTCCTCTACTTCTTGCTAGTTCTCTTCAGTTCACTATCCATTATTCGTGATTCTTTGGTAAATCATTTCTCCATCATTTCCTTAGTCTTCCTTTACGTCTACATGTATCTGGTATCCATTGAAAATCACTCCTCTCCATATCTTCAGAGCCTGCAATATAGGCCAACCATGGATTCTATATGATTTTATAAAGCGCAATCTTCCTTTATAAGTTCATTCAGCTGTGCGTCTCTTTTGATTCTCCATACAGCCCCATCCTCGCTTGAACCAAATACAGTTCTTAGAATTTTACTTTCCATTAAACTGAATTAACCTGTTCTAGACTGCCAGCAATAAGTACTATCAGATAATTTCTTCTTTTAGCTATATACTTACGAAAGGACCTCATCTCTCCAATTTTATTCATTTTTATCTTAATTTACCCACCTAACCTTTAATGGAGAATTTTTTTCAAAATCATACCTTTTCACTCTCAGAACTATTTTTGCTGCAAGTCTCGCTTTCATATTAAGCTATACTCCTAAAGAATACCTCCAGTCACTTCTTAATTCTTAAGAGTGCGTTTGCTTCTTAATATTTAAAAGTATCTTGACAAGTTTCTATTTTTTCAGAAAGGTTTTCTAGCTTTAAATAACCCAAATTTTACGTTTCCAAGTTTATTTAGCTACAGTTGTAAAGCTTAAGTAGCAAACGTTTTTTTATACATAAATTGCAGAAAGTAAATTATAGAGCAAACAGAAATGTTTGTACGGTTTTAAGTACAAACTAAGTAATATGATTTATAAGGAAATGATTAATGAAAAACGAAGCCATACCGAATTTCCTTCAGAATGAATAATAGAAAAAGTCTGGTCTAGCAACTCAAATGATGAATGTGGCGTGGAAAAGGCACAATAGGAGAGAAAAATGATTCTACTCCGCTTCTTTTCT
Organism: Ladona fulva; assembly: GCA_000376725.2. Taxonomy (NCBI): domain Eukaryota; kingdom Metazoa; phylum Arthropoda; class Insecta; order Odonata; family Libellulidae; genus Ladona; species Ladona fulva. The sequence continues at coordinate 327,764 of KZ308449.1, forward strand.
TGTGAAGAGACAGCTATTCTTCATAATCATTTCACCAATTCCAAAGAAATTCAGACTCAACTTTGGCTAAAAAGTTTATACTGTAGGTCGAACCATGAAAGAGAGAGGGCGTTATAGAAATATTTGCTCTACCTTTGTTATAACTAGCCGGGATGCAGTTGCTTCACTTCATAATACTTACAATGAAACGGAATTAATTGAAAAACTCCGGTACGTTCCGCTCACATTATTGTAGTAACGTCGAATTACATGTAAGTTAATTTTATAAGATTGATTTCAGGCACATTTTAATTCATCGCAAGGCACAATACACTCTTAATGTCAATTACCAATTCCTACTACATGTATTAACAGGGGTGGATTTATACTTAGGCGCAATAGGCGCTGGCTGAGGGCTTCAACCTCATAGGGGGCCTCAGTAAGACCGTACTAATTCATTCTCAATGGCAAATTATTCAGGATTTTCGCCTCCAGAAAGAATTTTGTATTTGTTGAGTAAGTCTACATAATACGTTTTCAGAATATATATTACATTATTTGTGCCACTATGAAAAGTTTAAAATCCTATCCATTGTTCTTTTTAATTTATAGAAATACCATGCATCGTTATTCGAAAGTTGCATATTTGTTCTTGCCTTAGTGAATTGACTGAGGTTTCTATTATACACATATTTGCGTATTTTTATGAAAAAATTCGATTTTTTTCTCTCATAACCCGCCTCTGATAACTTAAATCCGCCACTGCATATTACTCCTATAAACTAATGTGTTATGTTTAACAAATAACACCATCAGCTTTTAGTACTTGCAGTGAACATTTCTGGTTTTCTTGAACCGGATATTTTACCGGTTTTACTAGAAGCCGGTTGTAAAAATGAATATACATATAGTTTCGCATAGTAAGTATTCATTCATTTCTTATGATTTTGGTTCATTTCACGAATTTCCTTTATCTTTTATGAGTTTAACCATCAAGAGAGTTCCACCAGAAACTGTAAACTCGGTCTCACGAGGAGTTCAAGGCCCGAGTGTTTTGCATTCCCTTGTTTGGGAGTTGTCAGCGGATCGTTAGATGGCGCAAGAAAACGGAGCGGGAAATAGTGTGGGAATGGTAAGCCCTTTAAGAAATGGAGGCGTTCCAAGGAAAAGGAAGCATAAGGCGCCTAAGAAGAAGAAGAGATTATGGCGGCGGAGTCTGAATGGAAGAGGATTCGCGGTTGAGTCTTCTTCTTGCCCACCGCCTCACTCCCTCCGCCTACGTTCCACCCGACACCAAATAAACTCAACCAAGTATATTAGTGACAACCTCAAAAGGGAGTTTCCCTTTTAATTTTTCGGTCCAAAAACTCTCGCTCTTCTCTAAGAGGCGCGCGCCTGTCAGTCTCTGAAAGAGTGTTCTTTTTTCACATTCCCTGCGTCTGCCTCATTGAAACTTCGAGCGTAAATCATTTAACTATTCCCGCGTCATCGCTAAATCACCTTCCGGAGGATTAAATCTTTCTTTTGCTTCCTTTTGAATACATCGTCAAATCTTGGAAACGCTGAGGCTTAATCTCGTTAATTGCCTTAGGAAAGGTTTCGACGTTGCGGAAAACAATGTAACGATATGCCGATCTTCAGAATAAGGAAATTAAAGCTAAAGTAGCATTTAGGTGGAAATTCCTCAGGTATTACCCATTCATCATGCAATATACTCCAGATAAGAATCTCTTAAATCCATCAGAAGTGTTGAAAAAGTCTTTTTCGTATGCATACTTATATATATAACTATTTAGACGTTATATAAAACTATTACTATAAAACTATGTTATATATAACTATTTAGATGTTGTATAATATTCATACTCTATTAATAAAAGGATACATCATTTCCTGTTATTCATCCATTTCCTATTAAAGCGATTTAACATTTAATCAAATCTTTCCTTTGGTAAATATAACTGTTTTGTTCAGCTGCTCCTTAGTTTAATTAATGTTTTCCTTTTCGGCATGCAATGACGGTCTCTTTTCATAATCCTCTTCCTGTAATTTACCTCTAGTATCATAAAACTATTATTCAGTTATATTTTATTTTATGTAATGCTAAGGAATTACGAATCAAAATGATGGATCACATCACCAAACAACTCCACGAAGTGTAGAGTGTGAATTAAATTACCACTCACGTACGTTCTATTCTGTTGTTTCTAATTTTTCTCTGTAGTAACTTGAAATGCAGATAAATTAAAAAACAATTCATATAATTTGACTACGTACTGTAATTAAGTTTTTCTTTTATTTGCTGTGCATTTTATTGGTAATGGATGCTATTTGTAGTTAATAATTTGAGTATTTCATACTTTAAGTTTTTATTTCTAGGCCATGTTAAGGGTATCGGACTCATTATTTTTTTGTTATTACTCACATTGTGTTTGCGCAGGTTTTCATCAGTGGCACTCTCCTTCTTTTTGGGTTTTCTCCTGGATTGAATGCTTTTTACTAAGTTACATTTAGTTTTTTTTTAATCCGCAACTGAATTTTTCCTATTATCGGTTTATTTTAATTACCTTTTATTATTACTTACTAATTAGATCTTTTCTTACATTTAAGATAGGTGAAATGAAAGAGGAGTCAAAGAAGTCTCAATTATCAAGACGTTATTTATTATAACTCAAAAAAAAAATATTTACGTTATCTGTGTTCCCCTGTATATATTCTTTGGTAAAGGTCCTTTGGATTGTGGAAAGGTATAAGTTTTTCTTGAAATGCCTAATTTACATTGTAACCTTAATCGTACGTTTTACCTCCTAACTAAATTTAATGAGCACATTTTCCAGCAAAGCGGAGATTTTTTTAAAACCCAATATTTGATTTTGGATTCGATCAAATGTTTGATTTAAAGGGAAGTGAGCCAAAATCAGTTATGCGTGTAAATGGCAGAAGCCTCCGTTTGCGGTATGCGATGAATCCGCAGAATAATTTAATGCGTTTCCTATGGACACACATTTATCTCTCTCGTGGAGCTGCCGTAGCGCTGGTGGCAGTATCTTGTGAAGAAAGACGCATTTTACTCCAAATAAAAAATTAAAGAATTTCTTATCGGTCTATCTTCATGCTTATGAGGATGAAACAGTTCTTTCGAATTGACTCGTCTAACATGTTCAAGATTGAAATTGAGTCCATGATATTTAATTAACTCTGTCAAAAATAGCATACGAAAGGTTAAACACTTGGCATATTAACAGGAAGGAAATAAAATTTGTGTGTATTTCAATCTACAGAATTCTCTTCTCTAAAACTCTTCTCACAAACTGCTGACTTGTAAAAGGGAATCAGGTACATCTGTTCTAAACGAACTTAGGTCAACTGATTCTCTCATGCTTTAACTGACATGAGCTAGCCTAACCTCTGCGAAGGTATGTTTCATAGGAGGACTATTTTCGAACAATTCCTCGACTTTGGAAACAGTAAATTATTCCGTTACAGCCGGGGAAGCTATTTGCACTACAGGAGTCGGACTTTTCGTAAGCCATCGCTAATTGCTTTGCGCCGTTGATGAATTTTCCCCAAAAGTTGCTCTTCTCTGCTGTGAGAATGCAGGTCAATGGGTTTTGCGAATCTTGCGAACTACTGAAATTTGAGGATTAAAACACAGCGGCACAAGTGTCAGCGGACGGAATCTAGCGACGGCAGGCGAATTCCAGCCAATCCTCCTTCCGAACTTTTGATTGCTGGGCTGTTCGGAACAGGGCTGTTCGGAAGATCCGATCCTTCTCACAAAGTATTGAAAACATAAAAATATATTGGAAAATAATCAAAAGTATAAACAAACTATGCATGCATCATTGAACGTTTCCCTTATTGTAAAACCATAAATTATAGCTAACGTAAATAATAAGCATATCATGAACAATTATTAGTATTATAAATTGCTTACAGTACCAAACAATGGCCTTTAAATGCGACTAATTTGCCTAAATTATATTATCAAAGAATTATCTGTTATTCTCGATATTTTTTTGTTATTTCGTTATTAATAGTTATAACTACGAGAACTATATATGTATCTGAGATGTAAACTGTTGAATTTCATTCCGCAATGTTCTTGTTCTGACTTCGAAGTGTTTCCGGTGGAATTTTCCAAGGAAACGAGGCCTGGAAGCGATCATGATGAACTTAACGGGCAATTATTATGGGAAGTTACCCAACTCTAGATGAGAATTCATGACACAGGCAAATTAAAACGATTAAAGGTATTTATGCATGCCCCTCAGCATTAGCCATCATCTCTCTGTCTGATTTGAAACTGGATTAAATTGACTGGTTAATAAGCAAAATGCTCGTGCTATGACTTCGGAAAATGTAAGAGCTTCTATACTTGAATATGAGAGCGTGAGTACTCTGCTTCTCTTATGCTGTGATAATTAACGATCTTTTCTGCAATATTTAGAAGATGCGGGTCCACTATTCTTAGGCAAACATAACCGAAGTCCCACAACCATGTACGTAATTATTTAAATAAATATAAACATGTTTCCATGCAAGCAGCAACCGTAAGCAAACTGTAGAAGGCAGTTATTAAGTTATTTATATATAATTACAGATTTATTGCGGAGCTCGGATGAATTGGGTTAGGTAAACAGAAGATGGATTGGTATAGTATTCATGTTGTAGTAGGATATTGAAGCATCTATTTCAACCTAAAGTCTGTCCTTTTCGTTTTCTGGTTCATATATTCTCTTTTACATAAGAAAATAAATAAAAATCTCCCTCGTGATAAAACTTCTGGGATACCCTCGCTTGACCTCCCAGAGGCCAAAGTTGGATAGCTGACATCCATCATCATAATGGGTTAAAAATCCGTGGAGTTGTTTTTTGCAGCTCTCCAGGCCGTCCTGTTCCCAGCCAATCGCTTTATTCTCTCGTAATTCCTAACCTTATCACTAGCATTTACCTGCGTCACGTAATCTGAATTAGGTCTTGCCAACATTGTTCCTTAGAGTACTGTATGATATTTTATCTTAGAGGGTGCGATATAAAATTTTCTACTGGATTCGTATTTTATATTGAAGCATTCTATAGTGGAGAGAAAAATTCATCTAGCTGATAAGAACTGATGCAAGGTATGAAGGGAAAAATTGGTATATCATTACCATAATCTTTTTCCTGTCCAGATTTAGGCATGTTGCCTATTATGGCTTCACCACCATAATCTCGGCCTCCCTATGCTTCTTTTCCCTAAAGGATTGTCTTCCAAAACTTTTTCGGGGATCCTTTCTACAGGCATGCGTTCAACATGCTCTCTCCATCGATTTTGTATAGTTTATCTCCATCACTGGCAACACTTCTAACTCCTACCTTATATCCTCATTCCTTATGTTGTTCAGACGTGTGAAACCCTTCACAGATCTAAGGAATTGATCTGTATTTTTTGAATAAGAAAATATATATTAAAAGTATTACAAAAGAGAAGTAAATGCCATAATTTTCAATACAATCGTTTTTAACTTGATTATTTTAGTTCTATTCAGCTATCCAGTCATGCTGATTTTCTTTCGTGTTAGTCATATGATCAGGTAATCGAATTAATGATTAAAATAAATACTCGTATTTATATCCTCAACTGAATTACTCATAGTTCGTACGGCTTGGCGGATTCCCGTTGCAGAGAAGACGATTCGCTCCCCTAATCAGCTTTCAATCAGGCAGCATCACCTCATTAAAATCCCTCGTCCTTCACTCTCTCTTTCCCTCAGCCCTTATACAGGCAAATCATCAATTTTGTTTATGGATCACCCTTTCCTCTGAACCCTATCCTTACATGCGCAATTAGTTAGAGTCGTTTTGTTCCGCTCTCAAAAGACAGTCATCATTCACTTGAAGGGTCGTAAAACGGAGCGGTTTGGGGAGGGAAATGTTACGAGGGTGTAGTGGAGGTCGGTTGCCGTTCACAGAGATAAGGTCACCTCGAGGGAGTCCTCATCTACTGATAAAATAGACGCCCTTTGAGCGAAAGGTCGCGCCCCTTTTTAACTGGGAATGCTTGTTAGGCGAGCCTTTTGTCTCCACGCTTCGGAATTTCTGCAATTTTCTGCCGCCTTCGCATCCATAACTTGTCTGCACGAAGGATTTCTCTTCCGTAGCCAGTCGTAGAGTTCTGCCCTAATGTTACAGTGGCTCCTTCGTTCTATGGAATTCCCTGTCGTTTTTCTAACAACTGCTAAATTGCCTCTAAGGTAAGATTGTTCTCTTTTCATTGCGATTTTATTTTTTTGTTGCTACATTGCTAAGCATATGTCCGAAACTCCACGCGCGGTGTTCATAGAAAATGATAAAAACAAGAAAAAGGAGAGATAGGTTCGAATGGGAGGATTTTCGGTGTGATGTACCATTTACATAAAGTATGGTTAATAGAGTTAATGTTAATAAAGATTTATTATTGCACTTCTTAGGCTGTAATAAGATAGTGAAAATTTATTTCACTTATATTACTTAGACCATGAAATCGACGTGAGAAGGCGTAGCTTTGTGGAAAGCCATGATACGAAAATAAGCACACTTTGTAATTACAATAATCTTTTCGTTACTTGGACCATTCTTGAAAAATTCGGTAATTTTTACAGATTTGTTTCCTAAACTCAATTACTAATAGTCATATGACATTTTATTATATCTTTGCATTTGTTGTTCTAAAAATGCAACCGAGGAAATAAACACTCATAAAATTTATAAGTTTATAAGTTTTACTCTCATAAGTTTATATAAACTCTCCTTTAAAAGGAGACTAAGTTACCTAGGCTTAAGAGTTAATTACAAGAAATACGAGGAATTAAGAGGTTCTTATATGATAAAACTACGATAAACTTATGATACTGAGAGATACGAAACTATTATTTTAGGCAACGTAGTTGATCGAGATCTCCAACATATCTTGAACGATTTGCTTTTAAGTTGTCAAGAGTTCGTTTCACTAGTTGATAAAAAAGTTAAATTACGACTATTACTCAAAGTTAGCTCTCTGAAAAAGTAATCCTTCAATTTTAATAGTCTTACTATAGTAGTAAATTATTGCGAAATATCTTTGATACAGTCGTCAAAGAATCAAACTACGACGATCAGAAGCGAATGTTGAAGCCTTTGTTTACGAAGCTGATTTGTTCCGTAATCATATTTGTTGGCCGAACTATTATTTTCCTTCGATCACCAAATCCCATTCTTCTGCATAGCCAAAAATCTATTACTTTTATTCATGATAAAGCAAGAGCTCCTATTAACCAATAATTTCGGATATCTTTCAATATTTCGTGCAGGAGCACAGGCGTTCGCATCCTTGGAAGCCTTCCTCAGACCCAAATCCGTCTACCAAGGCCTTCCAACTGCGAAAGAAATCTTCCATGGCCGTCAAATTGCTCAGCAATCAAGTACTCGTTAACATCCGTTTCATGGTCTTTCTTTCGTATATAGCTGTATCACATGAGTGAGCAATGTTTAAGGTATCTCGTACATCGGGACACTCAGAGGTCTCTGTTAATCGCTGAAGAAACATGGATCCCCAGATGAGAATAAGTCTTTCATCTACCTTAGCTACTCGTATGTTTCGTCCTGCAACTGAATCCAGATATGTTGTAATTTTTCGAGGACAACTTAAGATTTTACTGACCACGCAACCCTCAATCCAGCGCCATCGAGAATAACGAATGTCTTCACCCATTTCTTTCGGTCTTCTGCCTCTAGCGACAACGGTTCCCTTGCCGTACTTTTCGGCTCCCAAGCAAGTCGTTTCCTCGATATTTTTTTCACAAAGTTTCGATGTGTTTTCTTGCTTTTTATTACAGAAGGTGGGCTAACTCGGCTCCCCTTTACCACTGCTATCTCGCTTTTGATTCCAAACTCTACCCTCGAAGCCCAAGAGATCGTTTCTTGCCTTGGCCCATTTTGCCCACGACACCTCGGCGGTTGGATCGCACTATGTGCGAGTCCTCTGGGTTCTGATGCGCTTGTAGCTAACTCAATGGGCCAATTTGCCAGCAGTTCCCAGAACTCTGACCAATAGAGAGTCTCAAGACGTTGATGCTCATATACAACGAGCACGCAGACTACCAAAAGTTTCTCGACAACCAGGGTGATCGCAGATCACCTTGGTGGTCGAGAAACTTTATCAACCCTTGAAAGGAAAAAGAATTTCAACGATTTGTAAAATAATCCTTCCAGATAGATAACAGCATCATGGTATACCGTCATTAGTCTAACACCTGATGTCTCCTCATATAGAGAATATTTATCCCATCTTTACATATTAAACACAGGAACCCTATTTAGGGGAGTTCTTATCTTCGTTATTATTAATATTTGGTTATTTTATTCTGGGTGAAGTGGGTGGGCGAAGGATTTTTTTACGATATAAACAACTAATAATCGATCAATAGCAGTAACATCCTTGAGATGTACGTGATCTTAACAAAAATAATTTCTGCCAGAAGTTTAAATAAATAAAATATATCTTATTAATTAGTAAACTTGTTACGTTAATTATTTATTCAAACACAGAGAATCTACTGCGCAAGGCAAAATCATACGTATTTAAAACGCTAGACACACATCGCCCGTTACCAAATGGAATTGAGTGTAAATAATCGTTAATAGAGAGAATTATTTAAATAATAATGATAATTACATTCCATACAAATACCGATTTGATTGCAAAGATAAGAAATATTAAGGAGGAATATTTTCTCTCGAAATAGACCGAAAGAAATTTGATAAATTAGCTGCAGAAGTCTGCACAAAAACGCTATTGCAATAAGGGAACAAACACATTTAGAGAAATCAGTAAAGTAGTCCTGTAAAGTGATTGAATGTCAAATATCAAGTTCATGATTTACTTATATAAATAATCTCTGTTCTAGAGGTCTACTGAAAGCGTAGCGCGGTCTCTGAAGGCTGACTGGATAAGCAACTCTCAGCAGAGGGTCCAGACGAGTTGCGGTTCCTGAAATGTACGCTCGGATTAATCTCCGCACGGCAAAAAGTATTCGAGGCTACAGCGGCTGCGGAGCAAACTAAATGCTTAAGCGCCTAAGTACTTCTCGAAGCGAACTCGCCGATGCCGACGGAGCTTTTTTTCGTCGTAAACTCTCTAAGACGACAGGATGCAGCAGATTATTGTGAGTAATTATTATTTTTGTAATTTTACTAGAATTTAAGCGTCGAATGAAACAAATTTCTTATCACTATGATAATACTTTTATTTCTTTATAAAATAGAGAACCTTAAATAGTCGGGTTTCCAAGCAACTGGATTGTCGAGTAATAATTAATGAAACACTCAGGTAGCCGGGTAACAGAGTTCTTGAAAAAATACTTTGCAAAATTCAAGAACACGTATAATTACAAACACAACACAAGAGAAAATATAAGCGATATGGTAGGAAACATTAACAACTTGTAGTCGTTAAAAACTAGAAAAATGCAAGGCCATTCGCCGGGCCCAAATACATTGCTTCGTCTATCTACAATCATTATTTATTATTTATTATCTTTTTCTTACTTTACTAATATTCTAATTTAAAAGCGCCTTTATCGAAATTACGAAAAAATTCATTTGGTTGGTCTAACACGACGNCATTGAAAGTGGATAAATTTCCTTTATTAATGAGAAATCACTACCTCTCTGACAGGGTGCCAAATGGAATGTTAAGGTCTTCTTTTTCTCAATAAATGATGTTTTATTTAGAATAAAATATAAATTTCAGTAATAAGATGCTTATCACTCTCTTTTCTTCACTAATTATTTTGAATAAAATCAAGCAAAATGATTTCGGAATAAAATAAAAGTATGACATCTTGCTTAAGGTAACAAAATGGCTCAGCAAGACCTTAACTTTTCCTATTTATGGCTTATTTTCTCCCAAACTTTAAAAATATGTATTATGTTACCTTTTGGTCAGTGTATTATCTTCCATTGAATAACATCAAGAGCAACATTATTCAAACCACTTGCATGGTGTTAATCTTTATCATAAGGCACATGTCAAGTGCACTTTTGAGAAATTCCTAAGTATTATTTTTTCAACTATCTAAAAGAAAGCAGGTAATTTACCTTGCAAATAATGTTCATCTAGTATCAAGTTAACTATTCTATCATTCTGAATTAGTGATGATAGCTTTTTTGCAATATTTTGCTAGTGATACCTGGGTCAGCACCTCTCCTCAATGGATGCTGGGAATGGAGCTGCGTGGCTCAACAGTTGGTATTGTTGGTTTTGGGGGCATTGGACAAACAATTGCCCGTCGTCTCCAAGGGTTTGAAATAGGGAAAATCATCTACTGTGGCCATTCTCCGAAGAAAGAAGGTTACTTCTGTTTGAAATTATAGATATCTTTAAATGTTTTGGATCCATTGATTAGACCTATGCTCAATTATCGCAGCATTTGAAGATCATTTTTCGAAGATTACGAAGATGTAAGGAGTTTTTTATTTTCCGTAAAATAATGATAGGAAAATATGATCAATTATTCCTTAAAAAGGGCTCCCGGATAGCCAAGTGGGCAACGCGTTCCGTGAAAGTGGTCCTGGGTTCGATTCGGGATGGGGGCCAACGTGCGAAATTACCTTAGCTGTCGAATCACTTTTAACAATACTACTACTACTGTTCCTTAAAAAGGGTGAAATAAAAAGGATACGTTAAGTTGGAATATTATTTTTCTCAAGGATTTTCTTCGTTAAATCAACATTTAAGAGGCCTGTTTTGGAACTATTTCTTAATCTCATATGTTTTGCAAAAGAGGATTATCAGTACGTTGGAGTTTTAAGTTGGTTTTTTGACCAGTTACTTACAACGAGGGGAAATGAAAGGATTTTGTAATATTTTTGGAATTCCTTAAGGGAAACCAATTTGTTGGTGGAGGTTACGAGCCGGATACATTTATCGGAAAATTATGACAGATTTCAGCCGAAGTCTCAGAGAGAAGGGAATATTTTATATTAAGAATATTACGTTTATCACTGCTCAAGCCCATCTTCGCTATACACTATGTGAAGACATTTTTCACCTAAGAATATGATGCCACTCGATTATCGGTCAAATTTCCCGAGTAGTCGAACAATTGAAAAATGTCTAATACCCGAGTGTTTGATACGCGACCTTAGAATCTCTCGTAGATATTGGGCCTACCTTCTGAGACTGCCAATGGTTTACGATAAAATTATGACTTTAGAAATATAGACATCGGGAAGTGCTATGGGATGAAGTGGAATGCACGTCCAAAACCCATTTTGAACCAATCTATCAACATTCTGATGGATGTAGTGTGGCTATTATGCTTTCTATAATAATTGTAACAACGATTCTCTGAAATTAGAGTTAAGTAAAAGCTCCAAATAGCCGTTGTATATACAGCGGCTATTTGGAGCTTTTACTTTAATGTCTTACCACAGCCGTGTTCCTTTTCCTTATAGAAACGATTCTCTGATACTGCGATAAAAACGAAAATTCCCAGAAAGAGCCCATATGTGTGAAATGACATCAGCTGTCGAAGCACTTGTAAAAATACTACTACAAAACGATATACAAAGTTACAGGTTTGAAAGACCTACCAAGTTACGTTAAGTCGGAGTTTTAGTTCCATATAACGGTTAACTTGACAACCTGTAATAACTCTTGCTTTGCTAAATAACGTGACATCCATCTTTTGTGCATCCAAATATATGCAATATATTTAAGTTAGTGGAAATAACGGAGGTGTTAGCTACCATATTTCATCAATTGCTTCATTCGATAGATTCCATCGAAAAATGGTTTCCTTTGATAGCAAGACTTTATATAAACAGCAAAATTTAAGGCCGATAGAAAATATATACGGAAATATAAAGAAAACTTAGACGTAGTATTTGATTTTGATATGGTCCATTGGTAAATGGGCAGTATATTACGAATAATATAGCAGAAGGAAAAACTTAAAGGAAGGAAAAACGAAGATAACCCAAGAGACGGAAGAACTTTTATCGAGGGAAGGGAATAGATGCCATCAGCCCTTATGAGCTTAACAGTAAATCTCAACTGTCACTTATCAGAGAGATCTCTTTTCGTTACAAATGTAGCTATTTTTAAAATCGCAATATGTTTTTATATTTAGTTTTTAAATTTTACGAAGAGCTTTATTGATGATTGATGAATTGGATTTCACAATTCTTCGCAATTACGGCTACATCATAGACTAAACATTTGTAAACTAAATGGAATATCAACTGTAATTTAAGAAGATTTTAACGAATTGCTCGGTTTTCATACAATGCGAGGTTTATTCATTTAATGGGATTCGGAAATTTAACAGTAAGAGCTTAGGGAGGCATCTAAAAAATAACGGAAACCGCAAAATAGTTTTATGCTGAAGTTTTTTAACCTTTAATTATTGAGTTTATAGCTAAAGATAATTTCTTTCCTGTAACTCCATTTGGAATTATGAACAATTTATCCAGCAAACAAATGAATTACATCTACATCTCCCCGCAAACCGCCTTTCGGCGTGTTGTAGGAGTGCAAACACCAAGTGTTCGAGTTACCCTTTTAAATTATTGTTGTCGCGTATCGTTTGCGGAAAGAAGGAGTTCCTTAAACGAATTTTACTCGCATTTATTTCTTTTATTTTACACTCACTGCAAGATCAGCCGAAGTAGCAGGGGGTCACATAATACCAGTCAAAGTACTTCCGGAAATGTACTTTCTCTGAATTTAGCAAGCAATTGCAGCCTAGCCTCTAATCTCCTTTCTTTCAAGGGTTCCTAACCTGCGTCTGAGAGCATTTCCTTAACACTTGATTTTCTATCGTAGAACTTTTTAACAAAACCTATCGCCTTGCGCTGCACCTTTTTGAGCTCGTCTTCTTGAGCATACGTTTCATCCGCTTGGTCCCATATACTCACCGCATATTCCAGATGACGCCAAACTACGGTGAAATAATATCGCTCTCAAACCTTTTCATCGTATCTACATACAACGAGCTTTATAAAACTGAGCTTTTTAGTTGGTTTACCGCGGATTTTTCGAACATGTGTGCACCAGTTTAAGTTATTTATAAGGGTGATTTAGCTTTAATTTATTTATTTTAATAATTTATTTAATAAGGTTTAATTAACTTCTGGAATGAAGATGTGAATAATTATTCAGTACATTTCCTTAACAAATACGACTCGCAGATAGTGTCGGGGTTCTTTTTGTATATTGAGATACATTTCAGATATCTCCGTTGTTTTCACTGTTGTTCAATAATAGATTCTGGTACAATAGAATGTAATCGTGTAAAATAGAATGGAATGACGAACATGCATATTACATTACCATATAACTTTTATGACCAACTTTAAGGAAATTACACGGTTCCTTCTAGTGTTGGCATTTCTCGCATCTTGGGTGTTTCTTCGTAAATCTTCAGTTGAGGAGTTTTTCACCACAACCCAAATCTATTTGTGTTCATTCGTATGTATTAGTGTTATTTTTATATATGTAAATTAATTGTATTCATTCGCCGGGCCCAAATACATTGCTTCGTCTATCTACAATCATTATTTATTATTTATTATCTTTTTCTTACTTTACTAATATTCTAATTTAAAAGCGCCTTTATCGAAATTACGAAAAAATTCATTTGGTTGGTCTAACACGACGACAATTTTATTGCAAGTTGCCACATTTATACAAGTTACACAACACAGAATGTCTCGGCCAAAATACAAATATAACAGGACGGCTCCAGTAGAATGCCAACAGTAGCACTCTTAATTCTTAATTAAACAATGTTTGCAATTCTTTATTCAGGCAACTCCTTACATTTAGAGGCAACATATTTATTTATGTCTAGAGGGAACATATTTATTTATATTTGCGTATTTATGAACATGTTTATTTTTTATTAAAATTTTTAAATACTTTNTTATCATTTGTTATATGAATATTAATTTTTTTATTCCTTTTGCCACTGAATTTTATGACGTTCACTTTGTCAGAAGTAACGCTCGGATTACGATTTAAGAAACTCTAGAGGTTATCTGCGTTTCGGCGAGTGATCATCTTTTCAGAAACTTGGAATAAAATGCGTAACATCATTTATAATGCGGATTAACGGAAAGACATGGGCGGCTTTGACGTTTAGCGAGTAAAGTAAAGCATTAGAGAGCTCCGTTCACACGAAGTATTTTCTATACCCTTTGTGTAGCGAGTTTGAGAAGAAGGCAGCTTTGCATAACTTTTCATCGTGGCGCCTGAATATCCAGAGCCGATTCTGACGTCCAACTCTTATCGATTTTCAAATAGTTCCGAAAAAGCACTACGGGCATCAACATTTAGCACACAAGATAAATGGAAAACCGTCAAAATCTCCTTTCCTTATCTTGCCTTGGTATAAATGTTACCTTGTTAAAGGCCTGTCTGCAAACAATTTTTTATCTAATTAAATAATCCAAGCGATATCGGTTGGAACTTATTTATGTTAATTAGCTTATCTTTTTTTGGGTTCTAAATTGGATATCATTCTAAAAACTCGAAATTTCTAGATATCTTCATCTAATACTATCTTTGCCATTCCTTACTGAATCATACATATTTGATAGTTGCGCATTTTTGCCTCGTTATTCCAGTCTTTATTGTTTCTCTTTCTTAAACATTCGTTTCCAACTTTATATAACTCTTAATTATTCACCCTTGAAGACATGATCATTTCATCTGTGTAAGTTTTCGTTGATTTTCCCTTGTTAATCGCCTCTTTTCATCTTTTCTAATGTTTTCATTGTGTACGTTATACTTTTGTGCCGATTCAGAAGTTTATTTAAATTTACTTTAATTCCAAATTCTCAAATTTCATCCAGCACTCCTCCACGATCTCATAATTATATGAAACTCGGACACGTTTTATAAATTAACCATATTTATCTAAATATATATTTCATAGCAAAATGATACACGTCGTTGATACTGAATTATTTCAATACTCTACCATGTAAGAACCATCTTAATTAGAGGATAAGACGTACTCCTACATTTCTATAAAACAGTAAGTTCTTCTTCATCTAGTTATACATAGTTTGCTGGAAAAAGGTTCTTAAATAAAATTGCTTGGATTAACAAATTACCTTTCGCGTAGATGAGTGACATTATCATGATTATTTAATCCATAGTTTTATCTGCAATATATATCAAAAACCAAAAACTCATGATGAATTGTTCAGGGCAATATTAACTCTCTACTTCTTTCAAAATAGATTGGTTTCGAGCGTTGGTAGAATAAATTAAAGCTATTAATTGGGTGAGGAAGCCTCGAATACGATGAGTAAATTTTTTTCATTCCCGATGACAATTTGCTGCTACGGTTTTTCAGCAATCTTCATGAATGAAATAATTTAATTCCTTTTTGTTTGAATGAACCAAAAGAACGGGATTAAACAACGAGAAAAATTTATGCCTTCAGATTCATCGAGAATGATTGACGGCAAAGGAAGGCAAAAAGTGCATGAAAGCCCCGAGCGATAAATGAGAGAGCGATCGAACTGTGACGGAAAGTTCGAAGGACGGCGTAGCGGTGATTGGACAAAGCACCGACAGGAGGCGTCTCAGTCGAAAGGGGTGAATTCCTCACTTTTCATCCTCCAAATTTGTCATAAAATGCTCCATATCTTTCTAATGCAGATACTTCCCTTTTTGACTTTTGTCCAGATTTCCTAAAGAATCCCCTCCTAGCATTTTCCGGTGCTGGTATTTTCTGAGTTTCCCATTACACCCTACGGAAGTGGCAAGAGCCCCTAGCGGTTTCGCGCATTCGTTTTAGAGAGCATGTATTGTCTGTCAAACTACATAGTTTTGAATCTATTTTGCATATTTTTAGATGACATCGAATTTACTTTAGTTACTGATCATCGTTATGAGAAATTACGTTGCAATATTTTTCCAACAAGTTTTTCGTATTTAGTTTTTCCAAGAAGTACTTCGTATTTTAAGTAGTTAAGCAGCCTTGTTTTCATCCTAAATAAAAGGTATTTCATTATTTAATTTTACCAACGACTTTAAAATAAGAACACATTTTTGTGTTATGAATAAGACATCATTTTTTTATATTTTCTCTGTTGATTTCCCCGGGGCATTTTCGATTTATTATAGGTAGGATTAAGAGATATCTCCAAATAGGATATGTTGCTAGATCATGCGCTAATCCCTCCACAGCTATTCACAATCCGAAAAATAAGCATCTGTAGCAGAATCTGACAGTTCGAAATCCACTGTTTTTCTGCACCCATCAGTTCGTCAAATCAGCATCAGGAGCATTAAACGCTATTTGACTCGAATACTCAGTTATCCTCAATGACCTTTAGGTAAAAATGCGTACATCGGTTTGATGAACAAAGATCTGCGATACAGTTTCAGAAATAAACCCAACTTTAATGTAGTTTAACGTGTGAAAAAAACGGAAAATATTGAAAGGGAAAACAAATTGACAGTTCACCATTCCTATCAGTGACTAATTTGATTCAAATTTAACTCTTTGCAACACAAGTCTTTCTGTTGAATTAATTAATTTTAGGAGCTTGTTTCTCTAAAGCATTGAATCAGAGGTTGTGACGATAGATTCCATTTTCTCAAAAAGTTACATGACAAGTTTTAAAAGATTCATGTTTCGATATAAAAACTTTGGAAATTTACTCTTTTGTGATGTTTACTAGTTATTTATTTGACCCTTCACATATTGCAAAACGTTGTTCATTCCAAATAGGAAAAAATATGGCAATTTTTGTACAAACATCCTCCATGGCTGCCGTTTAGTGTATGTAAATAGGTTCATTCACTCAGACAAAATTTAATTGAGCTCTGGAAATACTTCGAAAGAATACTGTGACGTATTTTGCCCACGTTATTTAATAAAATCTGGCACGTTTTCCTAAATCCAAGCCTAATGTAACCCTCTGGACTCGGACTATTTATTGCACTCGGTAGACCGAGTGGTTTACCAATATCATGGCTTTAATATCTCATACGAGAACATGTAATAAGAATCAGCACATGAGGGGAGTAGTGCGTTGATTTGCATATCGAATCCCTTTTAAAGGCGATGTTTTGGCACAGGGCGCTCGCGTGGAGCCATCTACAGGGAGATGAAAGAGCAAGAAACAAAAGTGAATGGTGGAATAATGAAAGAGATGCCACCATACTGTCATTTCGCATCGCAAGATACGTGTCAAGCAGACGCTCCCATGAAAACGAGTGCTTGCATTCAGCAAAAATTAAATAAAATAATATTCAAGGGAAGTCAGCAAGAAAAATAGTCGAATGTCGACACTATACAATAGTAATCGACCGAGAAAATTTTCTGGCCCATTTTTGTTTTATGCGTCGAGAAAGCATTAAACCCTTTTATTGTTCAAATCCAGTGGCAATCATGAATTCCAAGAATAAGCGAAGTTTGGTAATAAGCAATGTGAGGAATTGTTAAAGCATTCATTCATGTAATCAAGTAATCAATTAAAAATTCATTTTTGGCAGGCGGAAGATTTATTGGAAAACGGAATAAAAAGTTCCATTTTCCTTTTTTTCCCGATTGTCTTTTCCCATAAAGAAGGTTTTTCTCCATTAATCAGTGGACGATACAGTTGTTAACCAGACACCCAATATTTTGTTTTCCATGTTTTACTAGCAGATGTTAATCATTATATTGATGTTTTAGGGGATTATAAAGAAGTAATACCCGCATGGACCTAATTATCTCTAACGAAAGGTAAAGTAATGTTAAAAATTAAAGAAGTAAAAGATAATATTAATCAAAGTACTGACTTCTTGAAAAGAAGTCCTTTGTACCACTGAGAGCCTTAAGTGCAACCTGCATAGAATGGTGTGGTTTTTATCATTTTCCCTTTTAGCCTTTAATCATTAACCTTTAACCTTTCTAACCCTTTTATCATTTTATGTCTTATTTCGCAACTAATTCATAGTTCAGATATATTATTCGACAAAGCGAAGCGTAGCTATTGCAGTATTCCAAGTATAATTCGACAAATCTTAGTAGTAACTTCGCATATTTTATCAACGCTTCAATGCAGTTCTTGACTTCTCATTGTAAGTAAATTATTATACTCTATTTCTTTCTAATACTATATCTGTCCTAAACATAACATCTATTTTCTGGAACTCATTAACATTTACGATGGGTTAGTTCATTCCCCAATTACAGTTATATTCATTCGAATGAAGATATTTCTTTGTTTCCGGTAATTCTCTCCGTATAGAGATTAATTCGTCGATGCTTTTGCAGCCTATCCTCACAAGGAAAGTCCATTGATAGGGGAAAGGAAGAGATAAGCATATGAAATGATTTAATCTCAATAAGGTTTACAACACAGATTACGACGATGAACAGTCGTCGGATGAGTATTGCTAAAATCGTATCATAATGAAGTTTAAGTCATATTTAAAATAATAGGATAGAGAAATATTTAAATCTTAGAAAGGAATCATAATCGCTGAAAATACGATGATGCGGACAAAGCCTTGCGAAAATTGGCAAGATGGAGATAATTCATTCACTAATGCCGGAAATAACTCTAAAACCTGTAATGAGATTCATACCATTATTCGAACCATAATTTGCTAGGTATGCATGTCCGTAACTAGGTTGCGCATAGAAGTCGTGATTTACGAACACTATTAATATGAAAAGGCATTAGTGATCTTTGAGGGTTGATTAAGAAACTAACGAAGGAAAATGTTAAGTTGCGAAGAAGGATCCTCTCAGGAAAGAGGGTTCAAGAACTATAAAAACAGAGGCGTGTGTGCGGATACCATGGAAAGGTGATGAAGTCTTAACCCATTGAGAGAGAGCGTCGAGAAGGTGATGAAACTGAGGAAATGTTAGTCAGAGGGAAGCCAAACAATGCCTTCGGCCATATCGCGTTTACAGTGCCCCTGGGAGAAGTATGAAAAGCAATTTCGTAAAATTTTCGAAAAGACGTCGAGAAATTCAAGACGAAGTGAGTTTTAAAACTTAATCTTTGCACATCATAGTTATCACAAAAGCAAAATGTAAATAATACTGAGACTTATGAAGTCAACTCTTTCCGCTATAAAATATATCCTAAGATATCCAGTCATGTATGATAAATGTGTTTCCGTGAAAAGAAATGTATCGAGAATCATTAAGGGAGAACACAAACATTTCGGTGGTTACTGTAATCTATTCTATGTGGTTACTGTATCCTATTCCTGTGTATTCTATTTTTGAATTTTCTTTCTATCCGGTGCAATGGTTTTAACACCACCTGCAATTTTCGCTGCAACGACTCAAAATAATTGGGTAGTTAATCTGCATTTTGAACGGAATCATTAGCAACATAACTGGACGGCAAAATTGGACGGGTCGCCCTCCATATTATACATATGCCTTATCTTTCCCTCTCAGTTTTCTATGCACAGTGGTGGAGAATTTTAAAACCGTAATTCTCTGCATTTTTTGTTTTGACTTTCTATTTATTTGAAGAAATTACCATAAATAGTTTGTGCGCGTTGGGATTACATATAACACTCTCTCTTTAATGGATAGTAAGTGATATGACATATATGTAAGCACATTATTGCGTCATTTACTCACAGAACTCTTTTATACTTCCCTTTCACATATTTACATCTTTATACACATCTTTCGCTTCAGACAGATACATACATCTTACATTTCCTTTTATTAATTGATATGTCCTAAGTACGAATCTTCCCATCGGCATTTCATTCACCACTTACTCGGCGTTTCTCACCCTTTTGAACAATTTACATTCTCGTCGAACATTGTTTTAGCTATTTTAATTCCATTTGTCCTCTCTATATGTCTAGTATATGTTTAGTACAGGTCTTGCAGCCTTAGCAGTCCACATTCATTTATTATCCAGTCATTCATTTTTTCTATTTATACCACACATTCTCCTCACTTAACTAATTCCTATTAGTTTCAGTTTCGTCATACGCTTCTCCAGACAAACGAAATTCTCTCAGCTACACAGAACGGGCACAACCACCCTTCCATATTCGCTTAATTTCCTTGGTATCGATATTCTATACAAGGAATGACGAAGGGTTAGACGTAGAGGCAGACTTCATAGTTTCTATCTCACCGTTATTAATACGTCATTCAACCTTATATTCTTCTAACTAACTTCTTCTGCTGACTACTTGTGCGAGCGTTTTCCCGCACCATGGGTTTTTCTCTGAAGGCCTTCAGCTAAGGAGTTCTCTCCTGGAACCCTAACCCTCCTTTACTCTTCCTTATTGTTTTTATTTTATTCAACTTTTCATTTTAAATTTGTAATTTAACTGTAAATATTGTAATCTCGTGAGCTGTACCATATTTTGCTGCAGAATTTATGCATGAGAAAGGTCCCGTTATTCCTGACCTCGCCGAGTAAAGAGTACTGATTGAGAGTTGTACTGATGGGACAGTACATACAATTCTTTGTTATTTTTAAAAATTAGTTCAGTAGCATTATCATTAACATGACATTCAATCCACCATATACTCTCTTCCTTAGATGTAGCGTAGAAATATATTTGTTTTGGATAAACAGTTGAATGAAAATGACAATAATTATCATTCCAACAATAATATAATAGCTATAAAAATATAAAGTGTAAGAACGAGATAAACCACAATTAACAATGATTTATAGATGTTTCTTATATTTTCATTTGAGGATATTGCAAGACATTCTCATTTAAGGGATTCTAATGAGGAGAAAAATAAGATGATCTCAGCTTAATTATCAGTGCTAGTAAAACTGTTCCGCACTGAGGGTAACAGTTTTCATTCTGGAACCGCCTTTCATTTGAAATTCCACTGGTGAGAGATGCGAGACGTAATTTAACTGAACTATGTTCTTCTTTATCGTTTTCTCGAGTCGGATTTTTACGTCCTATTCCTCTCTCCTTCTCTAGACAATTAAGGTTTATAATCTATAGAAGAAGCCTTAACTAAGTGGAACTCCATCACTGGGAAAATAAAATTCACTAAGTAAAATTCCACAGGAGTATAGGTTTAGTTGCATTATTCTTCGCAGAGGAATTCTAGAGTTAGTATTTTATTGATAAAATAAGGAAAACCCTACTAACTCGGCAAAATTGTTCATTGTTCACAGTAAATCCGGGCGGGTTATGCTCATATCTTAAGATAAGGATCCGTAAATTGAATGAATTTTTCTATCACTATTTCACATGTCATCTAAATCTACTTCTATTTAATGTTTACTACCCTGAATGCAACATTATCCAGTAAGCCATAAAATTTGTAACTAAGGCAATGTTTGGATGCAGTCTATCTTAGATATAAAATTTATGGGTATTTGGCAAATATTTGGATGAACATAAATTGCAACAATTCGTAATTATGATATTCTTTTTTTATTTGATGATTAGCGGTATTCATAGCTAATGGTGTCTTTAAATACTTTATTGCTGTTTATATCATTCGCACATGGATTGATAAGTCATACATTAAACTTTTCATCAGAAAATAACTTAATCTTCGTATGCCTTTAAATATGAAAAATTAACACATTAAAAAATAAGTTGACCATGTGTTTTTAGGCAACTTTGTATTATTTTTAATATATAAATATTGATTAATTCCTAATCTATTAATAAACGAAAAGGTACCTTTTTTAAAGGGAAGGCAATGATACAGCATCAGGGTTGCAATCAAGAAATCAGAGACTTTTATACAGATATATTGAGAATATGATGATAAAACTAAGTTAAAAACGTAACAGTATCTTACCCGAAAATAGCGACTTAAGAAGTGCTCAAGATTATCCCCAATGCACGAAAACAATTTCTCCGCAACATCTCTCGAAGGTCGAACAGTTTTCATTCCATCCCAGTTAGATACATGGGCGCCTTCTGAAACATAATTGAGTAGCTGAAATAAATATCCTGTGATTGTATTCAGCCAATTGAAAATCCTTAAAATAAAGCAAAATTAGCATTTAGAAATTTGCTCAGAGACTTTCAATTTTTAGATTCAGTAGCTCATTATGAGCGGGATTTGTATGGCCCCCTTATTAGACAAGCTTAGGCCCGAAGGGCCCTCTTCCTAACCGCTTCCTGTTTCTTTATTAGGTTGACGAATATCTGCAATTGAATCAGGAGGAATACAGATTCGGTATCCACCATTTTAGTGGATCTAGAATAAACCAAAGTAGTAGAAGAACATTTACACGAGAAAGGAACCAAAACAAAACACGAAAACCAATATTTTCTAAGGAAAGATTATATTTTTGTGGTGAACTTACGAGTGAACGCCCATGTTGCTCATTTAATATGGCGAAAGGTCAGACAGCTGTTCACCCAATTAATTCATTATCCTTTACAAAACTCCGAAATGTAATACACGTAACTAATGCATTATTTGAACGGTAAACAATGTGATTGGTTTGACGATCAGGGGCGAATTTCTATTGTTTCAATAGACTAATATTAGTAATAGAAAAAGTCCGTTGTCATTATGGCTTATCATTTACATTGTTCATATGCATTATGCTGTATGACTGCAATGAAGAATACATGAGATGTTCTATTTTATTTAAGAGACTCTCAAATCGATCAAACAACGACAAGGCTGGCATGCCACTCACCAAATGGATCACTCACACTTACGAAAACATTCTTATATTGATTTTTTATTTCATCTTTCATGTGATCCCCTCCAAGAGGGTCCGATGTTAACGTAAGAGCATTGCAGAATAGATGTTGCGAGTAATTTATTAAAGTGTGGCTCCTCACCAACAAAAATCAGCGCATTCTAAGAGAGGGCGGTGCCACTTCCCGTTAGTTATACTCCTTTGGAGCACACATGCAGTATATGGGACTCTGCAGACAAGCGTTATCCGTGAATTGGAAAAGGTCCAGAGTAAGGCCTTACGTTTTGTTGAAAATTGGTACTATAAATCGGTGAGCCTCAATACGATGCCTCTTGGAATACGATGGGAATTTTGTTACACTTGATAAATGAATTGAGAAAAACAGTTCAAACGACGTAGGAGACATTATGATTCCCTTTTCCCACCAAAAGGGGACAAAATATGCGATATATTTTCAGGAAATTGTTTCCAAGAGCACTCGATTCGAAGATAAATTTTTCACGAGCAACACAGAACGGCTACTGACCAGGAAATAATTCTAAACGGTGTTTACACCCTCGCCATGCGCAGATATGGGGCAAAAACTGTGTATTTGGAAAATACCTAAAGTATATGTACAGTATTTAATATAAATAGGTGAAAATGGAAAAGCTACATGTACATTTCTGTCTACAAACTTCCCCGTATATCCAAACAAAATTTAGCCTGGTTATAAATAAAATACAGTAAAACGTCACAAAGAGAAGTAACGAATAGCTGTTTAACTTGAATAGAAGTGTGGTTATGATCATGACCTGGTAAAGCAATCGAAATGGAAATCGCAAACAAATTCAATGATTAGGATTTCGCAAACACAGTCCATCCATACTAAGGAGCATCGTAGGCATGCATTTGTACCAATTCACCCTTGGTGATCCTTTAGATTCCGGAGAGACATCTGAGTAAAAGAAACGATGAAACAAGTATCTCAGTTCTCAGTTATGCACTGTCGGCGATGGAAATTCTCCATCCCTTTATTAAGGACACTAAATTAATGTAGAAAAGGAACGCAAAGCAGATAGCGCGATGCGTTAAGCAACAGGAGATACCTCCATATTGGCGCAAGTTTGTGAGACGTTTCCGGACGTTGCCACTTGAAGAGAATCAACCAGTTGACATTTAATTAATGTGTAAGTTCGCCGACTAGGGGACAGAATTGTTAGTGCTCTAGCCTTCTATCTACGAGATCCCTATTTCCGGCTAACCGAATTTTTCCCGGCTAAAGCATGGGTGCTTATGTTCGTCGTTAGTGTCGTTATAATTATTGAAACGGATATGATGGGGGGTTTTTGTTTCATTTAAACAATAAAAATAATAAATAATAATTGGACGAATCTTCTAGTTTAACGGGTCGGATTATTATTATTTTCCGTCATTTGCGACAATAATTATTTCAGATACCAACAATATTTATTCACTGTTGGTTGAATGTGGATGAAAATGTATCTTTCATTTACTACTTTAGTCTAAATCTTGTTTAAATCTCTAAATCGTTGTGGATGTGGCAGTATGAGGGCCAATTAGGTATGAGTGAAACTGAAAATTTACATGAATTGTCTCTACTGAGTGATATGAAAAGAGTTCATGGATGCAACTGGAGAACTTCATCTACTCACGGCGATCTTGCTCGGAGAGGAAAGCAAGGGCAAACTACCTCACACCTCATCTTACCTTGCACGCCTCATTCCCTCTAAAAACTTTTGGTAGGTAAAAATGGAAACCATAAAGCCTTGGGGCAGATGATGATAGAATAAGACCAAAATATTTCATGAAAATAGGTTAGTATTTGTAATCAACTGTTGAAGCTGCCACTTTGGTAACCTGAATTACCAGCACCCACACAGAGAGTTTCCTTGTTTTTAATTATTTGCTGTCTGAATAAGAAAATCGTATTTTGAAGAATAAATCAAATCTATGAGCGTTTAATACTTATTACGAGTATTGAGTACTTTAGTTAGAGAGAAAAGTTCGCAGTTTCAAATAATTTTACGACAAGGGAAAAATTTCTTAATTAAATGACACGCAATTTTCCTCGTAAAAGTTTCAAGGAAACATGAACTCAGTTTCATGCCCTCGCTCGAAAAAGGTCACGAGAATTCATGCATTTCTCCATGGACGGAATGAACAGTCTTCGTTGCGCAGGGCCTTACTACCAATTCTTTGGAGTAATTCCAAGAAAGAGGACCTCATATACATATTTCAATAAATATTCATTGTATTTCCGAGGAAAAGAATATGAATCGTAAAAAAGTCGTAAGAGTTGACATAGCAGAGATGATAACAAGCAGTGACTCTTTGTTTCGCTTTTTACGGTCAAAAGTCAATGTTATGAAGGAATTCATCATCTCCACAATTATAGTCACATTCATATGTAACATTTTATTCCGAAATATGCATGTAATATTTTATTCTTTCAAGTTTGTTGAAGAATGTCGACCATTTCTTTCATCATACAGTCCTTTCCTTGCGTTCTTTATTACTGTGTGTTCCTCCTGATTTATCTATGCTACTTAACTCGGAAGATTATTCTCTACACTTCCACTGGTCTTGCTCCATTTACGTTTTTCTATAATCGGCCAATTGTTCGTGAAATACGGCGACCTCTAACGAATGACCTCATGCTCTCCTCCTGAGAGAATTTGCAGGAATAGCACCAATAGAGAGGATATATAGGCACCTTATTTGTGTGCGCAATGGCACAGTCGGCTCGTGCGGTTAGAACGTTCATTTGGATTAGATAAGATCGGGTCCTTATTAAAGGCCAGATTAAAATATTTTTGTCCATTCATCTACCTAACCTTTCTTTCATAACATGTATGCCTTTGAAGAATATATGGAGAGATGCAGGAGTTTGGAGAATAAGATAGGGTAAATCATATTTTCATCTTGAAAGAAATACCTTAGTACAGGGGTCGGCAATCTATATATGGCAGAAACAGCCAATATTTTTATAAGAATACTCAGTGCAACGTACGAAGAGCCGCAAAAAAAACTCTAAGGAGAAATTATATCAAATAATTAACTGTGTATTCAACGAGATCTAATCCTTAATTTGTATACAAACGTAAACCCTTTTCAAATACCTATAAGAAGTAAATAACTATAAGAAGGAACTTGTGAAGCAAATAAATTTGGATAAAATGAAGGTTTTGTTTTTGTTTATACGTGCTCTACAGAGAATAGAGACTACGAACAATCATTACTCTATAAAGTTGCAATAAAACGACTTGATCATTCAATCAAAACATACATTTGGTATTACTTTACATCTGCAGCACCTGATAATTCCATAAAGAGCTGCAATAGGTTCCAAACCCCCAGTTTGGAGGACCCTCTGCCCTACTAGAACCAAAGAGAAGAGAAAAACTCCTTCAATTTCTGATAGAACAAGAAAGAATACGCACGATGCATAGAAAAGGATACATATGATGGATACAAAATGGTTCGATTTCGATTCCATTGATGGCGATCATGATTATATATATATATATNTCCATAGGAATCGAAACTGAACTTTCAAGGGTCACCCATCCAAGGAGTGTCAATAGATACCAGACAAAAGTTAGTTCAAACACCGTGTATACCTCAAAAGAGCAGCTATTAAGTGTTACGTTGTCACGTTAAACTGCGCAGCAGTGGAAAAAAGATGAATGGCTAGAGAAAATATTAGAGTTTGAAAAATGGGAAATTCGCCGCAATGTTTCCACGTCGGCTACCCCATACGGTTCGCCTTTCCATTCGTGCTGAGCTCATCCATAGGCACACGGCATAGGCGCACCTTTCCTCCATAAATCCATCAATCACGCGTCCTTTGGGGTTTCTGCTCTTCCCTCACGCACTCAAATATTCATCGCACACGGTTCCCATCCCTATCTCTCCTTCCCGAACACATGCTTTTGTAATGTCATGGGAATCCATCTCAGGGCCCGAAAATTATCTTAGCACACTCCAAACCGATTCTCCTTAAGCAACGCGACCTAAACCGTCCTTTACGAACGTCCGTGGGAGTGTAAAGCCGATAACGTATTACAGTCGCATGGTATCTCTAGATATTCCCCCGGGAGCTTACAAAAGGAAGACACACTCCGCTTTAACGGCGATTACAGTCGTCATAATGGATTGCTAATATCGTGATATTGCGTCTTTGGCATTTGACTGTCGTCGACGACATGTTTCGTCTCAACTTGAGGCGGTAATAAATGGAAAAATATTTCCCTCTGGTTTAGAAAACTTTATTTTTCAAAAGTTTATCGTTGCCTTTTGTGGATACAGTTATGGATTTTAGTCGTTCGGTAGAGTTGGATCCATCCCATCAATTTAGTCATCTTCAATGATATTATTACTTTGGAAAAGGGATCAGCGGTGAAAGGAGATGAAAAAATGAAAATATATAATTTTTTAATCCATTAGTTTTCCTCCAATTTCAAAGAAAGAATAATTTAGGACCTTTTATAATTTTGAACACGTGGTGTTATTTTTTTATAACGAAAGAAAAGAAAGGAAAAGATAAATTTTATTTAATCCCTCCACCTTTCATTACTCTCAATATGAATTGCCATAGTTTTTGAGAAAATATATCACGCTCAGAAATTTCTATTAACTAAATGTAAGAATTCCAAATTGCCATCAACGTAAATGTAAGAATTCCATATCAGCTACTTTCAAATCTTTTATTTTCTAAGAATTACAAGTTTTAATTTTTTCGAATAATCACGTCGAACTATCATTTACTTTACTAACTCTCTTCAATCGCTCAAGGAAAATATATTCAAAGAAAAAATATGATATATCAGTACATTCTTTATCCCCTTATAGAGGAAGATATTATATAATATATATGAATTCTGTTACAAACTCTTTGTATCATCATTTCTAATCCAGTATTTTAACAAATAAGCCTCACAGGAAACGGAAATATTATATTTATCACGATGCTGTGCAGAAAGGAATGGACCAATTAACGAATAATTGATACAAACGATTTAACTGAATAAATGTCTATGTAAAGTCTGATATTTTCTTCATTGAATGTACAATGATACTTGGGCTAAAGGAGACAATTCGTAACGGAATTACATTCGTTGGTCGAAACATGATGTTACCAGGAGTCTCACTTCTCACTTTCTTGAACATAAATAAACTAATGGGGTTGGTGCACGCCCCCTTTGTGATTTAGTCAGCTCATTTCCACACATACAGACGGAAAAGATAAAGTACTGGAATGGCCCTGCCGTTCTTGTTTGCTATATTATGTTAGCGAGCGCATCCACTAAAATGTTCGTCAGCCAAATCCATATTAATTATCTGAATCGAAAAACGACTAAAAAGATCTCCGTTAGCTGAAAAACTCGCTAGCAGGATCACTCGTACGTCGAGGTAACGCTTAAAAAACTCGTTAGTCTCTCTGAACCTTGTGTTCTAAATACCCTTTCAGCACCCATATTTCTACATACATAATAGGTATTTAAAAGGGGCTTATCAAAATGAAATAAACGACCTATGGAATGGAATTCCAAAAGGTATTAATGGATATTAAACATAGATACGCAGAAGAATCAATAAGTGTAACAAATGTGAAACATCGTATATTTTATTCATTTATTCTCTCAAATTGGTAAAATACGCATAATTGTATCACAGTGTGTATGTGCCGTTTTTCTGTTTAATTACTTCAAGAATCATTGACCTAACAAGAAATTCTGGCAACAAACAATGAAACTGATGCAAACTAAGATTGAAAGCTTTGTAGCGTTAATTTACTTAAGAACTTTCTAAGGACGTGGATTCTTCCAGTCAAAGTAATAACCGCCAGGTAAAAATAGTAAATCAAGAAATTAGCAACAGCTCAAGCGTAGGAAGAATGTGAATCATGCAAATGAATCCCGACCGCAGAAACCACTGGTAAATAGTTTTGATGTCAACAGCGCCACAAATTGCAGAGGCGACCGACCGAAGTTTCCGTTTATTTATGCACGGTGTCAATTATCTCATTGAATGCGAACTGCAATTCGGGATCCAGAGAGAAGTTTTGATTGGAGATCATATCCTAGGGGATTGAGTGTGAGCTAGTATGCGAACATAGCTATGGCAGACTCAAGAGCAATTGCAAAGAAAAGATGAAAAAAGGAATATGAGCCAGCTATTTACAAAACTGTATTGAATTTAAGAAAGAAGCTTATATTATTCTTCTTTTTGTAATGGCAAATTATAGCTCATAATATTAATGTAAGTAAACTTTGCATTTGAAATGTATCGCCAATTACTTCGAGGGGAGACAGTAAAACTAACGATCAATCAAAACGCGACTTTTCAATATAATATGCAAATATCTGAAAAAAAAATTGAATTAGCAACAGTAAGAATGTCATTACAGACATTCCGAGGGATGTACATAGACTCACGAACTTGATTTATTGGTGTTTTGAGAGTTTGTATCTCAAACCTGTGATTCAAAGTATATTCAATAGAGAGTTACACATTGTTACTTTGACCCCAGGTATACCAATTTCAGTTAAAAAACCTACGTAGCAGTTAAATAAAAGTAAAATAAATGTGAGATGTAATATTTATCCAATGTTATTTACGTTTGAAATACACACTTTAGTTCAATATGAACATATGAACATACACATAATGAATTCACATATGAACATACACGAGTGTTCTACCTTTTGGTAGATATGCTTTAAATTTCCCTTCTCACAAAATGTCCATTCCTCAATAACTATACCCTCCCTTAACATTATCCTGCAACCTTTGCCTTTCTCTCCCAGCCTTTCTTTTCTTTTGCATTCCGTACACAATCCTCAATTTCTTCTGCAATATTTCCTTTCTCGACATCTGACTCATCAATTCCTTTGGTCTCCATTTCATTTTTGCTCTACCCTTCCTTTGGGTTACCTTCTTCTCGCAACGTTCCCAGGCTTGCGTGTCCATAGGAATCGAAACTGAACTTTCAAGGGTCACCCATCCAAGGAGGGTCAATAGATACCAGACAAAAGTTAGTTCAAACACCGTGTATACCTCAAAAGAGCAGCTATTAAGTGTTACGTTGTCACGTTAAACTGCGCAGGAATGCAATAGGAGACCATCTTTACTAATTGAATCCCAATCCACAGTTAAGGAAATTAATCATAAAGTAATATTATCCTCGTGAGTACGAGGTCTGCACCATCAGATATTAGCATCGATAACAAAAATACAGAGAAAAGTACCTGACGATATCATGGTATAGAGTCAAAAACATCATTCAAATGCTTTTACTTATTCTGAGACAGTTTCTTCCTTACTGTCAATATAACTTAGCAGAAAGGCGCAGAAGAAACGTATTTCAAAACTAGGCAATATTAAAGCGCCTCCGTGTTTGGTTTAAATTAGGTAGTATGGAAGAAAGCTCTATATTGGTGCAACAAATCAGCACTATATGGTAGAGTTATATATCATTGCCTATATCTCCAGTCCATTAAGTCCAGGTTCGAATCTCGAGGTAGAAGTGAGGCCGATATGTAGTTAGTACCTCGAGAAGTTCCTCTTTTGGGCAATTTAGACTTCTAATTGCAATTCCATTGTATGATAATTGGTAAAAGAAGAGTAGCTCGATAATTATAGATAATCTATAATTAATTTCTCTGTATGGAAGCATATACATATCTCCATTAGAAATCGGAAATATTTCGATTTCGAATAAACGCTTTTCTGCGACCACAACGGTAGTCTTCTTTTACAGGCTCGCGGAAATTTTGAGAAAATATTTCGGAATGGTTGTCAACATTATAAGGGAAAGGATCTTGTAATAACTTTGAGAATGTTTTAGAGTGAATATCGCATTTAAGAGTTTAAAAGTACCTTTGTATAGCCAACGCTCAAGAGTGCTAAGCTACAAAAGTGCACAAAAGATTACAACACAAGTTTCATTTTTACAACAAAAATTAAACATTCCGTATATGTATATGCA
Source organism: Ladona fulva (assembly GCA_000376725.2). Lineage (NCBI taxonomy): Eukaryota > Metazoa > Arthropoda > Insecta > Odonata > Libellulidae > Ladona > Ladona fulva. The sequence continues at coordinate 358,386 of KZ308449.1, forward strand.
ACATAATATCAAGGCGATAAGGAGGGATGAAATATGTCGCGCTCCGTCCATTTTAATAAATAAATATAAGATCCTAGCAACGAAGTATATATTTCTCGTCCAAGAGGAGGAAAATTAATCGAAGGTGCTGTCGAATATGTATCGGCCGGAACACGAGAAGGACGGGGTCAAGAGCGATCGCCCCAAACTCAACGGTCCGCCCGCGATCTGAATTTCAATAGGAAATCCCTGATCGAGAAGTATATGAAACGGAGCAGGTGACTCAGCTCGGTTTGTGCATCGAAGAATATTGTATTCAGTGAGCTGAAGACTGAAATGGCTGGGATAAACCTATGTGACGAAGGATTTTTATCGCCATTATTAATTACAGCAAGTTCTCTAGTTTTAATCCGCATTAGTTTTTCACATGAAAGCATGAGAATGAAGCTTCTTATATGCAGTAAATTCACGCACAGATTTCAAATTGGCTGAATTTGAAATCTGTGCGTATACTTTTAAGCTTACCATAATTATTTTTGACTATTTTCACTAGGCTTAATACTACTTTATTACTAAGTAGCTCTCCTACTATACGTTTTGTGTTGACCGAACTGTCCCGCTTTTAACAAAGAGTCGGCCAATTTTTCTGTTGTCCCGCCTTGATTAAAAAAATCTGGAAAATATAAGATACGAAAATTTAAGATACGAAACAAAAATTGAAAGAAATCACTTAAAAGCAAATTTTCAATAAATAGTGACGCTGCACACACACTATCTTGAAAACCTAAGGAAAATGATTAAACCATGTTTTAAGTCAAAATCCCAGTTTTGTCCCGGTTATACTCGCTTCAGAATTTTAGATCCTGTTTTTTACCATCAGCATATGATGGCAACTCTACCTATAACGTGAGATACGAATGCTAGGTAATATTGGCTTTGAATGATAGCATATCTTTCGCAAAAAGTAATTATTTTAACTACTATTACTTTTAAAAGTTAAAGTTAATCTTTATTTGGGCATTTCAGTACGTTTCTTCCATACAAATTGAAAGGTTATTGGCATTTCTATTGATTTTACTTGTGTAAAATAAAACAAAATCCTTAGGAATATTCTACATTATAATGAAGTCATGCCGCATATGATCTTTACTTTCGCAAAGAAAACAGGATCATCGTAACTGCAATTACTTTTTAATTTTGCTTTGAAGTAAAATGTTAGCTACACTCTTTTGTTGATATTTGATTACACTAATCATTTCTTAAAGGTCCACTCAACCTTGATTGCATATAAAATGAAACCGCCAACATGTTGCGGCAATCTAGGAAAAGGCAATATTTTATCTCTGTAATTAAGACTCCGAGAATCCCTTTCATAGAATTCACATGCACGCGGTTGGAATTTGAATAACGCAATGCAATCTGACGTGCGAGATCATCTGTCACCCTTTTTTTCTGAGAGCGCTAAGAAAAGCCAATCCTCGCTGAAGAAAAGGAGACAAAAGGGTACATTTTCCTATTCTTAACACTCAAGGAAAGAGCTACTTAAGAAAAATTAGTCTCAGCCTGCTAATCTGGAAAGAGCTCATTTCCCGAACAAACCGTGAGCAAGACGACGTTCCCGACGGAGGGCACGGCTTCCTTTGAGCGCAGTTCATCTGTTTCTCTCGATCCACTCTCTTGGGATGTGTTTTCAAGTCGGGGACAGGCGGCTGAGCATTGGTACGGAGAAATATATTACGACTATGCACTTTTAAAATGGAAAGGCAGAAACCACCGAGCGAGCGAAAAAGAAAAACATTTCTTCTGAGCAGAACATTCAAACAAAGGAGGAAAAGAAAGACAACCCGAGAGAATACGTAAGTCGGGTCGGATTCTTTGCGTTCCTCTTGTTCCAAGTGAATTATGCAAAGAGAAAATTGGCCACGAGGTTAAGAAAGGGGTTTTGTGACGGTGAGGAGTAAAACGAGCCTCGTTTGACAAAGAATTCGCAAGAAATAATGCGTAGTGTAGTAATGGAGCACCCAGGATGCTGCGACGTGATCCTGGCGATAATGGCTGCGAAAAGAGGAAATTGGCGAAAAGAATGAGTTGGAAATGAGTCGGCGAACAAATAGACGAGCCGAAAGCAAAGGAATGTCGAAAGTATGGATGGGCTCAATAAGCCTCAAACATTGAACTTAACGCGTGTAATCGTCTGTTTTCCAATGTATTATTTAAGTGACACTCATGTTCGTTGCGAAAGCGGAAGTTTTCCTCGAATGCCAAGGATTTTCCTGTCAAGGTTGGATTTCATTGGCCAAAAGAGAGGGAATGCGCTCATTCGATATTCGATAAGCAATTCTATTGTGAAGGAATTAACGCTTGACCGAAGGGTAGCAATTGGATCGAATGAGCGGGAATGATTGATGAGTGACCGCTGCTGCACGGGAATTTATCTCATGATTAATAATACGACGACCCGTTGGAATACAACGAGGATTGATTACCAAAATGTCGCTTTTTCTTTAGAAAACTGTATTCTACTCGAAAGTTATCCCTTATCCTACGTTCATTCACGTATAATAGCATGCGATCATAAGTTGTTTTTACAAATAATTTGCTACTCACGAAGGAACTTAGGCCATTTTCAGAATAAAATGGACTACGAATATATGAATACGTACTTGAGGTGAGACATAGAGGAGTTTGTACATAAATTACGAATGAGATATGCCTATTCAACGAATAATGGCATTTTATGGTCAAGCCGAGACACCATTTCGCTCAATTTCGCGCAACTAACATTTAGGTTCGATATTTGTTTAAAGAAGAGAATTCGTCCTCTGATGAAATACAACGCTGAAACTGCTTTATACTGAATTGACATATACTTCCAAAGCAATCATTTCTAAATTATAAAAATATTAAACTCTTTATTTCAGAGGTACTGTAAAGGAAGGCTCGATTCTTATTGCGACTTTATTTCATAAGTTAAACTATATTCGAATATTATTCCTGAATATAAGAGTTATTCAGGTAAAAAATGTTTCGGCAGTTTTAGAATTAGTAAAGAATCCGCGTCATTCAGCCTATGCATTTAAGAATTGGACAGATACCGTTCATGACCGGGTTTACCAATGATATATTCTAGGGATTCCAAATTTAATGTCATGTGAGTGCCAAATAAATTAAAGTGTGCGCGATAATCCGGGAAGGAGTCTATATTTTATTTCGTTTATCCTGAATTTTTTATTGATTAGAAACAAATACTGATAAGTTTGTAGAGATTTTATTTCGGAATTAAAATATTGTCACGAGATATTAATAAAACCATCGCCGCCAGAATTCCTTATGCCAATATATTCTCTAGCTTGCCAAATGTTCTTCACCTGCAATCCATTCATTTTCTCTGTATCTTTTACTGCCTTGGCTTGTGAAACCTCGGAAAAATTCAGAATTTTCAAAATATCTACGCTCGATTGAGCTCAAGTGAAATGTAAAGAATAATAAATTATATTTTGTTATGTATATAACTGCCGGGAGCAAAATAATATTTGCGTGAATCTTTGATTTTGGAAATTTTTTTCTTTATTAGAAGCACCACAGATATATCCTCAAGTAAAAGAGCAACATTCTCTATTTTGTGTGCGTAAGTACTGCATTACAAAAAATCTAAATGCAAGTAAATAATAAGAACAAAGTAAAAGAATATGATATGAAATGCCATTTTCAACTTTAACATGGAAGATACGAACTAAATAAATATAGATAAAAGCATTACTTTCGGTAATTATTTGTTGAATAACGCTTCAATGTCTAAAAAAAAAGCACGATAACACAACTCCGTTCGAAGCACATATTCCAGAAGCCGTAGCATCTGCTTGTCAAAACATCGCAAAGAATACAGCGCAACAGTTTAAAAATAAGATTTATTCAATGAAAACTGTCCGAGCAGAGTTTATCTCCGGGAAAGAAAGAGGCTGTCGGTGTTGGGGGTATGAATTATTTACGTCGCTGCGGGAGCAACAGTCCACCAATAAAAAGACACGGTCAACACGAAAGGAAATGAGAGCAGCGCAAACTAATGATTCCAGTTATTCACCACAGAAAGGTATTCTCGGCCTGAAATTCGTCCGATGTACCACATTTTGCCCTGGGCTGTATACAATCAATATGGAGGATAATTAATAGCGGAAATTCCCCCAGAAATAAAAAGTTGACCGTTACTATGTGTCGTACCGAGTCTTTCTGTTTCCTTCCGCTGCCGTCGAGTCCTCTCTGTCCTTTTATCTTCCTTGGCAAACGGAAACTTACGGAGTCTACCTCTATTGACCGACACACGGCTGCCCGAGATAATTATTGACCAACCGTATTCCGCCGACCCGGAGGCTACGATTGTTGTAGCTACGGTCGCATCTTGCGTTTGAAAAGATCTTTCCTCTTTCTTCTTTTTTTCTATTTTATATATTTTTAAGTGTGTGTTTTTAATCTTTGGAATTATTAAGTTACCTTTACGTGTATGAATTTAACAATTATATATGGTAATAATAATTACGTTCAAGAAGTTTTTCAGTTTTAAAAATCGACGAAATCTATAAGCTTAATGGCGTTAATCACGAGGCGAATAAATTCACTGTGTGCTAGACGAGAAGTTTTAAATTCGATCTTTTATAAAATATGGTTACTCTCTTAGCTACTCTCTTTACCGTTTAGAATCAACGATTAGCTCTGTGAGTTTAAAAGTAAATGCCTCGGAGGACTTCTTGACTTCATATATATTAATTCATATCAAAATAATCTTGAATATTTTCTAATTAAATTGAACGAACGTCTCAAAAATTATATATTAAAATGTATACAGGTGATCATCATGTAACTGCTTTTTAATTATTAATGTTTGGATTCGTTTTTGGGTCATTTCAAATTAATGAATATTTGTCGATCAAACCAAGTACTCCGAAATGGATGTGGGTCAAATCCAATGTAGGAGAGTCAGTCAAGCGAGGGGATCCCAAACTTATTGGCAATAAATCATTCACCGGAAGTAACATAATGTAAAATTTCCTTTCATTAAAGCAGTGGTGCCAACCTTTTTTATAACTAACGCCCACTCTTGTTAACTCTGGTTAACAGCGTAATTTTCCTACCACACTAATAACTTAATCAAGCACTCATGAAGATAATTTTAGTAAACGTATTTGTAATAATGTTGATAATAATAACAATAATAATAATTCTTATTGATATAACTAATTTGCAAAATACATACATTCGAAAATTACTTCACATTCCCAAGCTGTCCTTTGTCACATTCCTGTAACTTTGCCATTATCCTAGGTTTATTGGTGACTAGGTTGGCGATCGACGAATCGGTTGACCTCGAATTCCTTCAAAAATTTGATTCTTTATACCAATTCTCTTTTGAATTTACTGAATTTCTTTTGTACTTTGATGATGAATTCAGGACTGACAGAGTCAAACGCGAGGTATGTTTTCCACTTCATTTGCTGTCAATAATTAAGTGTTAATGTAGTTGATGTAACTGTGAAAAAGAGACATATTAAGAGAACATTGATATCCCCACAACGAGGAATGCCTCTACGTTGACCTCAAATTAGAGGAGCTGTGTGAGTGAGCTCTCAATTATCCGGCTTAGTGATGGGGAGAGCATGCACGAAAGGTCAGAAAACACGGAAAGAAACACTTCTAATCCAAACTTTCACTTTTATTTCTTATAATGTTTTTAATTTACTTAAATAAACAAGTTTGTATTACTTTCACACATATTCTGTAATTTTATACTGTTTCAGGCACTCATCGAGAGTTTTCTTCACCCATGCGCAGGTCTTTTTGCTGTGATGATGTCATTCCAATTGAATTCCCACTGCTCAGTAGAAAAGGTCTTTTAATAATCCTGCTTGTAATAGAACGCGAAAATACTTATGTTCCTTTTGTACATGACATTTTTTCGAAAAGCCAAGGAACATCGACGGAAAGTAAGAAACTCCGCCCAAAGAAAACCAGGAGTTCACTGTGTACGGATTATTTTTAAAAAATTGGATAGTTAAAAAGGGTAATGTCAAATGGAAAATGGCAAAGGAAAAATTAAAACAATTTTTCGATGTCTTTTCTCGAAACAACCAGGAATGCAATGACAAAAGAAGCTTAGATTGATACGAGTTTACGTAGTTTACAATTTATTCTTAACATTTGCAATCTAAAGGTAGAAAAAAATAACGCTGTAAATAGTTAGTTTGAGGCTTCCCTAAAAGTAATTGATATTCTTGCTCATTACTTCCGCATTCTCCAAAGGAAAGTTGACTCAAATTGGGTGTCATTTTAAGTAAAAATGCGGCACACTGCAGTTTTATCGTACTTCCCTCATTATGTTACGTTTTCAAAAACTAGATTCGTGGAACAAATAAAAAGGCATTTTGTAGACTTGGAGATGAATCCTGACGATGATACATTTGGATTTACGGAATTACATTTTCCTGGATTCGAAAGAAGAATTGATTCGGAATAATGAATTCGAAAGAAGAATTGATTCAGAATAATGAATTCGAAAGAAGAATTCAAATATATTGAGTTAATTTTTTTCTGTGTGGCTTCTATTATACTCAACATACTTTTTGAGAACTAAACAGCAGACTTCTTTCATAATAACTCGTAAGAACTGCATGAAAAGAGCTAATAACATGCTAAGTTAAACTTACAGCAGGTTCCAATTGGATAAGACTAATAACTGATAACCATGGCGACAGATTCAACCATGTTCAACCCTTTCTTACCCTCCTTTTCAATCGCGGAGATGCACAAGTTTCTAGAAAGTTGGACAATATAATATTCTTCTAATATTATAGTACTCTATTCTGTATTCTTAGTAAGCAAGATCTGAGCAATATATTTTATTTTCGTGACGGAGTCGTGTGCTATTTTCTTATCATAATTCAAAGTGCAATCAGAATGAAGTAAGGAGTTTCCATTTCTAAGTTAACCGAAAAACTTATGGCACATTTTACTAACTTTACTTGTTTACTTTGAAAAAATGGATTCCAATTTATGAATAATACATGTATATATTACTAATTCTGTTCGTTGGGCATATGAAAACTTTTGAAGGTAGTTATTTGGGACACCTGGTAAGATAATTGTTACAAACTTTTCGTATTAGGGCTTCCGTATAACCGAGTGGGCAACGCGTTCGACTTCGGTGAAAGCGGTCCCGAGTTCGATTCCCGGTGGAGGTCTACGTGCGAAATGACCTAAGCTGTCGAAGCACTTTTAACAACACTACTACTATACTTTTCATAATCTCGTCGTTGTTACCCTTGTCAATTTTGAAATTCTGGAAATATCAATTTTAGCATACACTCCCAAAGAGATTCCGAATTTCAGAAAATGCGACATTCGTGATAAAATATTTGCCAAAATTGAAGAATGAAAACGTTTAAGTTGGATGTATGACGATGATAGATTGTGTTCCAGTAACTGCATTTGAACGCTTTTAATAAAGACTGGAGGTGAATTAACTCCAAACATTTCGGCATAAAATCAACAGCTTGCGCGATATGAAGCGACCAAAAAATCATCGCCGCCTCCTCAATATAACCGGTTTTCATCGCTGCACAATTTAAACAGCGCTGCAATGCCATTCAGTCTCCAAATTGATGAGAATTTCTTCACCACCGCTTGACCTGTCTTGGGCACCGTGAACTTTGCCACCAGGCGTGGAGTGAAACAGGGTCACCGGTGCTCATGTGGCGACACTCTGCGGAAGCAAATCGCATCATCGAAGCCATATGCGTCCCGCTACCCAACGGCCACATTCACATGGGCCCTTCGCCGGAATAATGAAACGGTCCTTGCGCTTGGGTGCTAATTCAGAGGAGAGAAATGAAGTAGCGGAAGGTAATCGATTAAGCAATTAAAAGGGCTACGTCGTAATCGGAAGGTGATATTGATTCGCGATTGGGAATTTAATTTAATTTTCTGTTTCACCTTGGAAGGGTCTTTACAAACACCCCAATGGCAAGTATTTCCTGATCAGGTGTCGTAAGTTGGCGGCTACATTTAGCGGTCTAACTCTTTCAATATTTGTGAAGAAACTAAAACACTTATCGGGCGCAAGACTACAGACGCATGAAAATTTTGGAAAATTAGCCAATCTTCTGTTCAAATAAAAAATCGCTATCCTTCATCTGTCTTTCTTTGCGACTATATCGGAGAGAAATTGAGAACCTGATGGCTTACATCAATTATAAATGTTGAACTGAGATTATTGCAGACAAAAATTAGCTCACCCAAAAAAGTGTGCACTCAGCAGCCGTTGAGAATCGCTGATTTACAAAAAGTTCAGAAGAGATAAGTACCTGAGTTGAAATTTTCTGTAAGAATGGAGAGATAATTCCATTTGTGAAATATGACAGGCATAGCATTTATGCGAAGCAACTATTAGCCAAATAAATTAAATTTTGTAAATGAAGAAATCAGAACATATGTAAAAACGTAAAGGATCTGTCATCTCATATCATTCCGTAAAACGTACGCAAAACATATATTATCATTATAAAATCAAGGATAAAATTAGCCACAGGTTTCGTATTTGAAATTATGCATCAAAATTCAGAGTAATGCCAGGAAAGGCTATACGGCATCAATATTAAATAAATAAAACTAAAATATAACGTAGGTATATTTATATTGGAGAAAAACGAATATATTTTAAGGGCGTAATTAAAGAGACATTAAAATGACAATTGAGTGAATACGTTGTCAGAAAAGTAATTCACCGTCTAAATAAGTAAATATATATTTCATGACGCAAGAAAACAATTACAAGATTATATTATTAGATTAATAAGTAATAGAAATAAACAATGGCCATTAATTATTAAAATATATAGCAAAATATTATTGCGCAAGATGTTGCGCACCCAGGAAAAATCCCAAGGAAGAATGGATTTGAAAAATGTCTGTCTGGGACCGGGAATCGAACCCGGGTCTCCCAACTTCCGGTCGGGTGCTCTGTTCATTGAGCTATCCAGGCAGAACATCTCTCCAAGCCATTTGGGGTAAACTAAATGAGTTTAGAAGAAAAACAGAAGTATCTGAGAGATATCATTGCTATTGATAAACAGAGACCTTGGCAAATATACCAGGAAATATTATACCGTTTAAAACTCACACACTGCCAACGCGTTGAAGGAAATGCGTGGGAAGTTCATCAAATACAAGAATCCTCAGCGAACGTTCTGCTTGCGATAGTTAAAAACGAATGATGAGCGGGCCACGCTCTTTCTTTGTAGTTACATACTATTCCTTACTGTCCGGTTCTAATAAGTAAAATGTTTTCCCCTAAAAATGGCATCTTCTTAAAACTTTCCTTAAACGTTTTATTTTCTCCTTTTTGTTATTTTATTCGACATTTTAATTGAAATTGCTTACTCTAAAATAAATTTGTTTTTCGTATTGTTTAATGAACTTGAGTAGGTTTGAGCCGTATATTAGCGAAAATAAATTATAAGAATTCATTCTTAAGAGAATAAATGCGCCTAATATTTAGACTGAATTGGATAAATAATTAATTGTTAACAATTAATAATTAATTGGTAAATTGGATTGTGGGGAATGGGTTTTGCTGGTCGCTGTCTTTACGGGGGTGCTTCCTTAGTTCTCTCAATTGCTGGTTCTAATGCGCCCAAAATTTATACTTATAAGCTAAAGTTATCATCGAACTAAAGCATTCCAAGTTTGGAGGGAATCATATTGGGATTGTGAACTAATTGTGAAATTAGTGCTTGCTATACAAAGTTAATTAAAACGATTAAAAATAAGTAAAGCTTTAAGACTTCCGCAAATACCGAGGTGTTGCACTGGTGCATCAAGGTGTGAGGTATTGAACTTTCTGTCTTTGTGATGAGGATTCGACGAATACTTGAATAAGTAAGAATGGTAAATGGGGATACAAATGAAGGAGTCTTCGAGAGGATAGAAATGGAAAATTAAAATTAAACGAATGCAGAAAGTATATGGGTTACATATTAAACGGGGAAGGATGGTAGAAGATTAAGTTATTGAAGGCAGCATGTCAGGTTGAAGACAGTAAGTATCCTTTTGAGGAGACGAAATTTAGCGGGTTATGGAAGAGGTTTTTAGTAATCAAAAGGTTAATTAATTAACTGGCGTTCTGCAAAGATTTTTAGGGCAAGGGAGCTTTTGTAGAGCTGGAAAACTCAGGATGAGTGGTACACTACCATCATGGAGAGACTGGTATAAATATGAAAATACCGTCGCTGATATAACTTTCATTTGGTACGCTTTTGAATAGTTCTGCTAAATTTTGGAGTTTTGCTGTGGCGTGACAACGAGACGATAGACGCTACTCAGGAAACCACAAAACCACAAAGTGAACGCTAAGAAGCTGAGAGAGCTTTTCTTCCTCATTGTTCGTTCGATCTTCAGTCAAGAAATCATCTCTCAAGGATGAACCCGGGGGTAGGATGATGATATGATTGATGAGGTAATGATTGAGAGAATACGTGCAGTTAATTATATTCCTTATAAGAGGGATGTAACTGAAGAGCATTAAAACATGAATTTAGCGACATTTAGGACTTTGATACTTAGTTACTTCTAAGCTATTACAGGTTATTACAGTTCCAGAACATTTTCCAACAATGTTTGGTCCAACAGCGTGTGTTTGAGTATTTTCGTAATAAAGCAAACAAAGCTTTGTGAAAAGAAAGTAGCTGTTGTAGTCTAGAATGTTTTTTTACCTATATAGGATTCGTTTTTTAAGTTAAAAATATTTGTATTTTATCAGGGTTACAAGTTATGTATGAAATATGCATGAGTTGTCAAGGGATACGCATTTCATTAATGTTTTGGAGATGCTGAGAAATTAAGGAATTTCTTTCGAAGTAAGAATTCGTTATCTATCTTCCTTACGTCTAAAAATGAAGATTTTTTTGTATTTTGTAAATCAATTTACGAACTAACTGATAGACCTTTTTACATGCTTCAGTAGGGACTTAGAAAATTCTAACCCGGGAAACAGTACTCTATCATTTTTACCTCTGATACAGAAAAATAAATTAAATAACTTGAAACTAGACTACAATCCAATCGTAATTACATTATGGTTAATTAATGTTATGTTTTTCGGTATTTAGAACCTTTTTCTGGGATTAAAATGTTATAGAACAGTTTGATTAGAACATAGTTCGATTTGTGTAAAGAGAGCATAACTTTATTAACACCATGTCCAAATAATGTTTTTAAAATGGACTCAAAAGTGTTCCTCAGTTCATACGCTAGGAATATCATTCTTTTAGTGCTCGCTCGGATCTTTCATGCAAGAATGAATGGATGAAATTAAACAGCTTGTTGGGATTATACAAAAGTTAGAATTTCGAATGTTTTTTCTCCGACTTAAATTCATCCAAGGTCAAAACGCATGAAAAGACACGATCCGGGATGAAAACTCCGCCCGCTCGGTGAATTACCTCGGCAAACCTGAAAAAGTTCTCGCTTACAGCAGTCGGATCTTTTTGGTGCTTCTGAATGTACATCAATTATTGAAATCGTTCGCAGAGACTCGATGGAGCCGGACGTAGTTGAGGCAAAAGACCTCTCCAACGCTTAACGCGTAAATGAGCGGCTAATGAAACTCCTCGATCCATTCCGCCTTTCGTGTTTTCCGTTATCACAGACGAGCTCTGAAAAGAGAATCGTAAAGCCAATGGAGACCTGTGGACAAACCTTAATATTTCTCTGTTTAAAGACACTTCCTTCATTTTATATGCTTCTTAGGCTGCATTCTTATGAATTTACGTTGATTTTCAGCTTAAAATATTTGGCAAGGGATCAGATTATAAACGCCCGAAACTTCACGGATCGACACGAATTCTAATCAGTGATAGGATTCCAATTCGCGTTGAATTAGGCCAATTCATGGACTGTATGAGTACTATGGACTGGGAAAATGATATTATTTATATAAGAATATGTTCTTTACTCTTTAAATTTTATTATTTATATAAGCCGGAAAATAGGTGACGACGTAAAAGATAGAACAGAGATGCTCTAAAATAACCGAAGTAGCGCAACAGTGACAATTCGGTAGCCCCCGATTAAATACCCTTTTAAAGAAAAGCTCTGTAAGGTAAGGAGTTGCTACCCTTGACTCTGCTCATTTAAATACTCACTTCAAATACCTATGATTAAATCTCTCGCCCTACTCGGTATCATATAGTGCAGTCTTATCGAAAGAAATCTGAAAGATAAATTCTCTAGTTCTTTTTGTAGAATTCAATTGTATTCGTAAGATAAAGCTTTCATTAATATCTTCAAAATATTGTTATAATTCAACTTAACATTGCATTTCTTATTCATAGGTACTCCAGTTAATTTCTAAATAAATTTAATCTTAATATTAAATAAATTATCGAATTATGCGAAATTCTGGTAAATTTCTGCGAAAAATGTGACAAAATTTTTAGCTTATAATCACAATTTTGCACAATTTCAACAGCAGTTTAGCAATATTTAAATAATAGCATATTATATATGTATGTTACTACGTTAAACTGCGAGTAAAAACTTAGAGTAAAATTAGTATCTAATTCTATATTTATTTACGAGTAAAAGTTGCTTGCATGCTGCAAGCTTTCGACTTACAAAACTTCTCTGCCTTTCGTATTAATTAATTAATTAATTCCGTAAATTCCGGCCAGTATAACCTCTTTGAGAATCTATTCTATTGTACTAAGGACCATTCATAAATGTATTATTACTTATTATGGTATGGAGTATACTCTTTTATAATACTCTAAGGTTTCAAGTTCAATCAATTCCAGAAGTATCAANCAGCAGTTCTGAACTGGATACCAAGACACGTGAAGAGACCAAGAAGAAGACCAAGGGACCGATGAAACAGAGACATCATTCAGTATTTAGGAGTAACATGGCAACGAGAGTCTCTGAATAGAGAGAAATGGGAAGCGCTTGGAGAGGCCTACATCCGATGTTGGATTGAAAATGGCTGATGATGATATATGTATATCCGGAGAAGTGTCTATATATATAATAGATAATTATATTTATAATTGCAATTCTTAATACAATTTATTATTTGTAATTTTAATTGGAGTTGGAACACAAAAATAATAATGAATTTATAAGTGTAGAAAAGTGGTATTCAAAGGGTTTAAACAGAAAACTTTTCATACGTGAAATTATTTTGGATTTTTCAATGTAAATTTATTGTAAAGATGCTATCTCAGAATCTAGTTTGTGTACTAGAGATTCGATCGCATTCTTCGGCCTCATGAAGTTACTTTATGGCACCGATTATTTTCTCTTCTGCAATTATTGCTATTGTTAGCTACAAGGCGTCCTTTAAATATACTAAAACACTGATACATCTCTCCATATTGCATTTTGATAAGCATATAATGCAGTAAATTGGAATTACATCAGTCGAATGCGCCTTACTGCGGGTTTCAAAAGTTCTTGGTGTAATTCTAAAGTCATGACAACAAGTTCAATTTTATCGCTAACTTAATTTTGGTTGCCATCAAATTGTTTGTAGATTAGCAATTCATTAGGTTATTGTCAAAATATAATTATTCTTCCAATAATGAATACAAGAAAACTGTGGCGAAACATTCTATTCGCGAGAGTTTGCAATCGCATGAGCGTCTCAAAAAGAGCAAAACTGTAATTTACGTTATTGCGTATGCGTATCCACGGATTTTATTTCCTCAGGAGTTGACCACTTTTATTTCCCTTGTCTCTCTTTGATATACCTGTTTCTTTCTGTCTCTTTCACTACTGGATGCCATCAAAGTCAAATGAGCGCCTTTCCAGCTAGCCTGCCTGTTGGATTATTTGTATACGAAAACAAACACAGGCAAACCAGGACGGCGAAAGAGAGCCACAAAACAGAACTTCCTACCATTCTCCGCACGGGTTCTCCACGGTGCATGCCTACGGACATATGGTAATGGAAATGGGGAAAACCGCTCCTCGCTGACATTCTCATTTTTAAGAGAATCCTTCATAACTGACCATTTTATGGATTTCCGATCCGAGAGAGGAGTGTATTTTGAATAAATTTATCGCTCTTCTGAGGTGTAATGGACACCAGCATCGAATATTTGTCATCTTAATGCTATCAAAATATCAAACTCGAATTTATTTTCGTAGAACTTTTGTTTCTGATATAAAAATGGCTCCGCAGGATGTCGAAAAAATGTATCTGTTTCAGAAATGTTATTTCCTAAGCTTAGTATGCTACCTTATTTCCTCCATATGAGTGCCGACCTCTTCACTATTTTGCTGGCGTGACCTATAACCATAAAATTCGTTAATCGCGGAATGGCCATAAGAAAATTGATTACGAAGTACAACCCGCATGTAGGTATGGGTTATTTCCAGCCGATAAAACTAAGCACGTGTCCATCTCTAATCCTGATCCACACCCATCACTCCCTTCTGTTTCGGGGTAAGCCTGCTAGTGACATATTTTATTGACAATTCTCCTATCCATCCATTCATCTTTCATTACTGGCATATCTACATCATACATTCCTTTTAATCTTTATCCGAAAGATTCTTTTCTTTTACGTCTAATTCACCGTATCCTGCATTTTGATCTGTTTATCTCTCCTTTATTATCACTAACACGTGAATTTACCGCGTCAAAAATATTCCTCTTAACACTTTTCTAATACATTAAAAGTCAACATATCATAGCAAAATCAGTTGACACTTCTGTCTTGCAAATCTTCATAATATGTTATACATAATCTTCATACTATGTTATGCATAAAATTGATTCTTTTCATCCATAAGAGACGCAGTAAATTATTGTGGTCAAGTGCGTACGCTCTTACAACTTAACTACGTAGCAATCTCACGATACCGATATTATAGGGAAAGGTAGAACAAGAAAACACTGGTTGTGTGTGATAAATTAATTGTTGAATGCATTTAAAGACAAATTATTCATACGAAAAAACTAGACGAAGATATTTTTCTGCAGCGGAGGTTTTGATAAACACTTTACGAGTTTTCAAGATGTGCACTTCGTCAATGTGCTCACATTAATGTACTCCTGTGGTTAGAGGATATGTATGCTTCTACGTATATGAAAATTAAAAACTATAAGGAAAATTTGGGAAAAAAACTTGGTAGAAAAACTGGTGGGTATTTTTGGAAGATAAACTGAATGCTAATGAAATCACCTAATTTCCTATTCACCCCTGATCGACGAAAACCATTTGAACCTTAGCTAACACAATTCCATGTTATATGTTTAACCACATTAATTTCTCTGCAAATCTAGTTGGACATCACCGTTCGTTCCAAGTTATAAGTAATTTCCCATAGAGGACCAAAATCACAATAACCTTTAATATTTACTAATGAGTTAATTTATTTATAAATTATTAATTATAGTAATGAGATTCTTTTGAAAGTCGAAATAAGCGCAGCTAATGAATATCTGGGTCTTTCTTATTTTTGTTATCTTTCCATAATCCATATTTATTAATTAGCTGATATGTATAACTAATCCATGCAAAACCCCTTGCGGTGTCTTATGGATTACAGAGTGGTAATCCTTGACTAAAGGATTGGATGGAATGTTCAGAGCATAAGTAGGGAACCTGCGGTCTTCATGAATTGTAAGGTCTTTTTGGACATTCAACGTTACTTTTTGAAACCAAGGCCAATATTGAAATTATTTTCCAATCTTGCTAATGGCACCAAGTAAAACTGTTATTTCGCGTTAGTTAGGTCTCATCTTCAGCTTGCGTGTAGTGTATGGCGCAGAATGGGAGTCTTTAGAAGTTATAAGATTCAGAAAAAGGATTGCCTTACGGAATAAGTTCAGAGGAAGCACATTCACTGATGATGTAGCCGATATAATGGTCCATCATGTTACATATGCCGTTCTGATCCCGCAAGAAAGATCAGGGAAATAGATGTTAGAACAAATCGATTCAAGAACTTATTTCCTTCCCAGAACAATACGCGAAAATAATCGATTAGGGAGATAGAGTCACGGTGCATACTCCCCCTGCTACATGCTGGAAGGTGGCTTGCAGGATACATACGTAGACATAGACGAATTTCGATATTTAACTATTTGAACGTAGGCAACACGAGAGTAGTCTGATAGATGATACCAAATACTATATGTGGCCTTCCGATAGAAAAAGGCTTTCCACTCCTGGGACATGGCTAAGAGGATAATTTGCTCTCCAGTGCCGATCTTATCACCATCCCTAAAAGAAAATAATGATTACGAGATTTAAAACAATTTGAGTAAAGGAGGTCGAAAGGAATATACTGTGCTGGATGTAGGGATGTAGGATTGACAGGGAGAAAAGCTAATGTTGTTAAAAGAGTGGCAAAGCAAGGGGTTCGTATAAGTCAGAGAAAGAGACGAGGGGGTGGGGTTGCAGCTAAGTTCCAAGAAAGAGCGATAAAATTTACATATATATACACCGCGAGCCACCAGTTGGCGTATGGCAAAAGCAGTTGATGCTCTTTTCCGCATAGAGAACGAGTAGGACCTCGCTGATGTAATACTCGACGCATCGCTAGGTCTTCGGTTCGGTCTCTTTAAGGATAGCTTTGTACCTTATGTATGTATATATATATATATATATAT
>KZ308449.1:375119-476656 GCA_000376725.2 Ladona fulva
TATATACACATCTAGCATTTAACCAGTTGAATTTACAATACAAGGGAAATTCTCCGAATAATTTGAATGCTAAAAGTGATTTTTCAGTAATTAAAATCTTTCTATCGAATAAAAAATCAGTATATATTGGAAGAAGGCTGTCTTTGTATGAGTTTGTTTGCTCGTCTATCGAAAGATGTAACGCTACACTACCTTTTTGTTATATTGTTTTATTTCGATTTATTATTCTTTTGTAAAAGGCAATCATAAGTGGAATTAATCTTGTAGCGTTCTCGTCTTTCTTAGCTTTCGTGTCGAATTATACAGTTTTAGAGCTTCGAGGGTAAGTACAGAGATATTTATGTAATCCTCTTGGGTCTTAAATGCAGCATAAATCCAGCGAATTCAGACTACACAAAGAAGTATAGAACGATGTATGCTTGGAATCACAAGAAGAGACAGGAAACGCAACACCTGGGTTAGGAAGATGGCAGGAGTGACAGACATCATAGATAAGGTAAGATCACTGAAATAGATGTGGGCAAGCCATGTTACAAGAAGAAACGACAACCGATGGACATCAGCAGTTCTGAACTGGATACCAAGAGACGTGAAGAGACCAAGAAGAAGACCAAGGGACCGATGGAACAGAGACATCATTCAGTATTTAGGGATAACATGGCAACGAGAAGCTCAGAATAGAGAGAATTGGAAAGCGCTTGGAGAGGCCTACATCCGACGTCGGATTGAAAATGGCTGATGATGATGATTGTATATTCGTAAGCAGCCCAATTAATGACGGCTAACAATTAACGTTAGTTTTTCTCACACACCAAATGGGCCTCTTGTAAACTAAGATTTTCACAGAATTTCCTTATCTAATCTTATTTTCAATAAAAAAACATGTTTACCCTCTACCCATACAAATTTCTGTCGTGACAATTATCTAAAGTTTACATAAATCTTACAGTAAACAATTAATGATTTTAAAATACAATACGATAGATAAAAACAAAATCTTAATCGTACTTAAAGAAAAACAGCCACCCTAGTTCTATGAAGATCGTTTAAGACATTCTTTGGAAAAAATGGATAAAGAAGGAATGTTATTGAGAACCAATTTCAGGAAACACATTCATAAATGCCACAAAATACCCTTATCACATTTCAAAATATAGTTTTCTATCCTTTCTACGACTATGAGCATCTTATTGATGGATATTACGGAAGAGAAACCTTTCACTACTATTCAGAATCGGACTTCTTGGATGTGTTTACAGGGATCCAACTAAATATATTCTTTAGCTATCGATATTTTATGCATCAGTCATTCTTATATATACATTAATTTGAATTTTCAAATTACCTGAGACTCTATACAGAAAGAAATTCAGTAATACAACTTTATGGAAATTATAGGCATTATTCTTCGAAAGGGTTATCGGGAATCAATATACTAGTATTACAGTATTACGAATTGGTAAATATCTTCTTCTCTTTCATCATTTTAGGAACATGATTAAACACCACTTTCTACAATAAACAAAATTTGGCTATAATTTAGCAATGGTTGACAGAATTCATTATTCTGATGATTCAGTTAGATTCGAATTTCGGATTTAGCCGGAAGACCTCGTCATTATTCCCAGATTGACAGTCAAGACAGATTTGACAGTAAGCCTCAACAAAACATTAAGACACTGCAACCATTCATTCATTTTGTATCAAACGCATAAAAAATATAGAATCCGTGTCTATGCAAACATGTATGAAACAGGATTTGGGAAATCTCCATGTCCCGCTATACGGGAGGTTGTCACAGTGTTGGCGCCGAGCCAATACACCTCGTTGTTACTTTAGATAGGACATCGGCATATAAACGGCATTGCATCAATTCAGGATGAGAGCCAGTGGGAAAAAACTTCCTGCACATATAACAGACACCGCCAAGGGGCGCTAGCCACAAGTTATAAAGGCAACAGCTACTGCAGTCTGCGATTCTCCTTCCATATCCTCTTATCAAAGTATAATATATTAACTCATCGGCCACCTCTTAACGCGTGAAACCATGTGAAAACCATATAGTCATAGCTATTTTTCCTTTCCTGATAGTTATAGTTTATTAACGAAGAGAAAGTGTTTCAAAACAGCTCACTCATTTATTCCACGATTTAATGCTGATTTGTAATCAGTAAAGGTTTTGCAGTAAATTGGTCGTCTCCTTTTAATTATCTGAGAATCTAATCTTTCTAATTTCTTTAAGATAATTTACGTATTTACCCTTTTAAAGTTCCACCCCTTGAATTGTTAATTAAATTATATAATCCAGTGATTAAATTCCAGTAGATTGTACTATAATTTGTAGACTTTCTAAATCCTTATTCATTATAAATAAATGAGAAAATACGAAGATCAATTTTCTCATCTATTAAATGGCTTTCCACGAAGTAACATCTAATCATATTCATTACATCCGTATTCTCAAGTAATAAGAATATAGAGAGAAGAGGTATCACTTAACATTTTTAAGATACTAATTTGATTGTTTAAATAACAATACTTTCGTGTGGGTGAAGAAACGAACTGCATAGAACACTGAATCATATATTATGCCGTACATTTATTGCAATGCAAATTGAGTTCGTAACTCAATTACCATATTTGCAACTAACGACCCAACTAAACACGGGTACACACGGTAATTCAAATCAAATTATAAATTTCGCGGAGTATCATTTCGTTAAGTAGCTCAGTACTTCATTGACAATGTCTGACGCAGAATTCTCATTTAATATCGACTCTTAACTGGGAATTGCAGTAAGGTATTCATCTCAATGTAGATAACATACATCTACTATTGCATACTTTGATTAATTTTGTTGAAATACTTAAATTTCGGCCTATATTTCAGCAATATAAAAGATCGACTATCTTTTCTCCTGAAGAACATAGAACTCAATGCGACGTGACCAAGATACGAACCGTTACTAAGGCATTATACCTGTGTTGGTATAATGACAGCCATGAACAAGAATGAGACACGAGTAAATGAAAGACACCTTTTACGCGATTCTGATCCAAAAATAAATTAAGTGTGTAACATTCCTAAAGGTTTTCCTATAACTATAAAGAGGGCCATACAGAATAATGATATGGAAGTAGTATTTATTTATTTAGATTTATTTATTTATATATTTAGAGAAGCAAATTTCCTTACACCGTGCGTTTGCAGTCATTCTACAGCAGCCATAGTTGTAGAATGGTTGTAGAAGACAATGAAGTTGTAGAAATACGTAATAAGAACAATACTTTGCAAAGCGTGACCACAGAGAGTCCTAACCCCTGCTGTTTAGAATTTCCTAACGGTTGGTTTGCTGGCAAAACTATGGCTTTTTGTAGCTTTACTTAAAACTCTAACGTTGTATCACAACTGTGTTCCTTTTCCATGCAGATTCTACCATGGCTTTCCGACCAAAGGTTTTTTGACTTATAAAAGATTGGGTTAATGAGTTGCCTTTTCGTTATTAAGAAATGAAATTGTATGGAGACAAAAGCTCATTATTACCCGATTGAGACGGAAAAGTCGGCTGCTACTTAAACTTTTTTCTCTCAAAGATGTGTTTTTTGGAAAGGCTGCCCGTTTGTTAAGCGAGGGATGTCTGCATTGTCGTCTCTTTTCACGAATCGATGATTATTCGATATATTGATTAAAAGCTGTCGTCGCTCTGCTTTGCCTCTTTTCAGTCAAACCGATACACTCGGAGTAAAGACCTTCTATCGTTATCACTCACTCTCTTTGGTCATTGATTTTCGCGTGATTATCTTATGGTCCTATTTTCCGCTTTATTTCCTAACAGGGACACTTTAAATGCCTGTACCGTTCCTCCTTTTCTTGGTTCTTTCTTTTTCACTGTTTTCTATCTATACAGTATCAGACAACGTCTATCTAACAATTATTTTCCAAAAGAGACAAATTTTTATACAGAATAAATTACAAAGCACAATCAATGTTATTATTTATTTATTTCGTACGGCTCTCCTTTTGCAAGCGAACCCTTTATTGCAATTTTTTATGCAATGATTATCCGCTAATCTCCGTTCTCCATCTTCCGTGCCTCCACTTTCATAACTCACATCCAGTGGTACTCTTTTGTTGATGTGCGATTTCGCGCTCCGTTTACCTTCCTGACCATTCTTCAGGCGTCCCAAGCCATGAATTAGCGTATCTTACCGTCTTCACCTTTTTTGCATTTTAATTCTGCGGTAGAAAGGATCATCAATGCATCAATTTATACGACTAATGTGTTAATTTCAGCCCTATATCTCATTCTTGCATTTCGTTTTATAACGTTCTTTCGATGATCCTTGATGATTTTCTTATATTCTTGTGTCAGTTTCTGTAGCCATATCTTGATTAATAGAAGACTTTTATACGGGATACTTTTTATGCAGGATACTTTATCCTCCATTTATTTCGTCTCAGTCTTGTTCATGGCGAGTGATTGGGCGGATATAATACAGTGATACCTCGGCTAACGAAGGTTATTCGCTCCGGAGTCACGTTTGTCGAAATCTTGGTCTGTCGAAACGTGAAATTATCAAGTGTATCTTCTTCTTGCTGTCTTGTGCATAAGAAACCCATTTTGGTTTGTGGGTGTCCCTTATAAAATGTGTTCAGCACATTTCTTTACCCCACATACAGACGGAAAAGATAATTGAATGGCCGTTCACATTTGCTGCATTATGTTAGCGTGTGCATCCATTCAAACATTCGGTACCCGAATCCATATTCGTTATCCGAGGTCGAAAAATATCTTTTTTAGCAGAAAACTTCGTTATCAGAGTCATTTGTTAGCCGAGCTACCACTGTAGCGTCATTGTGCTGCACTTGCGTGGAAATTTTCCCCTCATATAATATTCTGGGTCAGTTAGAAAAGTAATGACAAATTAACTTACTCCTCATTTTACCAAATAAACCGCACTCTCCATCTTACATCCCCAGGTTATAAGGGTGTTTGCTTTACTCTCTTCTACTTATGATTAGCAGAAGGTTTATGCAGGTTTTTCACACCCCTTATTTGTGGGTGTTTACCTGGATACTTTTTTTCAACGTTTCACTTAGGCTTTTCTTATTCCCCGAATATTAATTAAATTACCTTTTATTATTGTTTATTGAATATATCTAAGTTACATTAAGGATGGGTTAAATAGAAGAGAAGACTTTATAGTCTCAATTCTGCCAAAAATAAAGACGTTTATTTATTTATCTCACATTATAAGTCTCCCTCTCCATCTTACCTAATAAGCCTCACTCCCTGTCCACATCTTTAAGTAGCCACTAAAGGAGATTGAGTATCTAACCGGTCTTCGGATTGATGACGAATGAATTTAAGATAACGTGATATTCAAAGTAATTTTTTTTTTCAAAGCAAAAAAGGTTAATTCTGCAACTCTCCCATCAACTCTACTCTCACTACAGATAAAGTTTTTCATTTAAGTGGGATACCTATTGAATTTTGCCATTTCCTTGTTATCTTCCAATTTCATCCTTAAATGCCACGTTCAGGTACTCGAGTGCCACTGATAATTCCATTTTCTTTTTCGTTGAATTAGCAAAGCGAGTTTGTTATTTTTGCGAATTGAACCTAACTTTTAAAACCTCGAGAAAAAATGAATCGGACTTATCCTACTGAGGTAATAAATTTTGCCTTTTTCAGAAGCCGGGTCTTCTTCCTTTACTCCTTAAGGCCTCGGAAAAAAGTCGACTGTATCCCTTTTTCCGAGAAAACAAAAGCAATTTCACGCAGCGGTCCGCCGCACCCTTCGGGCCGACCGATAAAAAAAAGCGCCCCGCCCACCTCTCCATTTGTGCGTACACGGAGAGAGCGGCCCGTTATTTGGGGGGAACGATAACCCCAGATGAACTGGATGCCAAAATAAAAACGAAACGGAAATAGAAAATAAAATGAACGCGAAGAGAACCCGGAATATGCGAGAATTTCCCAAAAATCGGTTTGAAAGAATTACATTTAAGCGAGAGAGAGAGCTGCTATGGAAAGAGGAAAAGGAGTGTTTATCTGAAAAAGATGGAAAAGAGCAATGGAGCAGGAATGGGAAAGGACTGCTGCGAATAAAATTGTTGAAAAACTTTTCACTAGCAGGGTCACGCAAGGGCTCACTAATCTTTTTGCGAACCACTAGAAATCGTTAGTAAAATTAACCTTCGTTGCTGCGGTTACACGACTCTGTCCTGACAAGGGTCTTCTCTTAACCCACTCACGGGAGTGGAAAGGAAAATTATCAACCTCACTCTACAATTTCCTCCAAATGTCCTCCCATTATCTTTTACTTAGGTGGCTTGAACGTTCCGTTTTATTTAGTTAATTATATTGCGCCATTAAAGTTAATTTTTCATCGTTAATATTTTGATCGACATCTCTTATAATTTTTTAGTTTTCGTTTTTTACGAATATAACTTTTAATATAATTTTCATAGTTTGCCAAAATATTGAATTTGAAAATTTTTTGATTTATCTTGTAAGAGAGTATTTCATAAATATCCCCAAGGATTAAAAAGATAATATGGCCAAAAACGATTACGAATTTCTCTATAAACGTTTGATAGCAAGCAAGAAGAAACGCAATAAATGCTCATCAGATAAAATCGTAACACTAATACCATTATCAATCACAGAATACATACTTTTGATGGTAAAGTGTGTATCTTGATTAACGGAAGCTTTTAAATTATCGTTTACAGCTTTAAAAATCTTTGCTACATACTGGTAAACAGCCATGTGTCCTATTTTATTAGTAATGGAAGATTTTTGGTACAGGAAAGAGAAATATCTGCTCTCCTTTACTTTTACGTCGGTATTTTCCATGGCTGTGATGCTATGGATGCTAGGCGCTGACAAGGAACGCACTAGGTTTATGGGTCACGGATTCCATGGAGTCTTTTAGGGTAGGTTCCTTGCTCTAGAATAACAGACTTGTGTCCAGCAGTTCAAATCAATAGGCCTATGTTTATGCAAAATCAGCTTCAGGCTTCTATCAAACTTCCTAGATCATATCCCTGACTCCGGACATCCATGTAACCTTAACCTAATCAAAAGTTTTAAACGACAGGATCATTCCAAATATCGCATCATTCAAATCCATAGTCGGCTTTCCATTGTTTAAATATTTACTCCTATACTTACTTCTGAAGTTTCAGCTCACAAAGTTTATCCAAAAATTTTTCCCAGTTTTAATTCACCATGAAATTATGTCTGATAATAATTTGAGGTTGGAGACATGCCTATTTCCAAAACTGTGTATTATCGTTAGCAGTTTGCGTTTAATAGAATGAGATCTGCAAAACAGGTTTTGATGTAACGGATAAATTATTGAAACACCCTATTAATGACTTAATGCTCTTTTTAGATCATTAAGTCATTAATGATCACGACTGTGTGAAATATTTATTTTCAAGTAGAATTTTATTCCTAAATCGAAGAAAATATTCATAGCGAAGTTTTGGTGTATTTTAACTCATTTTAGGAATATTATGGTCCCGTGTTGTGCATTTGATGCTAAGGTTTAATTGGCTTTTATAAACAATAATAGTGAATCTTAAGTATGATGCATTATTAGCTTAAACCCTATTCACTTCGCTAATGTCTATTTTCGCCATTGTTTGGAAAACTTTGTAAAAATAAGACAATTTTGTATTGATAATTGTTGATGAAAATGGTTGTATTGATAATATTGTTCATTGAAAGGGCACCTTAATAAGGAAGTTTTTCAGCTCTGTCCCCTAATATCTTAAGTTAAATTGAACAATAGAGTACTATTTTGAGTGTAAGAAATATTTGAATTTTCTAATTAATTCTTGTCATTATATTTTCATAATAAACTCAGTTTAAACTTACGAAACTAGATAAAAATAATGTATAAAATATAATTATAACGTTTGTACCTAACCTCTTCCACAATATTATGTTGCTACCTTTATATTTGGTAAGAATTCGCTGTCGTTAGGGATGAATACCGAATGCCAACACATGTATTTGCTATCAAGGAGTTGCTGATGCAGGAGTTGTTGATTAAGGAGTTTTCTTACTTTCTAATGAGCTTCTGCGACTACTTTTTCTCGATATTTCTACGCGAAACATAGAAGTATTTTTAATCAATTCAACTACAATAATAGCTCTGCGTTAGCATTGGCTTCTTTATGCTTTATATGTTCTCCTCACTGCGAGCCTCATTCTTCGCTTTAATTTTGATGTCTAAATATTTCAGCCGTTGTTCTTCGTACTCAACACTGTTATTCGGAAAGGACTTCATACGCGAATGAATAACTCTCTGTTTTCTTCGGAGAGAACGTAATTTCGGTTTAACCCATCGTTTCGTCGGAACAAATCTAAAGGTACCTTCGCGAAGACAGGTGAGACGAGGAAAGTGCCATCCGAGCTCCCTCACTGACAACTGTCACTGACGGGGGAAGTGCCGTCAGAGCGCCCCCACTGACTGACTGACTAATGGAGGCGGGAATGGCCATTGGTGGTACCTCTTCTATTGACGTATGAGACGAGGAAAGTGCCGTCGAGCGTCCTAACCGACTTGATAGCGGAAAGGGAAACTGTAACGTATCTTAAAGTTATACACAAGCAATGTACACTTGGACAAACCGTTCTTAGCCCAGACCAGCGAACGAGAGGATGTCAGTTGGAGAGATTTCCATCAGCTACGTTTGCTGGGTAAGCTCATATCTCTTCATATTTCGATTCACCTCAGGATAAATATGTTTTAGTTCAAAATTGCAGTCTGACCTGCCTGACCCACTTTTCATAACTTACTACTGACGCATTATAAATATTTATAACTATTAACTACAGTACCCTATCGTAAATTGAATTATTTTAATATAATCAATCGTATATGGCCGTACTTCGTGGAAAGACATCATGAAGAATTAAGGCGAACACTTCGAAATTTCCACAAATATACATTACGGACTTCCGGTTTCGGTGGTTAGCCATCATCAGATCAAAAATACAGAAAAAGCAAGCACTTATATAGGATTGGAAATTTTGGAAGGAAGGATGAGGAGAGGGGAAAAGGGCATGAAGGTTATTTCATTAGTTAGATTTTTGGAACCCATTATTTCAATAGCCTTCCAAGCATCCAACTTCTTCCCATTGGGCAGCCAGCGAAGAAGCTTTGGGGAGAAGGATCTGTGGCGGTCGTTTTCTTATAGATGCACCGCAAAGGCCGAGGTTTCATTGTTCAGCTCCGCAGGTGTTCTTCCGCCCTCGTCTCTAAACTACGGCCTGTCCTCCTGATATAGGTAGCCGGGCAATCATCAGATTCTAACTGGGAGACCCCCGATAGCGAAGAAGGATCCCTCTTATCTTTAGCGTGGGATAATGCCCTCTGCAAATTCCAAGGTGTGTAGAAGGCTGCTCTCAGATTTTCCGGAAGGAGATTAGAAAGTTTGTACGATATGCTTCCTAGAAAAGGAAGCTTAACCCATTTTTGTTTTGTTCTTCCCGGAAGGAGAGGGAAGGAAAGATAGAAGAAGATGCTATTTTCTTGATTTTCTTTTTCTACCAGTTGGTCCACGAATTCCGTAGTAAAAACATTATTTACAGCAATTGATTTCATAGTATTAAGTTCATAATGGAAGGCCTGGGAGGACAAGGGAACATTAAGGAGGCAGTGGATTAAGGAATGGAAAACAGCACGTTTATGGGAATAGTGATGTGATGATGAGGAAGGGAATCCACGAAATTAAATTACCTTTTCCTTTTCTAGTTCCAGATTAAAGGAAATTTTTTGATTCAGAGAGTTAAGAAAGTTCAAGAAGATTTTGATTTGGCGGGTAGTACCGCCCCAAACACATAAAAAAACATCCACGTAACGTTGCTAATGTAGCATGTTTTTCACCAAATATTGTCCTGAAGAAAGCAGCTCTTTTTCAAGATTGTCCATAAAAATTTCCGCCAAGAGAGGGGACAAAGGAGAGCCTATCGCAAGGCCATCCCTTTGGGCGCAAAACTTGTTACAGAACTGAAAGTAATTTTGTGAAACACTAAGGTTGAACAAACATCTTAATTCCAGAATTATTTCATCACATACACCAGAATCTCTGAGTAGGGAGGTAACTAAGTCCAGAGTTTCTCTCACAGGAATGGAGGGGAACAAATTGCACACATCAAAGGACTCTAAAATTGTAACATCAGGGAAATTAAAGGAGGATAAATTTTTAGAGAAATCGATTGAGTTCACAATTCCATATTTTGGTTTAAAATTCGTTAAGGTGTGAATCGCGTTATTCAACTTTTCAGTTAGTCTATGAGTTGGGGAAGACACTGCAGAAATCACTGGGCGGATTGGAATATCGGTTTTATGTAATTTCGGAAGACCGTAGAGTCTTGGTGGCTGCTGGCTGCGGATTCATTGACACTAAATGGAATTTTTCGTTTGGGCTAAAGACATATTTAATTGAAGACAGAACCTCTTTCAAATGTTTCTTGTAAGATGGAGTGGGGTCTTTCCGCAGCTCCTCAACATAATTACCTTGGATGAAATCAAAACACTTAGAATTGTAATCGTCTCTACTCAACACCACCGTACATTTCCCTTTATGGGCTTTAACTACCACCAGATTGTGTTCATTCAAGAATTTATATGCGAAGGAAACTTTTAAACGATCTTTAAGAGGTTCATACCACTTACGGATGACACTAGCAAAATTAATTTTAATGGAATCACTTTCATGTTGAAGATCAACTTCACAGTCCGCCACTAAATTTTTAAATCATCAAATTTCACATCAGTAGGGGGAGAAAATTTCAATCCTAAAGATAAGAGATTTTAAATATAAAGAGGGAGTTCAGTTTGAGGTAGGTTAACTAATCTTGGATGAAATTTATGAGCACTATTGACACATATCATTGAGAGATGGTCGAAAGTTGAACAGCACACGGAGTTATAAAACTATCAAAGGCCTCTTTATCCTCCTGAGTATAACGATCCATTGCACTATCCGGGGCACTAACATCACTCGTGTAACGGATTGGAAGTTGATCAGCACACAGTTTATCCAGCTTCTTTTTCAACCTATTGAATTTAACGTAGGCAAATTCACTGACTTCAGAACGTACACTATCGTCCAGAAGAGTCCACTCCACAAAATGCAATTTAGACACCAATTCACTCCATAGCAAACCAAAATAGTGAGAGAGGGAGTCTCTCTGCGAAAACCACATCTTCCTCTCCGACTTCAGCCAAGTGATGTGAGGGTAATGATTTTCTAATCCTTATAAAACAACAGCGTAAATGCATAAAATTGACATTTGATCTTATGGATCTTAAAATGACAAAGCTTAGAGCATGATTATATATAATTTAATTCATTAAAAAGGGTTTTAATCTGCAGGAATAGGGTTGTAAACTGCAGGAAAGCAGTATCGCAGCTTTGCTATGTGACGAAGATCCACTGTCTTGAATACAATCTCCAACGAAAACGGAAAGGAAATTATGTCTTTAATGCGACTTCTTTCAATAGTAAAACTGTTGATAGTTAATTGTGACATAATAATGATCATAATATTAGGATATTTGTTGGTTTTGTTGTGTTTGTTGCCTTGCATCATTAGTTATACTCAATGGTCAACTGTGTTTTCTAATTATGATATCATTAAACATTTCACTTAATCATTTACCGGGAAACCACCGTAAAAGATTGAATATCGACCCTAGCCATATACAAAATTCACCCATAAGAATCTGCAGCTTAATGATTTTAACACAACTATATTATCATTGTGTAAGCGGAAATATCCATGTGGAAAGATCTCAATCACACTACAAGTAAAAATTTTCATGGCATTCTATTATGAGAGGCTTTAATTATTAATTATAATTATCATAATCATAAAAATAATAATATAACTTCTTTATCTGAATGAGATTAAGACTTTCAGTTTCCTTTTCCATCCAACATTGAGCATTAATCAGTGGACGCGATAATAACAATATGAAGTACAGTATGTCCCCTCCGCATACGTATCACTGTGTTGTATTAATAATGTAAAGACTCCAATAACATCAACAACTGTTACTTCACAGTGCGCATTTCGCCATCTTGGATTGCATCATCAGGGGCAAAAGAAGTGTGACAACAAGCCAACAAGCGTGTCAAAAAGCGGAAAAATACAATCAAGTAACGAAATCCAGTAATCTAAATAAATTTTTGTTAAAATCAAGGTCAGAATTCATAAGATATTTCGTTACTTGATTGTTTTTCCGCGTTTTCTGGCGGCTTCTAATTCTTATTCTGCCCCTGATGATACCTTATTGGATGGCGAAATGCGCATCGGGATGTAATAGTTGTTGTTGGTTTTTGGAGTTTTTATTGTGTTTAATTTACTATCAGTGGCCATTTCCGTTCTACTTAGTTACATGGTGAAATTTACCGGTTGTTGAAAAGAAAGCCTGTTTGCGGAAAAAGTGCGATAATGCAAAACTCCTCCGTATATTGTCCCTTAAGGGTTAACTGAATATTTGGGTGCGCTCTCTCGTCCCTGAGCAGCAAATGTATAAATGGAAAGAGGAGAAACGTGGAGAGATTGCAATTCGGCACAAGCGTTTATGAGAAAGAGAGGAGAGATTGGCCTCGTAAATGGCCGGCTCTTTGCTGGAGAATCATTCATTTTATATTAGCGGAAGGAATAACGGATATGAGACCGGTTGAAAATTTCATTCTTTCCGGTCGTTCGCCTTCCATATTTTCACTCGTAATTCCGAATAACTCCGAAATACGCTCCGATAGCATTCCGTTCTTTGACTGCTCATGAAAAAGATCAAATGTAACAGAACAACGCAAAAGGGAGCATTCTGCCGTTAAATCTAAAGTTTACTTTTTACCGAAGCAAAGTCAACAGGAAAAAGATTTTGATGCGAAATAATGATCGATACGATACTTTATAGTCTCTTGCTCGTGGTAGTATTCCTTTATGAAAACGAAGGCGGTTTAATGTACAAACATCATGTACATCCTAAATGCCTACAAAACTATGAACAGATAGAAGAAACGCGACTTTAGCCCGACATGATGATGGTTCCATACCTCTAAACCATTGATTGACCTCATTTAATCTATTTGGGTCTTAAAAAGGTATTATTGAAGTATTTTATTTTTCCAATGAGAAGAGTTCAAACGTATCAAAATTCCTTTCTAAAAATTCTGAGATGTGAATAAAAATTTTATTTTCACTTTATGCATTTTTTCATACATGGAACGCTTCGGATAGACAGAGTACTTCAGTATCCTGTTTGAAACTCACAAAAATATCGTTGCTTTTTATCTCTGGTTCACAATTAATTTCTGTATATTTGTTTTCTATATAAATGCATTGTCTGATTTTCAAGCTTTTGCAACGAAAAGTCACATTAGAACTAATGCACATCACCATCGATATTCCGTATATTTCACGCGTTACAAAATTTGCGAACCTCTTCATCGTTACCTTTTTTTATGCTTCTCTCTAGTGAGCATGATGACTCTCTTTACTCTTTGACCCTTATTGGCGAAGAATTTTTCCACAGATCAATAGCAACACTCAATTTTACTTTAATCAACTTTTTCATCTAAATTCTATTTTTTTAATTGTTTGAATTTTCATATACCACATCCTAAAATTTGAAAAATCTACTAACAAATACCTGAGTTTTGAAGTCTACACTTTCATTGTAATTTCTCTCTATCATTCAAACATACATTTTTTGTGTTTTCTCAATGTGTATTTTTAATGTTCTTTTGTTTTCATTTAATTGATTTTTCTATGTTTTTGAAGTATAAACATGGTTATTTGTATATTTTATTTTGTCTACTGTGTTTCCACAGTTTTTTGTCACCCCTTCTCTGTGACTTTGTATCCACAGAGAAGAGTTCCCATCGCCGTGAGTTTTTCTTTGTCACCCTTTAAAGTTGCAAAGATTTATCCCACACTCAACTCCTTTTTGTTTTTCATTAATTATTGTATATATAATAACGACATAGAGGATTAGGTGAAGACCCAGATCGGCCTATCCTCGCCTATAAAGGGTCAATATATCTATCTTTGAAACTCGGTCCTCACCCAATTCACAGTGTCCTTCCACTTGCTGACAGATTAATACTTATTAATGTTGTATTTTTCATTAAATATCAAACTATCTTTCAATTTCCCTTAATAAAAGGGAACATTTTCACGAAAACCTTTCCTGATTGGCATATTTTTTCTATATATTTCTCTCAAATCATTCTTCATAACATAACTCGAGATTTTTCTTCTCGAAAAACGAAGTACCGAAATAGTTCTATCCAATATTTTCCACGAAAAAATTTCTTCTAATGTTAGACTATTTTCAATATTACAGTATTTTCAGTATGATTGCCTACAACAGCAACCAATTTAATTTCAAGATATACCCATCTTATATACACATATACCGTATATTACCAAACCTTACGTTTTTCTTGTACACATTTTCCAAACCATAGAAATTGCCTGCTTCCGAACAATTCATAAAAAATACACATTTTGATTCTCAAAAATTATCAAATATGGGAAAATCATCGTTACACGGGTATGTGCTCTATTTAATTGATGTATTCCCCTGTCACTCTCCAAAAAATGATGAGTATCACATTATACGCGCAAATGCAGAGGATCGATATTTTGGACATTGAATGTTGGTTTTTCCTGACCCCAGGTATGGATTCTCAACAGCAAATTTCCTGATTCGCCAAATATTAATGTTAGGTTAATTGCCTCCATTTATTTATTTTATAAAGTCGGTGCGGTTACTACTCTTAAAAATATATTATTCCATATTGAATTACTGAAAATATTCCTCATTGCAACCAAAGCCACGCATTGAAATCCACATTAAATATTTAAATTCTCAAAGCAAAAACGCAGAATAATTCCGATGATTAATTATTAAAGAATTTTTTCTCGTCGAATTTGCGGTCGAATCCCCAAACAGCCGAAAGTCATTTCCGTGGGCTATTTAGGTCAACACGTCTCTTTCCTTCTGCCGATGAGAAAGGAAGTTCGTCCAAGAAATGGAGCATTGTGCCAAAATGAAAATCCTCTCGAATTTGATCCATCAGCTTTTAGGCGACGATAAGGTTTTTCTACTCACGAATGGCGTCCATCGCAAGGCAGTGAGCCGATGATTTCCATACAAATGTATGCATTTCAGAGGACCATTTTCCACGTCCTTCTTAGAACTTTGCCAAATACGCAGAATACCCTATAACATTTTAAAAATAAAATATTTTTGATAAAAACTGTTATATGTATCATTTGATAACTTATAACGGCGTTCTCAACTTCTCGAATTAAATTAGCTAGACTATGTATGTTGAAAATGATAAATTTGAAGACCCATACTTTCCTTGCAATATTCAAAACATACATTCCGGTTATTTCCGAGAATAGAATTATAAAATTTTCCAAATACACTGTTAATTTCCCGTATTTAATAATCATATTATCACCCGATTTTAATCCTAATTCAAATAATTGATTATTTACCAGTGACCAGCACTCCCTTTGAGGTTTGCCGGTTGCACAAGTTCGGCTCGCAGATTTTATCTGTGACAGTCATGTAATTATATTCATAGACAAATTTAATGAAGAATTTAAGATGAAAGCCCATTGCAAAATGATAATATAATGCGTGTATCAATTCAATGACCAAAACTGAGATGTATGAGGAAATACTAATTTCCAATAGTTAATTATGCTATATGTAACTGTAAAATACACGTTAATTTTAAAACTAGATATAATACATATTAACAGTTACTTCATACGTAATGCATTACAGAAGAAGCCAGCAAAAACAAAATAATGTAGAAAGAAATTCCCTTATTCCCTATTCAGGAAGAATCAGAAATGCTGACCTAAGATTGCTTCGACTAATATGATTGCTTACTTACATGGGAAAGGCTGATTTTCAAAATTGAAAGAAAATTCTAAAGCAATGCTCCATAGCTTTTCCTAAAGGTTGAAAAATTCAAATTTGCCACAATATTGATTCTTGTTCGTCTGAATGTTGTTTAGGTATTACAGACTCGGAACTGAGGACATCATTTGAGTTCATTATTCTTATTGCAAAAGAGATATCACACAGTGAAAAGACCATTTGAATGCGTTTCGTCCATGAAAGCGTCTGATTCATTAATTTGTTCGGTTACCTCGACAGGCGTCGTTAAGAAGACAGTCAATCTCAAAGCATCCAAACGGTTGTTCGCCACAACTGTATTTCTACTACTACTGTAACACTACTCCAGTAATGAATAACACGATATATGTAAAAATACACTTCCATCAGAGATGCCTCATCAATTTGGAAAATCTCTGGAATTCAGGTAGGTACAGTTCTGATGAGCGCATAAAAACCCCTATGAAGGTCCTTTTGGAATGGTTTCTTAATCACAGAAACCGCGACGAATGCACCAATTTGCGAGACGCTGTATTTTCTTCTGGAAGAACGGCGACAGCCGCTTAAATTCGCAACGTACGCTCTCTTCATTTGGAAGATAATTCTTACTCAAGGTATTAACTCTAATTTACGAAAATGTCATCGGATTCCAATTTCGTCAGCTCCAAAGTGCATCGCCTTTATTGCATTCCTCGGCGCAATTCCGCCGCTCGCCATCAACAGGATTATTGCAAAGAAGCCCACGAGAGAGAGGAATTCTCCAATTGCAGCGCCCTCGTAAAAATACGCGGCAACTGTCTCTAGAGGAGAGCGCGAAATTGCGTCATTCTGGGACGCGTAACAAATGGAAGAACGCGTAACAGTTGCTGTAACCGTTTTCGCCTTCTTTTCGCCGAAAGAGAACAGCATTCCTTGAGAAGATTGCCACGTTGAGCGATTACGAAGAAGCAATAACTTCTTCATCCGATTCCTCCTGCAGAAATACTGAGGAATACCATTTCTCCTGCGCGAAAGAAACCATTCCCTTGAGTAGATATTCGTCTCTAATTTTCTGTTTATTTGTGTCTCTATTAGCAAAGGACTTAAAGAGATAGTTTGACGCTTTATCACTCTAATGTATCTTGAGAAATTTCGATTTTCCCCCGCAATTCAATGGGCATTTTGTTTCTTTCAAAGTACAAACGTAAAGTTTCCGTATTAAGCGGAAGATTAACACAAAAAATTAGTAAGTAGCTTACCAATTATGACAAAATTTTCACATTGGGCTAACTCAAGTACGGGTACGGTTGCTATTCTTTACAGATTAAAGAGTTTTATATTCTGGGAGTTAAAGAACTGTGAGTAATTTACAAAGATAAATGATTCTTCTATTATTTGAGTGACTAAAACAGTTTACTCGAGGAAATAATTTTAAATTCGATGGCAGTCATTATAAAAAAATTCAAGAAGATTCAATAATTTAGTAGTTGGCATATTTGTTGGTATTTCCTCCAGTATTACTGTGCAATTTGGGATCCTCGCGAAGTAGGATGTCTCTAATCTTGAGATGGTTCAACGTAGATCGGCTAGGTTTGTCAAGGGAGATCTTAAATTCAACTGTGGTGTTGCGGATATGGTAGAATGCCTCGAGTGGACTTCAATTAGAAAAGGAAGACTTGATTACCGACATATGTTTTTCGAAAAGTTTATCACTACAGAACTCGTCGATGAGATAGCTGATACTGTAATTCTAGTTAGTAACGTGCACTAACTCCGAGAGAAAACTAAAAAGGCATTCAGGGAAATGATTGCCAGTACGGATAGTTACTTCTGGTCGTTTTTCCAGCGAAGTATTAGAGAAGGTAGTAGCAGTTTTGGTGTGATAGAATTATCGGCCTCTTTACACCCCCTGCCAGGTATTTAAAGGATTTAAACATAAAGATTTAAAACAGCGTGGCGATATAGGAATTAAGCATTAAATATTCAAGGGTTAATGGATCTGGAATACAAAATCTGGAAAGCCATTCCCATGAAAATTTATATGAAGTTATTGATCCATTGTATTCGGAGAAATTTCAACAAAATTTGAACTATACTAGAAGGTAGCTGATAAATGTACAAAAGTGTAATTTGAAGGATAAGAACGGCAAAAGAAGTTAGTTAGTTCCACAATTAATAGATTACACACACTTTATATACATAACATATTCCCACTTAAAGATGTTACTGTTCATCACAATCTGTTGTTTATAAAATAATTATAGTATTATTAATTATAATTCGGGAAAATATGCTTGTTTTACTTTCTGTTATTAGGATTCCATGAAATTAGCAGAAATAAAATGCGCGTGAAAATTGAAGAAACTAATAAACCAAAAGACTGGAATGTATATTTTCAACATAGTTATAGCTGTAACAAATAACGATTAATATCGATTAAAATTTCAATTCGGAGTAAATCATAGTAAAATTCGGATCATGGTAGTAAAGAAACTACTGATTTGTACGGTGACAAACTTTTTCAAAGTAGCATTGATTGCCAGCTAAATATTGATTTACATCTCTCGCGATATTCGTAGAACACTCATAATAATAATAAATATATTCATCCAGAGACATATATAGTACGTATAGGACAAGCATTAACTAAAATACAGTTAATTAACAATTATTTAATTACTAATTACGTACAGATTACAAATATGCATTACATTTGCAATTGTGTACATCATAACAGTAGTTTCATCAAAATAGATACACATAGAATACATACATTACCGTAATTACAACAATATACTTATATATAAATACAGATGAATGCATAGTAACATATTACTTTCCTTAAAGAATGCTTCCACACTATAAAATGCATTGCATGTATTCTTGTTCACAATTTTTAACTCTTTAAAATAATGTTTTATACGTTCCATTTTCACTATTATCTCTATGCCCTATTCTACCCCACGGGAATCCTAGGTAACTGGGGCTACTTAGACGGATCAGCATTATCCTCATTCAAAGTGACTCTGTCCTTTCAAATCCATTGCTTTTACTCTTCTTCTGACTCCGGAGTTTATTCACGAAGCAAATTGTCGTCATTAGTAAAAAAAGCCGTAAAACGCTTAATCGCCATTCCAAAAGAGAACAACACGCAGCAATAAATGACCTACCGATGTCGTTGTTGATAACGGTGAGCCAAAAAGGCCTTCAATGCACGCTTAACCATCTCGCATCTGTTTTCCCGTTTAATGCACTACACTTAGAATGATACACTACAGGAATTTGCTACCTTTCTCTGTGACGTTATCTGCTATTCTTCGTCCCGACTTCAGATTTTAACGACCGTCTAATACAAAGAACATCTTCTTGCTATCAATCTAATTCGGATAATACTTTTGAGTTCTTTTGAATGGTGGAATTTTATCATGAACTAATTTACCATGACTTGAGGCAACCTATTCATTTTCAGCTATTGGCCGCAAGAATCTAATCAATGCAGTTCCTTCATCGTTTGCACGTGCATTCAGAGTTGGCTTATTTTGCATTCAGTTTTCCTCTCTCTTATCTAAAAGTAAATCAGTGTCTTTACATTCAAGCAACAAATTTCTATTTTACATATAAAACACTATTTTTGGAGTGCCTAACAAAATATTCCAAAAGATATACAAAGTCATGATATCTATTATTTACTCTGAAGTGATCGTTTTCTTCGTGATGAAACTTCCAATATGAAGTAAACTTAATTGCCCCATTTGCAATGCACTTGATGAAGTCTCTCTTTGAAGAAAAACAATACATCACAGTAAATAAACAAAGATACATTTCTTTATATCATGAGGCAAAAAAATTTTAAAATATTCTATTCGTCGGGGTAAAGCAATAGGAACTGAATCATGCATGCATCATTCAAACTAGATGAATCATTGAATCATTCATCTTTAACCCCTCAAGGACGGTGTCGGTATCACGTACCGAGCTGTGCCGCGATATTTAATTCCCGCCATGGTGCTTATTTGTATTTTTTAATACTTAAATTTCGACTAATTTTTAAAGGAAGGTTTGCAGTCTAATGTTATTGCATTAAAACTGCATGATCAGGGAAATAGTTACTAACTTCTGTACACAAAAGCTTAAAATTCGGCTACTTTTATTAAACTGTTGAAACAAAAGAGATTAAAATTGATCTGCACAAGAGAGTTTAATAAAGAATTGTTTCTAATGAGTTTCGGTTGAATTTTATGTTTGCAATTGAGCCATCGAACACGAAATCGAGAATAATTACGTTATTTTGTGTCCAAGCTGTATTCGAAAAGTATTTACTCTGGCTCCCTACTACGTTTACATTCGAGTTGCGACAGTATATGTATTGTATATATGCTAATACTTGCATGGAAAGAGATGCGCACAAGACCTCGATATTTGGAATTACGAAGAATAAATTCTAGGCTGTTGGTGTTCGTTATTGATGAAAAAGTAGAGGCATGAAACATTTAATCGATAAATCCAAATTTGAACCTTAAGTTAACATTGTTTCACTCAATTTTATTGTGTATGTTGAGCAAATCTCATAATAAAAGTGTGTGATTTTAAGTTATTAAATAATTTAATGATTCATTCTTCGTATAACTCTACCCCCTGCCGAAGGCCTACAAACGGCTTACAGGGCATTTATGCAAATGCAGATGTTCCTCTTTTATACTATTTTGAGAGGAATTCTACCAAGGTTAACTCGAATACCTTCCAAAACTCCCGTTGACTAAACTTAAGAGAGACGTCTATTTATTTCCTTCTATGATTTGCTCAGTTACTATAGAGCAGCTGTCCCTTCTAGAGTGATTCTTCAGTCTGCGGACTGAAAGTGATTAGCATTTTTCAGGAACATTGAGGAATTTTTTTGATATCAGAGATATGTTTTGTTCTGTTGTAGGTTATTTAGTATCTAATTTTAGAGAATCGGCCATTTAGAAATTTAGAAGCAAGGTCATCTTGAGCTATTTTACGTTCTAAATGAAAAATTTTGTAAATG
The DNA here is from genome assembly GCA_000376725.2 of Ladona fulva. Lineage (NCBI taxonomy): Eukaryota > Metazoa > Arthropoda > Insecta > Odonata > Libellulidae > Ladona > Ladona fulva. The sequence continues at coordinate 396,091 of KZ308449.1, forward strand.
CTGAGAAAAGTATAAATTTGGTACAGTAAAATATATTTTCAGGAAACCAATGAGCTTCATGTAATAACAATAAATCACAAGTCGATTGAATGTTGTTTAGTTTTGACACCACCTGTCCGTATTTCTTCGAGTTGTCTCATAGCGATGATGTTATTTTTTCGTTTTCAGGACGCTGAGATTCGTGTGCTCCCGGGTTGCAAGCATTTTCGGCAAATCGTGGCGAAAACAGTATAGCTCCTGAGAACCTAATCTGCTCAATAAAATTATGTATGTCCAGCTGAGGAAGTTAATATGAACGGCGACAGAGAGCTGATAACATTTCAAGCAGTACATACCAATTTGTGATCAAGATCATGACTAAATCGAGAAAATCAATGCCGCCTAACAATGGACATGCACTGAAAAATATAGGAATGAACATTTTGGAGTTATTTTTTGTCATTTTCTTAAAGTTGTGGGGAAAATTGAAGTCTAAGAAGAGAAAAAGGCACCAATAATGTCTTTTCGGGAGATTAAAACATCATCAAAACATCTGCTTGCGGTAGCAAGTGCATTGTATATCGAAAGAATCTATACCTTAGACAATGTGGCACAGAGCAGAAACTTTTCCATAAGAAGGCCAAGTTAGTATCTACATCTACATAAATACCCTGCAAGCCGCCTTACGGCGTGTGGCAGAGGAAAAAATTTTCCTTCGGGCCAGATATCACTGGAAAGTAAAGTGCAGAGTAAAAATGGTAAGGTCTTTTTTAGTTATTCCAAGGAACGATATTACCAGGGCTTCAAAAATAATGCTGAGATCAGTCGTCCTGCTCTTTTCTCTCTCTTTACCCTAGAATAGGATTGTTATCAAATTCCCACAGCGATTTGGAGGACGTCGAAACTGCAGCTTCGTTTCCTCAGCAACCAACACCATCTGGAGCATATTCTCGGGTCTTGGGAAGAGGGAAGGGAGTTAGACACCAAGAGCCATACTACCAAGAGCCATACTGTGGTGGGAAAGAGTGGGTAACTTTCCATTTCTTTCAAACTCTGTTCCACATTTTCACTTGAATATTAAAATCTTTTGACCCACGATTTTATCAAATTATTGACGAATAGGGAGTCTGTTACCGATGCGGTCACATATTTGCGGTTACTGGAATTTCATTAAAATATATTCATTTTAAGCGAGGGATGGGAATCCGCAGATCTGAGCGATTCGAATTAATCCTGAACTAACAGATAATATGCGGGGAAGATTTCAGATATTGTGGTAAATACTGCCGTCGGCCGTTCTTCTTTCCGTAATAATAAACACACAGAATCTTATGTAAACGGACACTTCAAATCGATACCTTGAAAAATTCGATATATGAATAACTTTTAAAGGTAAAATGAAGAGTAGACACGTAGAACAGAAGGAAAGAACGCAGAAGAAGAAAGGAAACTAAGAACAAAAAATAAAGCAGGAGGAGAGGAAATTTTTATAGTTATCGAAATCATAAATAAATGCCCTATATATTTTCTCTGCGGTTATTTGATATGAAAATCACAACAATCAAAGAATGAATTATAAACAAATAACAATGTGAATAGTAATTGCGACGCAGAAATTGCAATTCTCTCAATTAAAAGTCAAATTTTTCTTGTGGAATTAGAAATACTTTTTAGCTGTAGAATGTTTTTGAATCAAATGGAAAGTATTGACAAAACTAGCATCCATATGGAAATATGTACGCAACCGTTGGTACGTATGATGTTTCTGTTTGCGATGTCCATCACAAATTAGTATATTGCCTAAAAATCACTACCTAATAGCAGATACAGTCCTTTTTGATCCATACAAATTTGATTTATACTAGCTAAAGTGTGCTAAGTTTTCGTCTACCTTAAATACTTTTAAAACCATAGAGTCCCGAGTGATTCTTTATCGGAAAATCTTTCCCAATACATTTATATCAAAGGCGAGTTCTACGATGAATTCGGTAATGATTTCCGGGAAGCGCAAAAGTTTGCAAAATTTCGCCATATTTTATCGATTTTTCTGCGATTCCGAATCAAAAAAATATTCGATGAAACGATTAGAAACAATGTAATCTTCTTTCGTTTGGCACATGTCCTTAGATATCAAAACCAATCCTCCTTATATAAATTCACAAAAGAAATTACCCCTGCCATGATGGGAAGCGCACCAAATTAACTTTCAAATAGTGCACAATTCGTTTTTCTGGTTAAATGAATCTCTTTTGGGATATTTGGCCTAAACTATGACTCCAAACAACTAGCTAACTGTTAGATTTTTCTTTACTGTTTTATCAATGGATCTAAGATTTGTCTGAAAAATGAATTTCATAACGATGGATATCCAATAAACAGGTCATTGTCAGTCTATTGTGACAAAATATGGAGACCACATGGAGTTGGAAGATGTACTACATATGTTTCCCAAATGGAACGGAGGTAAAAAAAAAGTGACAATGTGTTCTTCATTCCTAACTATTTACTTCTAAGCTATACATTTGTGGGAAGTCATATCTAGTTATGTTCCAGTTTTTATAGAACGTCTCTCAAGCTCAAATATCTATCAAGGTAATGGTAACATCAACTCTTCATTAAAAAATTATTGCATAAATGTTCGATACGTAGGAGTTTTCGAAATAACGAGCGTAATTAATAATTAAATTTTCATTTTCTTATGATTGCGGTAAAATAAGGAACGATGTTCCTTTCCAAATTTCCAAATGTTAAAGTGATAGGTGACATTTTACCGTTACGAGTATCTGAATTACGATCATAAGTCATGTATCCGTGGCAAATATCTCAAAAAGGTACTTTTGCTGCTGTAAAGAGTAACTGTAATGTAATGGTTTAGTTGGTTCAGATGTATCGATTTCGGAAATTTTATTTCTGGCTCGTCACTTACGTTGATGGTAACATAAATCGTCTGTATTACAGACGTACGATCTTTCGCATTTAGTGTAGCGTAGATTTAGTAGACATTCCAATGCTTAATAAATTTACCGTACATAATTTGAAGTAAATAAGTTACATAACTATTCCATCGAATTTTAGTTTATTGACGCATTTCGAACAAAATCAAGTACTAAATCCTCAGAGTATCTCTCTGAATAATAAAATGAGTCAGTACTCGATGATACTTGATACACAGGTACAAATTATAGGTACGTAATAAATGAGAAGATCATGAATTACAGTTCAGCTTACTTTTGATTTCTAAGTTCTCGGATAGCAAATTGGATAGCGCGTCCGCTTTTGGTGAACGCGTGAGTTCGATTCCCGGTGAGGGCTCAAATGTTTGAAATGGCTTTTGCTGCCGAAGCGTTTGAAAATCTAGAAGATTTTAAAAATTACAACTACAATAGAGGTAAAATGTTTCGGCCTAATCAAGATGCATACAACGAAATAATACTAAAATATTTTATTGCATCGATAAACCGTTGTTTGATATACAAAAGATGCCGTTTTGAATCAATAGAATTAGTGGTGACAATTAAACAGACACTCCTGAGCCCAGTAAATTAAGGAAATTAATCAATTCAAATTGTTTTCAAAAATTTCAATATTGTTTTGCTACGATCCCCTGCAATCAGAATTTTGAGACAAATCCGGGCCAATCTCTCACTCTTAATGTATACTTTTACATTTCCGAATTTACTCGGGGGTATTGATTGACAAGCATATTTACAGCCCCTTTTACTGCAGCGCAATATGAAATCCCCTTATTATGTAATTATCCAACAAAGCAGGTGTGATTATTGTATCACATTTTGATATGGTAAAAGTTGCAATAAAGATTTTTCTTTGTTAACTCTCTCTTGTTTTGTCTCTCTCTCTCTCTCTCTCTCTCTCTCTCTCTCTCTCTCTCTCTGTGGTTGAATCGAAGTCCATTCAACAATTCTTCTCCTCAGGCTACAGATAGTTCTCTCGTACCAGGTCTTACTCTTTTCCACCGTCCTTCACCACGAGAAAATACATGAAACTATATCCCACTACACAAAACTTATTCACGGTGAAGTTCCATAGAAGTCTATCTTTACTTCAACTCGAGCGGAGCTGAAATTTCAGCAACCTTGAGAGCGCTCTCCCCAAGAAAGCCCCTTCTTTAGAGGTCAACTCGGATATCTTTCCGAAACCACTTCTCTCCTCCATACCACTAGCCACCCTTGTACGCCTCAATTATAAGCCCGTCGCCCTGTCTCGCCTTCATTTACTCGCTAAACACGCCTATAAGGCTTCTGGAATCGGTTTCCAAGCGCCTTTCGGAGTCCCTGCATTTAGGCGAGGCACTCTCCTTATTATGGAAGACGTGACGTGGTGCGAAGAGAAGCACCTCTCAGAGGAAGGGCGAGGCGGATGCGTCGGATCCTCGCCAGATTGAGCCTAGGAGTGGAGCTCTCCTATGCTCTCATCTGAGGATAGAAGATCTTGCTACGTTTTATGACCTTGTATTTAACTGAAAGTCACTTCTTAATAGTGCTCTCTTCCATGACCAATTCGACGACGAATGTACCCTGGCGTATGTTTTGCCACATATTTTTCAAATATTTATACAATTATCAATCTTTACTACTTTACTTTATTCATTGTCCTCTCGTATAGTTTTGTTATTCTAATGCCTTCTTCAAGATTAAGTACATAATATTGGAAACGTATTTGATTGTAGTTCTTCGATTCTTGAAAAGTGATTAATTAACAACCTATCCACATTAAATATTATTTTCAATTCTTTCTGCCGGCTTTGCACGCTTTATGGGGGTTCTCCTGCCGCGGGAAATTATTCCTAATTTACAATCTTCGTTTCTTTGTCGTTTTACCAACGAATCCCTTTTCGATCAATAAATCAACCAAAATGTCTGTATAATATAATTTAGCTGTAGTTAATGCCACATGATGCCAGACTATATAATAATAATAATAAGGTCTTTATTAAAGGAAGAGGCTGACTAATTTCACCTAATAACGAACTTATTGACTCACCGATTATTTTCGAAGGGAGCTATACTTTCCTCTCTATTTAATCTTTCGAATTCGAGCATTCACTATGTATCGGAGGTGACCAACGTTATTTACATTTGCGGTTTACTTTAATTGTCTTATTTTTATTCGTTCCACTTTCACTAACAAAAAATGTTTAAAACTATCGCATCGAAACTGATTTCGGTTCAGCTTTATTATGCAAGTATGTACCCATTTTTATCCTCCTGTTATTTTTTTGTTCCTTCGTTACAGTTTTAATCACAAATATACTAATGCTCTTTGCAGGATCGAATATTTAAAAGTATTAAAACTATTACTGATTGAAAATACTTTCCATAGAAGTAAAATGCGATGGATGCTGGTTCAGCGATCTTGATTGGCTGCACCTGATATTTGCGGTTCAAGAAACTTTAGAGAGTCGGTTCTCCAGTCTGCCGACATCTAAAAATATAGCAAAGCAAATCAGAGGCTCGTTGAAAAAAGAACACTCCTTGTAAAGTAGCAAAATATTTTTTCTGTCTCAGTACGATGGCTTGCCACTTCTAATCTAGGATCAACTTGAAGCAGTCTGAAGTTGCGAGGAAGGTAGCCTCTTACAGAGATAACTACACCGGGTTCTGCCACCTCACCCTTCATTTCCTGCTTATTAGAGTCACTTTCTCCTTCTAAGATTCATCCTTTGTCCTTATTTATTTTCTTTCGGTTAAAAAAATCGGTAAAATCTCATATTCCACGGCTTTAAAGAGTACGGATCTCCACAGAACGCCTTTAGTTATTTAAGTGATTTAAAGTTGAGTCCGATCGATATCAAGTTAACATTGTGCCTAAAATAAAATTAATATGTCCGAGCGTGACTTCGTGGAACTCTACGTACGTCTTAAAAGAAAAATAACTTCCACAGTAGATTTGTAACCGTTAACAGATTTTACTGACACCTCAATATGTCAATTCGTTGACGAAAGTAATCAATAAAAATCTGCTGTGAAAATTACGAAGTTTTCTTTCTTTTAAGATTAAGTCCAGAAGTTAAGTTTATATGCCAATATCTCTCTTGTAAAAGTTTAATTTTAAAATTTTCAACTGTCTTTTTCACGAAGAAATGCTATTTTAAAGGTTTAAGTGAAGACTGAGATTAAATATGGCGTAAATTCGATTTAAAGGAATTTCTCTCTCAGTTAATTAACGGAATTAGTTAATACTCAACTTTAGACTAGATTGAAATGGTTTCAATTATTATCATCGTAATTCTCAAATTTTTGATCAAACAAATTCAAATTTAATGGATACATACTATAAATTTCAATATTCCATCTTCATGTGAACGCAATAAACATCGTCCTTGCTGTCCATGCTGGGATGCAATGCATTTGAACATTATAATAGTAGAACCTTTACCGCGGATTTACATTCCTCGAAACATTTTGTTCACGATTAAATTGTGATGTGTGAATTAGTTCTCTACTTTATTTTCATAATCCGGTTCTTGTGCTTCGTTGTGCAGATCCGTACTTTTTTATATTTATTCCTCAAACTTCTACCCCAAAAGCAGTTTAACCAGCTGCTGCGCCTTTCAAAGCGGAAGCAGCGGCGTGCTGTGGTGGACTAAAAAGAATTTTAATACCGTCTTGCGTCTTCCGTCTGCGATTCGCTCTCATTTCTACTACTTTCCTACTGATGCATATTTCACCCACTATATGATTTTGGGGTTTTCTTCTTAACTCAATTTAATCATACCGACGAAGAATTTCGGCGACTTTGATATTCGTCGCCAGCAAACCGCTAATGCGTTCGAATCTCAGCGAACGTCGGTTCAAGTTTATAATAAAGTTAAGGGCAACGCGGTTTTCCAGCTTCTGGTCTCCCCTTTCTCTCGTCTGGAGCTCTTCACCCGTAGCCATCTTGCTCATTCTCGTCCTTTGAAACACTCCTTAACCCCGCTCTCTTTCTCTCAATCCCCATCTCGCCCCTTTTATTTATTCGGTGGCGGAGACATGCCTTAGGATCTGCGTCTGCATTGCCTTCACAAAGGAGCCTTAATAGATCGGTCTTAATAGGAAAGAGAGGGCACAAATCCTCGCTTCTCTCTCCACTTTTTCCTCTCTTTTCTTTTCTTAAACACTCTTTTTTTACGAGGAGTTTTTCATGGATCTTCGACAAACAACTCCCGCTGCGCTGCTGACAAGGCTAATAAGATGAAAGTCACAGAGGCATTTTTGAAGCGGCTTACATTGGGATATCCCCTTTAGCTTATCCAATACTGCTCCCTATTAATGACATGATGTTAAGGTTTAAGAATCCAAACTTGTTTGTTCAAGGTTTTTGAGACAGAAAAAAAGGAGAGACGTTAATGTTCACGGGAACTCCGATCGCGAAGAATGAATAAACTAACATCGGGAGGCCGAAGTTAGTTTATTCATTAGAAGAAGAATTGGTAAATAAAAGTACTCGAGTACAAGTTGAAGTTGGTATAGAGAGGGAGAAAACGAAGGAGCAAAATGAAGATAATTAAGCAGGGTATATAAACGTCTCAAGGCGAAAACATAGTTAAGTGAAGAGACAGAGAAAAAGACTGCAAATTGACGTCATTATCTTTCTATGACAACGAAAACATGATGTAATCGTAATAGCGGTGGCAGAGTACACTCCAATTCTAAGGTCGCGGATTCGAGTCATGGCAAATCGGATTTTTCTGTTCAGGGAATTGTGAGCTCACCTACGGTTACTGTTGAGGTCTATTCTGCAATTGTCCAATGAACTTTGACGTCCAATACTGTAACTGTCCAATGAATGTCCAATGTTGTTACTTTTGACACCTATTCTGTAATTTTCCAATGAATGGATGATACGACACCGGAATATAATTAAATAATTAATAAGAAATACTTTCTCTTGAGTAATGGATTCCTCTTCAACTACAGATCTTACAAACATAATATCCTGATATATCTAGCTTTAGATACTGGAAATGAAATCCACGGAGAAATTCGTAGTTTTGTGAAATTCTATCATATATACAAAAACACGTAATAATTAACCGTATGAAGTTTCATTTCCTATCCACTTTCTGTGACTGTTCACAATTATAAGTTACAAAAATACCATAAGAATATTTATACCAGACAGTTTTAAATAAAAAATGGGAAGAATATGGAATCCTAAGAATTTTCTCTCACTAATTTTAGCTTAGAATTTCAGCACATTTTCATCACACACTCCACGTTGATCTTTTCTCCACTTCCACTTGCAGTCAGTGTTTCCGTATCCGTACACCTCCAATTACCATTTTTTGCTTTTTCTCTTTCTCCCACTCCCTTTCCTCCACCCATAACCTTGGCTTGCTGTTTTGTATAAAAATACTCATTATTATCACATTACGTACTCATTATAATAAAACTAGCGAATAAAGTACATTCTCTGTTGTTTCGTAAGATGTTTCTGGGAATACTAATTCGCTCTCTTCATGTTTGCAAACTTCCACGTTTCATTAAAATTTATTTGAAACAAGATAAATGAGGAAACTAAAATTGTATACAAAACTTCACGTGAATAATTTCACAAGCGCTCTTCTCTTATGACAATATGCGATTACGCAAGGACTTTTGCAGATCATATCTTCGAAACCCAACACTAAATGTAGATCTACAAATAATTTAATAAATATATATCAGTAAATAATTAAGCTCTTCCCCCGATACCATCATTATAATAGTTCCTCCTAATGTCCGAAGAGCCCATTAACAAGAAACAGATGTTAAAGAAATATTTTATTCAAAAAAATATTTCATTTTTTCGCTATACAAGTGCAAATGATAGGAAAAATAGGTGAATAAGGCTATAAATCATTAGAGAAAAGGCTATAAATTGTATTTTTCTTTATACAATTGTAAACATTAAATGGTTAATTATAAAATTATTGTTATTTAAAGATCTCTTACTCATTTTTAAAGGAAATGAGTCTTTAAATTAATTCAAGCGCAGTGGAGATATTACCCTATGGGAAAAGATACAGCTGCAGGCGTTTCCACATCACGCAAAAACTGTATTAGGAGAACATCGATGCTTAACACTGGTTGTATCGGTAATGATGGCCTTGTCTTTTCCCTTAATTTCTGAAATTTTAATTTTCCATTTCTTGGAATCCATACTATCCTTTGTAATTGCTTCGAAAATATCGTTGGTATTCGTAAAGCACACAATAGGACAGTCTCTTTCCGATAGCTTTCAGTCTATGCTCGATGATTTTTTTATTTTTTCCTTTATATCGTCCACATCCCAGATTCTTCAGAGTTACGTGAACAAACTGCAAACGGAAGATGCGGTCCTTGAGAAGCCTCTCGTCGGTTTTTCGCATCTATAGACATTTTTCTTGTATTTTATTGCATTGGCGGAGTAGGGGATCGGCAACCCTGAAATAAACATTTTCTTGGCTTCAATTCTTCCCATGAAATTTTAGTCACAAAAATGTGTAAGAATATTTTGATGCTTCAATTTCTTCAGTTGATAATAAAAAATCGGATTAGAACATTTTTAAGATAAATATAGTCTATTTTTATAGATGCGAAATGATCTTTGATGTTAAAGGACTTTTGATATAACTAATACTGCTAGCAATTTCATTGCAACAGTAAATACCCCACTGATCCTATGTGGAAATTAGGTACCAGTTAAAAGGTGATTATTTTAATAATCGATCAAATGGACAAATTATGTTCGGAGGTTAGTGAATGCTTGAGGTATTTTCAGAGAACCTCATTCAATAGTTACTTTGCTGAACATTGTCCTTTTTTCCGATGTTTCCTTAATTTTCACTCCAAATATATCGAATTTAACAGATAATGGTCTAAAATTGGTCTAAGATTTTAAATTATCCTATATATCCTGACTGCACTCTCACCAATAAATGTATTTCTCCCCGTCTTCTCTTCTTGTCATGGCTATTTTCCCGGTTCCAAAGCCTCCCCCAAATTGTTTTCCTAATTAACGTGTTTCCGTGAATCCAATGATGGTCTCACTCAATATATTGGTAACTTTGCAATTTTCAACCCCTTCTTCGTTTGCGTGTGAAAACAGTGCTTCTGAGTCTCTTAGAGCTTAAAAATATTATTCGTGCGCCAAAAATCGTAATTTTTCCCATGGATTGTAATGAAGTTATTAAACAGGTTGCTGTTTCCTGGTGAACAGTTCATCTCATCAGTGTTTTTCTTTCATCATAGAATTCTACAAAGTTAATGTCTCCTCAGCTGGGCCAAAACTTTACAAAATGATGTTTGGTCTTATTAACTTGTCTCTGTAGATGAAATATACGTAACATGTCGAATAACATATACTATTTTCTAAATGTATTAATAGCGTGTCGAATAAAAATCCAGCTGATTTGTGTAACCAATGTTTATTCAACTGTTAACAGCCTTTTAGAATTTCCTTATCTTGGGTTATGTGGATATAAGTACGAGTGCTTGTTGGCATAAATAATGGATAGGAATTAATTTTTCAAAATTGAACCTGTGTGATTCTAGAGCTCAATAATGACCTGAACTGTTTATAAACTTTCCGTGGCCCACCAGTAAAGAAGGTTGGACAACTACGGTCTAAACCGAACATTACCATCCTTCTTTGTTTAAGTAGCTTTTGTAGGTGTAGTTATTTACCAAAGTCATCTTGCAAGACTTAGTAATCTAATATTATTTAAGAAGGATGTAAATAAATTTCATCAGCGATAAATTAAGACAGTAATGAAAAGGTACGTACGGAAATGTTTTATGTGCGTTTTTTCTCTTAAATTGCAGTTTTTGTTCCTGTCTTCCAAGATATTACATCGATCCCTAATGAGTCAGTCCCTTAATTTCAATTTGAGTAGTTAAAGTGGTATTCCAAGTTTTACGGAGTGGCGCCATTTGTCATCCTGAAGGCAGATCGCGTAATTTGTCTGCTGATAGCATTATCGCACTAAAGGCATTTCCCCCCCGTCGCTCGCTTCTTCCACTTCTTTCTCTCGCTCACAACAGAGATTTCTGTCGATGAAAAGGGCTCGCTATTCAGTCTGCAGCGGCGGCGGTCGTGCGCTAGGCAGATTACGACGCGAGAGCCTAGAATTTCATTCAATTTCTTGCCTCCTTTACATTTTCTCCTCCGTTTCCACTTTTGTTGCCATTCTCTCGCCAAAGTGCGCTGTTTTTCGTCTGCTGTTGTGTCCCTTTCAAAAATGGCCCCGTTTATCTCTCTCGAGTGCTGCATGCTTCGACCTGAAAATTCACGCCACAGATCCTGGACTCATATTTTCTTTGGCCAAGTGAGTTGGAGGATCGCAGCCACGAGTCGCTAAGGCATATTTTTTCCGCCTTGCTAGGTTTTCTCCTGATGAATAACTAATGTGAAGCAAGGCCTCGATATCTACGCTTCTGAGTGCATCCGTCTTGTCGATACGCTTGTATTTCCGATATGCATCACAATAGGCTACGGATTAGGAATTTTCAGATATGGAAAGTTATTTAGGTTCAGAGTCGCCGGAAAAATCTTTTGTAGCGGCCACTAAACGAATTTTACTGAATGAGATTATTCTTATAACGCATATTACATTGTAAAATATTCTGTTTACTGTTATTCTTAACATTATATTTAAAGTATGAATTTCTTCGGGGAAAATAAAATCGACCTACGAGCAAAAAGCGCAAGAAATGAAAAGAATAGCCGTGGAAGCACCGATGTTAATAAAAACAAGGACCTACCGCGGTAATGAATGGGCTTATCCATTATAAATGACGAATCGATATGCATCAAACCTGACGGAAAGATAGAAATAGATAGATAGATAACGGATAGAAAACCGGAACGAGGCTGTTAATGATTAAGAGGTTTAAAAACACTCCATAAGCCATTTATCGTCAGATGGAACTCGCGTTTGGAGACAAACGGGAAGGAACTTCCCGTTTGGATTACCTATTTCTAGGAATTACCCTATGCTCATTTCAGAAACAATGTCTCTATCTTTAAGGGATTCCATAAATGGAACAAAATTTTTAATGATTTTTTTCCCTTTGTGGATACCCTTGAATATAGAAAAATTGTTTCCGAAATACGCGTTGGGTATTTCGATATTGAAATCCGAAATCCTAGAATCCTAGAAATTGATAATGCGAAAATTCCCATTGTCTCCAAACGTGAGTTCCAGCTGTCGACATACGGAATAGCCGTGTTTTGATGGATGAATGGACTTGAATAGATGGAATAATAAAATCTAAAATTATATTCCCTTTGCACATTATATAACCCACTGTGGAATTGTACAGGCTGTGTAATTTTTATTGTAATATTAAATCGTCGTGCAAAAATTATACATTTTTAGACATTCAGTGATGGACATTAAAGTAGATTTGGGGATAATTCTCCTCCAGTGGACACAAGGGATAGTAATTATCGAGACGTAATCGTTCGATATGAAATCGGAAAAAGACCGTATGCGACAAGGTAGCCGCAGTTAGGTAACACTGTTAATGTGTTTGTAGTATTTTTTTCTTCGTAAGAGTGTAAATCTTTCAAGACTAACAATCTCTTTCCTACCATAATCACCTGCAGACACTGTATCCTCGAAGGAAGTTCCGCTTTAAAAAAATCCTCAATATTACATAAATACGAGTAGCTTGAGGCCTGAACACGAAAAAATCCTCCATATATGGAATCTGAGAGACGTAAACAAAATGGACGAGGAGTCACAACATCATAATTACAAGATTTAGAGGAGAATACCTTAAATTTCTGCTACAAAACTAGCACTTTGTCACGCGTGAACGTGGAAATTACATCACGTTTTCTCAAATAGAATCAAAATGAGGACCTCTTCAAACGTTATGCTTCCCCGAAGAGACTATGGAAAAGTACCTTTCTAAGTTGGTATTATAAGTGATTAGCAAAGAAACATTCCTTGCGTTTTTAAAAACATTTCAATCTCTGAATTTGACACTTTCAGTCATTTATTTCGGACAAAATTCTCCAGTTCTTGAGTGAATTGCTCACCCAGGAAAAATGGTGCGCACCCATGGTGCGCACCATGAATGGTGCGCACCCAGGAAAAATCCCAAGGAAGAATGGACTTGAAAAAAGTCTGACGGGACCGGGAATCCAACCCGGGTCTCCCAATTGCCGGTCGGGTGCTCTGTCCGTTGAGACGGTACGGACGTACGTCTGTACGTATGTCTGTCGGGTGCTCTGTCCGTACGGACAGAGCACCCGACCGGCAATTGGGAGACCCGGGTTCGATTTCCGGTCCCGTCAGACTTTTTTCAAGTCCATTCTTCCTTGGGATTTTTCCTGGGTGCGCACCATCTTGCGCAAAGTCACCCTTACCCGTTTTCCTTTGTTTCCAACATGAAGGGGGTTTTCCTTTCCATCACTTTGTGTGGCCGGTGCTTCAATGAAGCCGTGACTGCGACCGAGCNTTGAAAAAAGTCTGACGGGACCGGGAATCCAACCCGGGTCTCCCAATTGCCGGTCGGGTGCTCTGTCCGTTGAGACGGTACGGACGTACGTCTGTACGTATGTCTGTCGGGTGCTCTGTCCGTACGGACAGAGCACCCGACCGGCAATTGGGAGACCCGGGTTCGATTCCCGGCCCCGTCAGACTTTTTTCAAGTCCATTCTTCCTTGGGGTTAGAAATTTTTTACTGAAAACGTTCATTGAAACAAAAAGTATTTACTTCCTGATGGAATGTTGATAATTGCTGTAAAATATTTATGAGATTTATTTGAAAAATTATCTAAAATTGCCATTTATATAAATTCCTTAAAGCATAATACGTAATTGAACGATGAAAAGAATAAGAAACACTAATATACGTTACCACAGGATGATAATTATCCTGTGGTAACGTGTATAAGTGTTTCTTATTCTTTTCATCATGAATAGCTACCACAAAGTTGAGGCCGAAGTAGTGGATTTTGTTATTGAACGATTTTGAGTACAATCTAACAAGGCTTTGTGAACGTGAATCGATACAACATAAAAGAAATCTTATAAAACTTTGTTAAGGACGCGAAGTAAATGCGTTTGGCAGAACTAAATTTTATATGCTGATAAGCCTTATGAGCCCATTTTCGTTAAATACGAACTAATTGCAGTAAAAATTTAAATTTTTGCTGGCATAGTTTTTATAACACCGTTAAAAATCTCTTTCTTCTCAGTAAACATTTTAAATAGTTCCTAAATTTTTCACAATCCCCTCTAAATGTAGAACAAGCTAAAGTTTAACGATTTCGAAGTAGGATCCTATAACAACATGGTTGTATCTGTCATTTTCTAACGGCCTTTGTCCCGCTTAATTATGCGTTGTTTTATATTTAGGTTAAAGGTTTTGAGCCCAAACACGCCCCTCTTTAGGAATATGCGCATATAATGGCTAATCATCCCTTCGTTTCTTCTGTCATAATTCAATGCGAGTAAATAGCGTTAATGAGAAAAATTGGACGTTCAGAAACAATAACTTTCTGTTTCGATTTTGGCTTTCAGACGTTAAATAAAAAAAGACATCAATTTCAACGGAGCAGCGGCTGCTATCTCTCGGCGACATTTCATGCGCTGACCCTTTGCTGACACAACCTCATACATATGAGTTTCATTTCCTCATTTATCTCCGTCCAGGCCAAATGGACCACACGCAAGCTATGGCTTAAATTCAAAATTATGCTCCGTATATTCGCAGGGAAATGATGGATTCCACATTGCCATTCTTTTCTGCAACGAGACAATGATTTAGGGAAATACGTCAAGAAAAAAGATCTTTATAGCGATTTATTAAATTTGATTAATTTCAACGTAAATAACTTAAATTTGTAAGAGATGTGTTCTTATCTCCAGGGCAGGATGCGGGCGGTAAAAAATAAGGCGACTAAGGTCGACGAAATGAATGGAATGTCAGAATGTAGTATGAACGAATCAAAGTAACATTGCTGAAAATTTAAACTTGCTGTGATATATTTTAGAGGTGAGAGGCTAAATATTTCTGTAATTAGCGAAGTATTTGAGCATTCATTAACGGTACTGCTCTGAGGGAGAATAAATTACAAACTACGAATTACCATGGCAAGTAATACAGCGTTGTCACATATAGTTAGCGATGTTTAGCGACAAAATTGTATACAAGTAAGCTGAGAAGTCAACGATTAAGGTCCAATGTATAAAAAAGCACACTTCGAAAACAATGATCGGCGCCGAAATGGGACTCGATGAAAATTAAGTCCACCGTTCGCAGAGAACGTGAAATATTGTCTAAGGAGGGCCACGCATCTGATGCCGTTGTTAGCCATCTCTTGGAGTTTTCATACTTCCAACGTACCGGAAATAAAACGTAAAATGCACTGATTCATTAATTCTAATGAAACATCCGGAGTTAACGCATTCGTTGTATTAAATAGAAATAATCGATTAAAACTTTCAAAAGTACCGTTATTGTGAAGGGCTACGAAATTTTGCATTAACTGAAACACTTTGAATCGTCGCGCTCAATTTTAACTATTTTGATTGATTGTTAATTGAAAATTTCAATAAGAATGATTACCTGATTTTTACTTTACAGGATTACGGGTCCGCAAGTAGCAATTTTGGCTTGCCCTTGTCACATGCCAACTGAGTATTTCCAGCGTTCATTTTTAAGACAATAACACCATATCTCTTTTCTTTTCTGCCACAAGAGTTTCTAAACCATTTTAAAGCTGTCGTAAAAGTCTAAGGC
Organism: Ladona fulva; assembly: GCA_000376725.2. Classification (NCBI taxonomy): domain Eukaryota; kingdom Metazoa; phylum Arthropoda; class Insecta; order Odonata; family Libellulidae; genus Ladona; species Ladona fulva. Next base: position 411,792 of record KZ308449.1, read on the forward strand.
GTTAAATTCAATCAACTAAAGTGTAAATGAACTATATTTTTATATTATTTCATATGATAGAACCGCAATATTTATGGATACGAAATCTGAAAATTTTGGTGTAAAAAACACTATCTAAAAACCAAACGGTAGATAAGCAACTCGAGAAATAGACAGGAAATAATTTTTTTGCATTCTTTATAACGTTAATAAAAATTTGGCGTGACATCGTTGGGTAAATATTACGTATACTGACAAAAATAATTTCTTTTAAATCAATTCTTACTTAAGTAAACCCCATAAAAATCCATGGCAAGGCATCCAAATGTGAGATTTGCCCTAGCAAGGCGGAATCCACCGTGGGTGTCCTTATCGGCTTTTGCACCGTTTCGATCCATTAATTCTTGTGCCTTCTTTTTCGAGTCGATAAGACCAAAGAACCAAACCTTGGATACCTTTGTAACAATAACGACGAATTTTAACTGTGCATCGCTCCATGAAACATTATTTTTATTCATATTTATTTTTAACTTCTATGAACGAGTCAAATTTCGATCTTACCCCATCAATAAAATTCTCCATTTACGATGGTACAGGTTTGGCTGATTGGTCATCAAAATTTTCTATTATAATTTCCAGTTGTATACGCGTCTTCTCTCCATTTCATCCTTCTTCAACGCGAATTAACGGAATCTTGAAAAGTTGTTTTATACCCAAATTCTATGCGTGAGTGTAATGAATGCAAACATTTACACACTCTCTCTCATAGTTCATTCAATTTGAAAATATCATGCGACGCCTGTTTTAATATTTTACCTCACCGTTTGCGCCGGTTGAATAATTCAGTTATTCGGCGTCAACAAATGCCTAAAAATGCAGTTTGAATAAGTCAAATTAAATACTACTATCACTGAGTGCTGTCATAATGACGGAAAACTTTCCCCGATATAATTGTCGATTTTGTAAAAACCATAGTAAGCTTTCCAATTACTAATCACAATTTTTTCTAAAGCTTCTTCATTCATTGCAAAACGACGACAACTTGAAAATTAGTTTTACATACGGAAAATTCTATGTTATAGTCGTGTATGTAAATTATGCGCAACTTTAGTCACTCTTTTCCATAATTAGAAATTCAAAAATACCCGGCGCTGCCGAGTTTGTTTTTTCCTGCCGTTTGCACGGGTTGAATAATTTAGTTGCTTAATGTTAACAATGTCTTAATAATTCATTTCTACGTTTTCCCTTTCAGAACGTTGCACTTTTGGGCAAAAGCCGTGAAAACGGTTTTTATAACAGACGACTCACTCACAATTATATGCCATTCTTGGGAATTATCTGTATTCTAATTTTTTTTTCGTCAATCATTGAGCACAGCAGTGCATTTTTTTAGAGAGAGGCAAACTGAAATGAATTGAAATTGAAAAATTTGCAGCCAAAAAAGTAAACTGAGAAAGATGTAACAAATAAACGATTTTGCGTCCCACAAAGCAGGTTGGAGGGCAGGATTACGGAACTTAGTCACCCGCATCACTAAAGTATAAAAATATTTCCGGTGGGCCCCCACATTCACATTTTCACATTCATACTTTATTTTAGCGCTTCTTTCCTGCTAAAACTTTAATTTCATATTTCCGTTACTTTAAATTCCACTCCGGAACATTCTTCTACTGCTTTGTTCAGTTAAACAGTGGTATCTTGTTTACCCGTTACAAGATTGTCGTTGTTAACCAAAACTCGTTATCCAAGGCACGATTTTCCAAAACCATACTGCATATCAAATATGCAGATAAAACTCAATAAAATATCATTTAAATATGGTACGTGTATTTGTTTAATTATATTTGAAACTGAACATTATGATTAATTAAATGGATAACATTAAAATCTGTTTTGAATCGTCAATGTTCAGCAGAGGGCGTCGTAAACCAAAGCCTACGCAGTTACAAAAGACAATTTTAATCTAACAACTATGCGTCGTTAACCAAATACGTCGTTAACTAAGACCGTCCTTAACCAACAACCACTGTACCACTATATTATATTGTTAAAAGAATTTAGAAAAGGTAATTTACGTCGAGGTACCCAGAATCTGTTGGCACTGCTATTGGAGGATGAAGTTTACATTGGGCGTGTAAGTTCGACTTTTTAATGATTTTTGGAAGTTATACTTTATTACAATAAATGAATGTGTCTGGAAGTAAAAGCCCATGGCAAAGCATCCGTATATGTGGGATGTGGTCAGGTGGCATTCACCTCACGTGATACGCAGGCAGCGAATCCCAGATCACCGCATTGGCTTCTCTAGACCATTTGGACCCTTTATCTATTAATTCAGGTTGCTCCTCAATTCTTTTCACCATGCTGGATCAACACCCTGTGTCCAACCGGGAATCAAACCAGGGACCACTTTCACCGAAGACGAATGCGTTACCACTTGTCTATCTGGAGACCAAAATGTAATCCACAATATTTGAAAATATTACTTCTTTCTCTCTCCTGCTTATTCGCAATCTTTTCCTGGAATAGCGCACCGAGGTTATATATCTCAAAGGAAATCCAATCACAAACAATGTCTTCGGGTCTCATAAGATGCTATGAAACTCTAGGTAATGTTTCAAAAATTCCTTTCGTCAACAAAAGTTATAGAAACTCTATTGGATTGCTAACCAAAGAACCCAGAAACATATTCCATCCCGGGAAACGAGGATGCTGTTTCACCCCAGAATTCCAGAGAAGGAAAGGGAAACGAGAATTATCTCCCGCTGTCGAGCAAATAATGAATTTTTGACAGCACATCTTATCAGATATTTACGGGCGGTGTATACAAGGAGATTAATGGATTTTCCATCGAAATGGAAAGTAAATAAATTTTTAATCGAATTCTTAAGGTATCAATGTCAAAACTAGAAAAAGCGTTTGGCTGGTTATCATCTTACCGATTAATTCCAGCAAAGAATTTTGATAGGATGACTATTCAACTACCACAACAATTGGCATAAATCCGATATTAGGTAGACGATTCGGAGTAAAAATAAAATAATTCTTCATCTAATTTCCAATTTACTGAGAAGCTGAGATGAATCGCTTTTTCAGTGAGCTTGTCTATATTCAAACATCTATTCTTTCTACATAAGTTATATATTGAACACTTATATCTCACAAACTATACTACTCAAAACGGTTTATATATTCGAAAGTATTAGCATAAAATGAAATAAGTAGGAAAAGATTTTTATTTTTGCCGTTTAGATGAATAAAGTGGGTACTTTACTAATAAGGTGCGTAAGTTACCAGGAGAGGACAATCATCTTTCAAAAGTCAACTGAAGACAGAAATATATTCTTTAATAGAAGGAAAAGTTATCTCAAATGTCCACAACAAATATCAGTGCTAATAGCTGCAATCGTTTTGAAGTAGTGCAGAAAGATACCGCATAATTGCCACTATCACACAGAGTCCCATTAAGACTCATTTTTCTTTACAAGGAAAATTTTCTATAGCGGAATCGCATAGTGGCAGAAACATTTTCCATTATGGACAGATTTCCGTAATATATGAGTTCAAAGTACTGGATATGGATTCCTACCCCGCAGATCGAGACTGAGAAATTTTTCTATAATACAAAAGTTTCCGCTATATACAAGTTTCATTATAGATAAATATTGCAGCATTGGAATTTTTACTGCTCAAAATAAACTTAACTTTCAAAATTGGAGCCCTTCGAAAGTCCCTGTACACTTTCCTAGCCGAAATGTTCAGTATGTATTTAGACGGTGAAAATATCCCAGAGGAGTGGGAAACTCATAACCGTCAACGAGAGATGAAAAAGAAGAAAAAAACGTATAAAATTACCGTGGGATATCAGCCACTGGCCACGTTCAACGAATGAGGTGTGAGGGGGACCAAAACAAGGCTGTATTACGACTACTGGGAAAAAGGAACAGAAGAATGCCACGACGAACGGAATCGAAGGGATTAATATAGAGACGATTAAAAAAAGACTAGAAAAGAGACAAAAATGGAAAATGGGTTTCGGTAAATATTACAGAGCGTTATAAACCGAAAAAAAATATTTGTTTAGACAAACCGAATGGCGCAAATGAATAATGTATTGCTGCTGCTTTTTTATTTATTGGTATGATTTTCACAGTAAGATTTTTTAACGAAATTGGTGCTGAAGAAGAATTGCAGACGTCCTCGCAACTTTTATTCAAAGTATAACACAAATTCAGAATTCCGTAAATTTTTATTATATATTTTCACAAACTCGAAAGTGTGATTTTTGATCATATCCTTTGTGAAAGCGGTGCCTCGTATAATAGAGGAAAATAACATCCGTTGCTTAAGTCCTCATTCGGAGGTAAAATTCGTTTCAGTCCTTTCTCAGAGTTCTTTCACGAAGTTCTTTACGCCCATCAAGAGCTGCCTATATTTGGAATATAAAGCCAAACTTCTTCTCCGATTCATATATTGAGCTTGCTCTTCTTTTCCGTCTATAATTTACCAGCCGTTTCCTCTTTCCTGTGCCGAAGTTTCATTTTACATTTGATTTTCATCCCGGAATTTATTTTAGTTATTTACATAACATGAAACTCTTCAATTCTCTGTTTTACTTCATCACTGATATTTTAGATGTTTACTTCCACCATCATTAATTAATTAACGACGATTTTTTCATATTTATTTCATATGATTCACTAAGATACTAATAACGAAAAACTGAAACCAATCTCTCTTTATTACGCTAAATCTAGGTAATGAAGCTACGTACATTCTGGTAACGCATCTAATACAAGAATGGTTGTTCTTATACTTCATAAGTCCATGATTTAACCCTTAATTCGAAAATCGAAACGAAAGCCCGGGTTTTCACCACTAATAAGGTGACGGTAAATCGCCCGAAGCGGAGATAAATTACGGAGGTGTTAATCACAGGTGAATTATGTGCCAAAAGTACCGAGAGAAGGCGTGGTTAATGAGAGGCCTGCAATTGGCAGATGAATGGAATGACTGGAATAATGCAGAGCACTTCATCTGAGGATGCATCTGAACATCGACTGGCCCTTGCACCATGGGAAATTAGCTTCGCTGTAGCCATCAATGGGATTTTGCCTAGGTGCGATAACCAAAGCCGTCCAGGGCAAAAACGGCATTGCCTCTGCTGAATCATCACCATTGGGTGGATGAACAGGAGGTGATGGCTCAGCAAGACGAAGATTTACTGTTGGAAAATATTGTAGGACTTCTAGAAAAGCTCCCAAATGTTCTTGTCATCTGAATATTATAAATGAGAAGATTATAAATGAGCTATCTTTTGATTTATAGGTTCCCAGATAGCGAAGTGGTTAGCGCATTCGCCTTTGGTAAAAATGGCCCCTGGTTCGATTCCCGGGGGTGACCATATGTGTGAAATGACCTTAACTGTCAAAGCACTTTTTAAAATACTTCTACAGCTATTTTTTATTTTTCGTGACGTATTTGGGATTGTTCTGCGGAGCGTTCTCTTTTAAAAATTTACAATTACTTGTACATGAAAGATTTTGTGCTCTCCAGGCGTATGCTATGGATGAAGTCTTCTCGGAATCTCCGCCAGGTCTGATGAATTTCTGCTGACGATCCAATGGCTAACTCCGCCATCATCCTCAGGGAGTTAAAGGCCCCAGTGACGTATAGTCTCCTTCGTCCTTGTGGTGAATGAGAATCTCGAGGAAAGGCAAGCAGTTACTCTCCTCCTTTTCCATGGTGAATTTGAAGTTTTTATGCTGGTTATTCATATGGTCCAGGAAATATTAGAGAACTTCCAGTCCTCCACGTATCGGCAGAAGCGCTTGGGCTTCAGGGGAGCTGAAGATAGCGCTTTCTCATTAAAATCTTGCCTATATAAACTGGCAATAGCCGGTGAAAGAGGGGAGCTTATTGTGACCCCGTCCGTTTGACTTGTTACAGCTTTTAATCGGCGAGAGGAAAAATGTCATGACACTCTTAGTTTCTGAGAAGTACAGGATTAGTTAAGATGACGGCAATTAAGGGACCACTTCGGTAAGCCCATTAGAGTTACATGTGTTACAATAAAATCTACCTTTATTAGGCTACGGCTGATTGCATTAAAGCAAGGTTTCGTCACAAATTGACTTGTATGAGTTGTAATTTTATCACTTCAAAATTAAATTTTGATTCGGTAATGATATTGAAACTAGATTTTAGAAGCGGGGTTTAATATTCCAGCGATTTGTCTCTTAGAGCCAATGAATGAGAAGGGGAACATATTTAGAAAACCAGACGAGTCATATTTGAACGATTGCATCTTTACCACAAAATTTTGATTCTTTGACTTATTACCTTACCGCTTTCACCATGATTGACTGTAAACATGTAGACTGAAAAATGATTTCAGGAGAAACGAATGAAATTTGCATTGGTGGACATGCGGTTTCACTTTGGTACACAAGATAACTAAGAAAAAAAAACAGCGGAGTCAGTGCCTTGCCCCGAGAGCTAGGAATTCTTGAAAATCGTCACTTGAGAATTTTAACGATCAAGACTCAGAAGCGGCATTATCGTCCTTCCTTTCCCTTGGTTCAGTAAACTTCTTTTATTTCTTTCCTACATTCTTCAACAAGAAACGGTCCGCGTAGTCTACCCAAAGGGATAGAAAGCCCTCCAACAATTTTCCTTTTTGGCCACTTACAGTCCCTTGGGAGGAATTTTCTCTATCGAATGCTCAAACTTTTACAGAAAATCGCATAAGATAACTCTTCGTCTTGGTGAAGTGAGTAATAAAAATTTCAAAAGTCTGAAAAAAGAAGACGGTAAGGCACATGGAATATAGAGGAGGGTAAAATGTAGAATATCTCATTATGGAGACTAAGGAAAAATCGATAGATTAAAGTATATACATAGGTAATAGGTCAGATAGCTAAATTAACTTTTGGATTTTTAAAGATAAACAGTATAATAAGTGTTTCATTCCGAATTATCTTAATTATATAGGAAACATGAATAGAACTCATCAAATGAAACTCTATTCGTGGAAAGAATGAACTCTGAGATAAAACGGAGTGAAAAGTTTCGTTTGGATATGATGAGAACGGCGTGTCAAACTTAAACCATGAAAGCCTAAAGTCATTAATAACGAGGGTATAACAGCCGCTTGAGCAAGAGAAAAGTATCAACGAGAGGAAATAACATGGGCGCAGCGAGAAACGGCGTACATGTTCGCGGAAAGGCATCATGGGAAATATATTAATTAACGTCGACGAAACGACTGTGCAGGTGTTGATAATCGACCTCAGAAAACACGTAAAAAGTAATGTGGCTTTTTTCGAGTTACAAAGAAGTACGTTGTGAGAGAAGAAGAAAAGTTCTTTAGTTGGATGCGATAGAATGCCATAGGGCTGATATCTACTCTGAATTTTAATGAAGAAATGGTCATCGGCGTAGTTACGCAGAGATTTTCCGACACGAAACTGCTTTTCGTCAGAATATACATCAACAGCAACATAGTATGATGATTAAATACTCGGAAAACCGCCTGTTAGTGTGTGGCAGGGATAATGTATCTCATTAGGTACTGTTTTAATCAACAAACTACCGAACAGATCAGAGTAGATGGAGAGAATGAAATGGAGAAATAAGGATTTTGTTAAATATAACATATACTTTTTACATGACCGCGTCATTAACTATAACTTTACTGATCTCTAAATTCCCTTCTTAGTGCCCTTTCTTTCATCTTTTGATGACCTATCCAGTCCTATATATTATCAAACCTCTTAGTCCTCCTCTATTTGCATTTGATCCACCAATTTCCGCTGTCGCCGGTTTGTTTCTTAAAACAAATCTCACCCTTCTCCCGCCATTTTAAGCACTTTCACGTCTGTTTCTGTAACAACCAAATTTATTTTTTCCATTCTATGCAGCAGCCATATCTCAGTGACCCCAAATCTTCTGATGTCCCCCTTTCTTATGGTCTACGTTTCGCATTCAAAAAATAAAACATTCATACCAGGGATTTTATCAGTATTTTACTGATTCCCTTATCATGACCCTCTGTCATGATTTAGCTGTATTCAAGCTTCCTTGGTTACTACTATTCTTTTATTACCTCGTTTATACATCTTATATCTCAAGAAATAACACTACTCAAGTTGTGAATTTGATTCCTTCAGTTGGATTTAATTAATTGTTGTGCCAACTTTTCCCAACAACCCTAAATGTTAACTCTCCTTTCTTTCATTTAGCAGTCTCAAAACTTGTGTTTCTCTGTCGTTTATTTTCATTCCAAACTTCCTTACTTAAGCATTTAATACATTTCCTGGAATTACTTCATTTTAAGCCTTCTGAATACTTGATGACACCAGAAAGGCAGTTAGAGACCAGGCAAGTCGATTTCCGGTTAATGACTCCCAGCTTTATAATTAATTAGTAATATTAAAATATGTATGCACCTTGTACATTGTATATTAAAGTATGTATGTACCTATTCAAGGGAATAATTTGAAGAGGGTTATAAAGAAATACCCGCTTGATAATTTATTGCGTACAAAGTTGAGTGCTATTCATTTTCGTCACTTCTTCTGAGCCCTGTCCTTAGAAATGTGCATAATAAATATTTATTTAAAAAATATTAGCTCTTTCAAATAATAATTGTTATAATAATACATATATGTATTACAACATGTAACATGTAATATGTATTACAATTATGTATGAATACGATAATTTAGCAAGCCTACTAGCGTCTCCATGCAAAGGAATACCTCATAACTAAAAATAATAATAATAAAACGTATTTAGATAGGCAAGATTGAGACAAATTATCTTCTTCCACCAACCCATCGTCATATTCCATACAGTTATTAATTAAAAAAGATAATAGCAAAGAAACATGAGGAAGAAAATGTTGATATAAAATTCTTAGGGGAAAAATTATCCACTGCAGGAAACACCCTCTCCGGGGTGTAAATACCCGACGAAAACACACCGATTGTTACAGTTAAAAGATGTAAAAGAACATTGAGCCACAAAAGCACAAGTATCCATTTTCCTGAGTTGCCTGAGACACTCATATTTATCTCACTACATCCGAAACTACTTTAAAAAGGATCAGACTCTTACGCCTGTCGTAAATAAATAAATGAGAGGATCTACTCATCGAGAATGTTGTACGCGTTGTATTCATACTAACCGTTTGCGCATCTTATGTAAAAAGTGTTAGTGTGTTTCTTTCGGATGACAATGAGAGACGGAGTAGGGTTTGGTCACGCGGATTCTCACGCCGAAGTGCATTCACGGATCACACAACCGCATCACGTTGAGGCTTTGCATTACGTGGCACTCCACTCGGGAAGGACTTAGGACGTCTTGTAGGCGTCAATGATATCTCCTTCAATGTAAACTGCGGATCGCTTTGAGGAAGATTACAGAACCCTGATTCCTCTCTACGGTGAAACAGATCTTCTCACGAATCGAATTTCTAAACGTCATTATAAATTCATCCGTCATCCTTCCTGTACATTACGGTGTACTACTTACTTGCATTCGATCACACGGAGGGCATCGAAACGATATTCCACTTCAGTTTTCTCTCCGGTTCAACGTAAAAACTAAATATCGGTTCGGTTCCTTTCGAAAGAGAAGAACCGGTTCGAACCTTTTTTCTTTCAGTACGACCATTGTTATTTTATATCCCAGCGAAAGTTTCCATCTTCCATATACACTAAGTTTTAGAACAAAACGAAGCAAAATTCGAAGTCGTGGTTACTTATTCTATAGAATCACTTCCTCCAATTACCCTCAATTAAAATGTAAATTCTAGGGAACCAAACATCGGGACGGCATAAATAATAATTTTCAGTTTCGGTTCGGGTTCAATAACTTCAATTATCTCTGTTTGGAATCGGTTTACATTTCGGCAAAAATAACGATTTTTTTTCGGTTTTAGGTTCTGTTTTGATTTGATGCACTGATCATACAACCAAAAATACGATAAGGAGGTGAAGGTTCGTGGACATGACTTTCATTTTGTTTGTATATAAATGATACAATGTTTGTAAAGAGCTCATGTGCTGAAAATTTGCTTCGGCAGCTGTGAGCCAAACGACAAAGAATAAAGTCGACAAAATTTCAAAGTAAATTGTTTGCTTCTGGAAGTAAAAAAAATAAAGAATTGGCTGCTTTTAACTGAAGAAGTAACTAAAAAACCCCGTTGGAAGAAGAAATGTACAAAATACTGCGAATTTTCAGTTTTTTTGGCCTTTCCATCTGGAAAACGAATGAATCTACGATGCCCAAGTATTACATCTTACGTGAATTTAAACGAAATGAAATTTCTATAACTCCATATTTACTCTTCCATATGAGCCTTTATAACTGCTTATTGGACAATATTGGATAGAGAATGGAATGAGGAGACTTGAGATTCCAGTAACCAAGTATTATATTAGGAAAGAATAGCACACACTATAAAAGGCTACGTGCTCTGATAGTAGTTCTCCTTCGCTCACATACGGCAATAAGCATTCCCTACATCTCATCAGCCCTAGAACCAGCGCTAGAGAAGAGTATAATTTGGTATAAAAATGATCAAAGAAAGCAATTACTTTTGAACATTTTTAATGATGAAGGACAGGTAATTTACAAAGCACGGATAGTTCTGCGGATGAAAATCAAAGAGAATCAGTTGGAAAAAAATATCGATATGACTGGGAATCGAGCCCAGGTCTCCCTGGCTGTTGTTCTAACAACTACTATTCCGACTCCATTTTTATACTGTTAAGTTGCTTTTCTGAGCAAGACAAGTTGCGCTCCATACATTGGCACCAATTACCGTCAGAGGTCATCATAGAGACAGCCGGCTGAAATCTATGGAACACAAAATGCCATGAAATCTGCTGTTAAATTATTTACAAGAGTAGTGCGATATACCAAATGCCATATCGTTTCAAATACACCCGTATCTTCATTTGATCGTCATCGTTAAGCCCTTTATCGCTCTCTTCCTAATGAGCAACCATCTGTAATAGAACGGAAAATTAGTCTTAAAATCCCAGAGGGCTCAAAGCATTCTATTCTTCCTGAGGAGATGTTTTAAAAGCAGAGGTACTCATTTTGGTGAGCTAGAAGTAGAGCTAAGATATTAGAAGACGAGCTCTGATGAAAACACTCGATAACCTGCTAACTACCGGAGAAGGAATTTCGTATTCTATTTGCTATCTTTATTTTAGGAGTTTCGCCATCAGCGGCCAAAGGGGCAAGAAAAAGCACCACTCAAGCATGAATGCGATGGGGCACCTTTAAGGGAGCTGTTAAAGGCGAGAGTGCAGCTAGTAAATCATCCGATTCGATAAGGCCCCTTGGAAAATATTAATGGAGGGGTTGTCGTAAAACTGCGGTTTTACTACTAAGACCGTGGGTTGAAGTTCCGCGAAAGATTCGAATTTTGATACTAGTATTGAATTCACGCTTCCTGTTTGATTTATCTTCCAAATACGGATGATAAGAATTAGATACCATTAATCCACGGCACTTTCTATGAATATTACTAATTTTGCAACGTCAGAAATATAACATATACCATAAATGTAAATGACAAATTAAAGAAAAAGAACTGGTATTACTGCGATCTATTAACGGGAATGCTTTCACGTATTCGTGACTGGACACAAAGATGCTTTTTCACTGTTACCTCATTATTATTATCACATTAACATAGAGAAAGTTTTATTGGAAACCAGTGAACAGTGATTTAAAACAATTCGTTGTTAACTTAACAGCATAAAAGTATCAATTGGAATAATATTAGTATAGATATTGGTTATATATTATTAGTATAATTTTTCAGTTCAACCTTAAATTATGTGCTTGGATCAAATTGGATAGTGATTGATTCATGCAACTGTATAATGCAAGTAATGAGGCTACCTTAACACTGACGTCGTTCTTTAGATACAAAAATAAAATTGTAATAATCTATATATATAAAGCAGAAATTCTGTGGATTTGTGTGTTTGTTTGTTCACGATTGGAGTCCACACCGTTTGTCCGATTTGTATCAAACTTTGCATACGTGTTCTCCGTGAGCCGGAAGGAAGCACTGTCAACTTTTCATTCGCAAAATTTGCTGGGTTTGAACCAAGATCGTTCAGATAGATTTCCATAAGAAATACATGTAAAGTTCGATTTTATCGGGTACAGACTTTATTTCTTTTGCAAAATTAAATTAGAAGGAATATTCGTATAAAGTCAAAATAAGTATCAAAAGAAGAGAAATTGAATACAGATTCTTATTATTGTCGTAGAATAAAGCTTTAGTTTCGAAATTGCGAGAATTTAGATAAAATATGCGAATATTTTGTGAAATTTTGAGGTTGTAAACAACCCGTCCCCCTGACGACCAATGCGATTGTTGATTCCGAGTTCATGCATTTTCCCATAAGAATACATGTGTGTTTAGGCCCATTTAAAAGAAATTGACGATATGAAAAGGAGGAAATTATTCTAAGAGATTTTAACTATTACAGTCACGAACAATTTGTAGTGATGAATCGCAGGGGCAAAAAACATGCGTAGCACCGTAATAAATTAGTGGAGATGTAGCAGCAACTTTTTATTTATCATTTCGGACTCTTGACAATTACACGATTAAAGTTACCAGAATCGGAAGTTGAAAATCTTGCAAACTTACACATTACTTTGAGACATGTTAATAATAAGAGGGAAATTCCATAATGATTCACATCCTTTTTGTTGATTGTAGATTTCGGCCTCGAACTTTGATTAGAAAATTTTTGTTTTCGATAACCTGTCGCGTTGGACTAAACTACGAGATGATGCGAGGTGTTATTTTCTCTTTTAATACAAATATGCATACTACATTTAATCCGACATCTATTTTCCCCGTTGAGAATCAACGGGCACTTCAGCTAGTATAATATAAAACATAAACACATAAAGAAAAAAAATAATGTAATGAGATGAAATTCAAAACGGTTTCGTTGACGTGAAAGATACCTTACTGAGGATTTGATCTGGACAATTCGCTTGAAATGCCTGAAAAGCATTTAGCGCTTTAACATTTCTGCGGGCTTATTGTTTTCCGATAAGTCTGGTTTCCATGGTTTCTCCGATAGGAAGTGTGGAGAGAAGAACCAACTGTTGGAGGGCCGCAGGATGTAAATAAAATGTCGGTCAAAGTTGATAACTTCGGGATATTTGGGGAGTTGCGTAAAATTTCTAGGAAAATCTGCATATGACGGCAATAAATCAGATCAAAAATTATTTTCATACCCATAGCTGTTGCTAATGAATCCATCACATCATTACTTCTGAAAATGAAATAAGAAGCGGAGCATAAGTGATCGATTGGCTTAATAATGAAAGAAAAACATTATTCCTCTGGGAGCCAATTAGATAGATATCTGATAGATGACTTCCTTTACTAATCAGGAAATAAATATGCTTTCATAAAATGATTATATTTTTTTACAATTGATTTCTCGCCAGTTTAAAAATAGTCGATTCCACATAAACTCAAGTTGAATTTCTTACTTTTATATCAAAAACGTATCGAACCAGCACTTATTCTTAATTCAGTGGCGGATAAAATGCTCAGGAGGAGAGGTGTATAATTGTAAGTATGAAAGGGATTAAAAGAGATATTTAAGGCGAAAGATGCATTAGAGGTTAGGAAGTATGGAAGATGTTGTGAATAAACATGACACATAGCTTAACTCGAAAAGGAATATGGTATGACTGTTTGTAATTATTTATTTTAAATTCAGCTGCTTTCTTTGACTTTTTATGATCATATAAATTGTGACTCGCCAGACAACTCCTCAAATTTTTTAGTATATCTCCGTCGCTTTTCTTAACTTCCCATGAACACTCCCCAAAGGGAATCTTTCAGTCATGTTAACTCTGCAGCACTTCAGTCCCCTAAGACAGCAATGCCTGTCCAAGATCTTGATATTCAATGAACATTTTAGACAACGAGATTTTTATAATAATAATAAAAATAAATGTCTTCATTGGAGGGTGAGATTGAGACTCCTTAGTCTCTTCTTACATCTAACCCTTTGTCATTGAATATTTAAAAGAAATAGAATAGGGTAGAAGATAGAGGAAGGAAGGAGATATAGGGTATACGGATTACACGCTTGAGGTGAATAGTAAGATACGAGATATCCGATAAAACTGCTACAGTTACGAGTGTTCCTTCAATTATTTGGATTTCATAGCTATTTACTTCCTCATTTCCGTACTTTATTTCGAATAGCAAATGCGCAATTTGTTTTACTGGTCATTGTTATGTTTTCACCATATTGTTCCATGCATTAAAATATCCTTACCTACAATATTTACTCTATTCAGGAAGAACACCGTTTGAGTTCTTCAAATGTTGTTTCTTATTATATTTATCATTTCAAACGACCCTTTAGTTGCTCAGATGTAAATAAATCGCATAACCTCAGAGTAATTTCATAAACATTTCATAAACGTTAATATATGTCAAAATGCTTTCAATTTCGTTTTATATTTGTCAACATTTTCTCTTTTGAGCATATTGCTTGATTTCGAAATTTTCTTTAGGTCCGTGAAACAAATGCAGACCACGAAATGGTTTCTCATCAACCCCACAATCTTATCAACAGCTATGTATAATGTACTGATAGTAAAACTTTGATTATACAGATTTACGACAGTGTTCGTAAATGTTTGAAATATTTCCATATGCGTATTATGCGGAGAGGGAGGAGTTCTAATGGAAATGTAATTTATACATTTCTAAGTTTCTATGCATTAAAATCTCTATGACTCTCCTCATAATGTAAAATGAGATGATACTCCCATAAAATAGGTATCGCGACGCCTTGTTTCTTTGAAGCCTTAGAAACATCAACTGACCAAAAAAAATTTTCACGTGTTATTCTTTTATATTTCTCATTATTTTGCCTTTCCTCAAAGTGAAGTTATTTCTCCATCGCAATTTTCACAACTCCCTTTGATATTCTGATGATCGTTTTTTTTAAATATTGATGGTCTTAAACTCTTTTCAACGAATCTCCTTCAAGAAAGTTGCCAAATTTAGTTTCTAACTTGTTATCTAAATTTGGTGAGTAATGTTTCGGAAAAGATCAGAAAAAATTCTTAAAAATTTCTACATGAATTCTTATTATAAAAGCAAGTACTTTAGTTAGACATTATATTTGGTAGCGGTATGAACTACATAAAATGTGAATCAAAAAAAGGAAAAGTGGTACATCACATTCAAACATTTACGTTGCCCAAATGGGCTTCTTCATATACTGTGAGCAATAAAATTGGGGGACGTTATCCCTCCTCTGAAAGCGTACCATACACACGTACATTCAAAATCGGTTAAAGTGTAGCCAGGCAGAGAGAGAGAAAATGATAATTTCGTTCATATGTGCGATGTTATTGGCTGCGATGGTTGGTTTGCTGGCTATTAAGCAGCATTCAGAGGCGAGGACGTTACAGAGAAGTTAATGACGAAGGGACTGAATAGAGAAAGATAATACCTTCCATTGTGAGTTTGAAACATTGGTTTTGAGAAGGACGTATAAACACGAATGAAGGATTTTAAGAGCAGAAAAGGGGGAAATGAAAGGCAATGAAAGACGCAAATAAAAGATAAAATCAATAAAATTGAATATATGGAATTAATTACCTGAATATATTCATAGACCTGAATATAGTTATAGAAGAAAGGATATGAACCTAAGATTTAAATACCAGAAGTAAACTTGGAACCTGATTCTACGAGAATCCAACCTTGTTATAACATGACGGTCTTGCGTTTATGATAACAGGACTTCTGCAATCTTCTTGTTTAAATTCATCAACAGAACTAGTGGGCAAAAGCTCAAATACAGTGGAATCTCGATTTACGAACTGTTCGACAAATTAACTTTGCTCTTACTCCATCTTGAACTCTAGATACCATCTAAATTTCGACACATGAACCAAAAAAAAATGAGAAGATAGTATAATGAAAAATTGGGTTTTGAGATACAAACTATTCGAGTTACGAACTGCGATCTGGAATGACTTAAGTTCTTTCGTCAAAATACCACTGTGTTTGGAACTTCTAGAATCTACTGATTTGTCCCAAATTCTAGTTATCAAGTTGAATTGCTCCGAGCAAAATTTGATTTATCATTCGCAAAGATAACCAACTAATAACTAAGATATAACAAGCTTTACATTAAACAGAAGCTGACGTCAACTTCGATGTTCTGAATGATCAGGGTTTCACAACAGAAGGGTAAATACTGCGTTAACTTACATAAAATCAACCAGCAAAGTGTGAAGTAGTTTAAGTATCAGGGACAGTATTTGTTCTGCCTTTCACTGCATTTAAAGAGTAACACATTTCATTTAAGGATGTTTGTGTGTGTGTATATATGTATACATATATACCCACACATACATCATCAGCTTCTAGACCATTCCAACCTAATTCTTTTACGTTCTAAGTAACGCTGTTACGTTTTAGATAAATAATAGACGTTTTAGATAAATAATACGTTTCAAATAGATAAGTAAAGTGTAGTTTCGTCAGATATTGTGGAGGGCAGGAGAACGAAAAAGATGTTATTTTTGCTCTATAAGATGTACTTGAGAATTCCTGCGTTTAAGGAAATGCGCCATAGAATGAAGGAGGCATATTATTCAATAAACTCAACATGAGAAGGTGTTACTTCGTGGAAGGCCACAATGGAAGCAAACAAGAGATATCTTTCCATTATGAGGTATATTATGTTGGTAGATACGACCACAAATACAAAGTGAGATATTTAATGTAAAAAAGATATAATTGTGAATACAATTTTCCAAATAGAGCTATCGAGGAATAAAACAGTCCAACTGCAGAAGTCTTCTAACCTTTCCCAAATAAATGTCAAATACTTTATTAAGGGTATGAATAAAACAAATAACTTGGCGTGTGGGCCTGCCGATAGCGAAATGTGGGACGAGTAGGGAATTGCTTAGTAAATGATCCACGAAAGCCCCGTGGCCGCGACGGTAGCCGAGATCAGGAACCCTGAAAAATCTTGTATAGTATAAGTAAAGGACAAGTCAAGTACTTGCTATTTAAAGGTATTGCAAATGTATAAGTAAATTGCAGCTATTTAACAGCGTTGCATGTATTTGTATTTGTGAGGAACTGTTTAAGTTGATTTTTATAAGTACATGTTTTTTGTAGTGGTTATGGATTAGCATTAACATTATATCTATTTTAATTGTAAAGTATTGTAGCTACGGGAATGGAAAACAAAAACTTTGTACGAGTTACACACTCAACTAACAGAGTCATCATCAGGCAATGTGATGATTGTGTGAGATGTCGCACAAATAAATATTTCGTGAAACTTGTACAAAGCTAATGTTTTCCATTCCTGTGATGAAGTTCCACGAAGTTACGGCTTTAACGCTTAAAATTATTATAGTAACTAGTTGCGGGGTTGTTTATACGATAATTTTCTGTATTCATTTATGAAGAAATTTGTAATATCGTTTGAGTTAATAGTTGAATGTGATGTAAGTTAATATCACCACCTGTCCCAGCAATGCTCACTGATAGCCAAGTGTAGATACCGCCTAAGGGCAAAGTGGTTCCGGCCTCGTTTCCCGGTGGGGACCCATATGTGCGAGATGGCCTCAGCTGTCGAAGCACTTTTTCAATTCTACTACTACTACTGACACAGCGACTTGCTGCGGAAGAATTGAATAATTAATAGAAACGAATATACAATCGAATTATTATAAAAAAAGTACCAAAGGGTTTCTTATGTAATTCTCTTAAAGAAGAAGCCGAAAAAATCTTGTGTGATGCTCTGCTCATTTGGTACAACTTGAGATACGAAAAAAAATCTTTCAACGCAATTTCCGAAAAGCCTTCAGCAGATCAAGTTCGAAAAATGAGGTCAAAATGTTTTATTTTTTAATAAAGGATAAAATGAAATCCTTTTATTTTTCAACTTCTTATCTGCCTTCCTTCCAAACTTCTCTATTTCCGAAAGAATATTGACGGAGAAGACCGATTCTTCTGTCGTTTTGTCGTTTTCCTTTGCACGCCAAAATATAGAGCGATTCACGTATTAAATGCCCATTAATTTGAAAATTATTGTTATATGGATGAGAAAAATAGGAATATATCAGCAAGAAATGAAATAATGTCAGTACAATCCCATCTATTTTCTTTCCGTGATTGATGGTGCTTGCACCCCCTGCCACACGCCGAAAGGCGGCTTGCAGGGTACTAATGTAGATGTAGATGTTCCGTAGTTTTGAAGATTTTCCTTGTCACCGGATATTAGAAATTGAGGTTGAAAATACCCAATGACGGCCAATCCGCGCCAAAACCTAAAAGAAGTGTGTAAGTGTTAAAATAAATGTTCGGAAATTGCATTTATGTATCTGCATACTTTTGTTACCCCATTTTTCTTGTCGTGATTATTTTTATAAATATAGTTTATTGTTTTATAGAAAGTGGTCGAGAATAGAAATTCTTTGGTGGAATTACAAAGGTTACTTTTGTTATCGCATTTGTGAATGTTTATCTATTAGTTATTGACTTTGCATAAGGGCAATCGTATTCTCTTAATTGCATTATGGAGGTTCTTCAGCCTAAAATACTCTGTACGCCAAAGCGCCTCCGTACACATGCCTTATTTTCTCTTCCGTCGATACCTTCCGATAGTTTTCTTTTTCACACCGGTCCCATTTTGACGTAAATTACAGATTATTTTCCCGATTTAAAGCATTTTTGTTAAAATTTTACTCATGGAAAATTAAATATATACCTGTTAGGTAATTGCGTTTACTCCACTGTGAGGGGCAGTCCTCGTGGGCTTGTTGCGGTAAAAAGCAGTAATTATAAGAAAAGAACTACTTGAGAGTTTTTGTACATCTCCTCAATACTCTTTAAAGTCTACTCAGAAAATATTATAGTAGTTTACATATAACTCGCTGGTATTAGTAATAACTCTAAAGTAAGTATCTCTAGCTTTTGTAGTCAACAGTAAAAAATACAAGGAATAACCAAGGAAATAAAAGAATACCTGCCCGGAAAGTGGGAGACTTGGGTTCGAATCCCAGTCATGTCACTATTTTTCACACTTGTTATTCCTTGAGATTGAGCCGCACAACTTCATTGTGCAAAGTTTAACACCTTTACCTTAATCCTAGTAAAAAATACTTCGACAGCTGAGATCATTTTGCACGTGAGCCACCACTAAGAATCGAAGCCGGGATCGCTTTCACCGAAGTCGTACGCGTTACCCACTTGGCTCTTCGAAGGCGCCTTATAACTTGTTAGTATAGGGATTTCCAGTGGGTCGACACACCATTAAATCAGCGAAGTTATCACCCAAAAAGGAATCCGTTGCAAATGCTTTTTATATGTGATGTTAGACTACCATTAGCCAGGTTAACAAACTTATTATTAATAATAAATATGTATGAGTAGATTGAGTAGATTGAGCATTGTAGTAAATGGAGGAAGAAAAATAGAGAACGTAATCTTAAAATACCTGTGCCTGTGAATGAAAGAAGATGCAAAATGGAAGTCGTGTATAACCGAAAATAAAAAAGGCGAATCTACACTGAATAGAATTGATGACAAAGTGAAATTAACAAATGGAAGCATAACGGGAGTATTGCCTAGTGCGGAACGTAAGAGTGAACGAAAAGGATAAGGCAGATTAAGCGTAAGGAGTCTGAAAGGGTGAGTGGATTTTCAGAAGAATGCGAAGAGAATTAAAGAAGAATTAGGGAGGAAAAGGGAGGATCAGGAAAAGATAAGAGAAAATGCAAAAATAGAAAGCCTACTTGAGTTCCTGGAAAAAGATAAGTCCGAGGCAGAGTTGTAGTGAGGGAGAGCTATGGGTGAAGAACTATATCAGTTGATTGATTAACCACACTGAGGTCCATCAAAATCTCATCTAAGAGGAAAAATTGGAGGGTGCACTTTCATTATGAATCAAACAATACATAGAAAATGATTTTGCGAAAGTAGAAATCATGCTATTTATCAAGACGAGTCCATGCCCATTCAATTGGTTACTATTTCCATTAATTTTTCCTACCGGATACTATTTCTTTCTCTTCTTGATAAAGAATACCTAGCTTTATTTCAGCAACTATATCTTCCATTCCAGCTTTCTTTTTCCTGGTATCCTTCATCTTTCTTGGCGACCCATCCCCTCTCAGTATCTGATAAGGATTGCATTGCTAAAAATATAACTGAGCCCCCACTTTCAGAATATTTTGCAGCAAAACCCCATTTTGCACATCATGTTCGGATAACAGAAAAGGTAATGTATGGTGGATGGAATTTACGGGAGTAGTTTAACGGAAGTCTAGATCATATGGTATAGAATTCTAAGATGGAAGAAATCAAAGCCAGTGTACAGAGTATGGGCTTTATTAAAGCAGAAATGTAAGATAAATCCCGGCCCAGGAGTCGCGTAGGCAGGGGACGGCCCTATGACAAGCCACATTTCCGAATCCCTTTCAAGGACTAAGGATTAGCAAAGGACTTCTTCTCCATCAGTTGGTCGTCCGCCCGCTATTTACAGGATTAGCACGCGAGGAACAAACGCGCCCAGACAAAGACAAAAGACGGCTTCCGTGGCGACTTCAGCGTAGAGGATGAAGCCGAGGTGATCTCGTGATAAAATACACTCGATCGTATTACGGGAGAGTGTTGGGGAGTAAGGCGTTGATGGCCTGGAGGAGAAGTAAGCCGAGGACTTCCAAGTAAATAAAACAACGGGGAAAATCGTACTAAATGCTAACATTAGTACGATTTATTTTTGAGGAATAGATCAAATTCCTTCAGTATTTTTCCGTACAATCATGATATGAATAAGGATATGAACTACATTTATTGGCATAAAGATTTAATTGAACTTCTTAATTAAACAATATAAGTTTTGTTTGCGCAATACGTTCAATTTTGATTTGGCTCTCTGAAATCAGCCATCGTCTACGGTTCATTATGAGACGGAGTTCTATGCATAAAACTGACCTGAATAGAATAAACATGGAAGTCATAAATAAGTTTTTTATGCTTCCTAGTACTGATATGTTTTCCATTTTATTTCTGAACTTTCCCTGAGTATAACCGATGGAATCATCGAACCAACCTTAAAGACACATACACTAACGTATTTAAAAAGAAACTAGAAAGGTGAATTCCTCATAAATAGTTTATTGCTAGATTTAGGTTTTGGAACTGAAACATACCACACAAATTTAAAAATTAAAAGCTACTATTATGGGCTAGGTTATACAGGAAAAAGAAACCTTTTAGTAGATTACTTTCGGGTATTGAACTACTTTTATGTGTAAAATTTTTAAAATCTTCCATTGCCTTACACTGAAAGCAATGATTTTCATGCGATTTTGACTAATGGGCGATTTTCCTCTAGAATGTGGTCAAGAAGCCAGTTCATTTTATGATATTGTACAGAGGACAAATTGAACGGAAATGCTTTTATTCGGTGATACAGGATATAATGAAGTTCCAAAAATTATTTTTCTTGAATGCCTTTTTCAAACTCTCACTCCGTAATCACAAATACTCATATTCTAATCATCTTAAGTTAATAGTACATGTAACACTTCCTTCATATAGTCCTTCATTTTTTTGACTCACAGGTTAAAAGAATGAGAGGCTCTATGAAAGAATCCTATAAAGATTCTGTTTGTATTTTGAGGAAATTTCACTCCTTTAAGACTGAAGAGAGATCTGCAGTATATAAATCTATACTTTTATCGGTCATTACGGTAACCACAGCTATTCTAGGATGAGCATTTTATCCTGCGGCTTAAACTCAATTTTTAAAAAAGAGCCGTCTTAATTGAAGACCATTGATGCCGAAATGCGATTTGTTCGTATAGAAAATAAAATAGGAATAAATTGCTCTCGCTTTAATATAATTCTTAAACGTCGGAATAAAATAATAGAATAGAAAAGATAGTGATATTATGGATGTAGAAACAATTTGCAAATTATCACAATTCCAATACTTGAAAAACTCAGTCTACTGTCCCTTAAATTATCTGGGAAGCAATAGGCGTGACTAATGGTTGTTTATAAATACCGCTGTAAACTAATCGCATAAATACTTTCGATTCCAAACTTTTAATTTTTTTCACTCAAACTTTCTAACTCGATCAACTGAAACTAGCATCAGCTGAACTCAATAATTCTTTGTACTCTTTTGTTAAGGATATTTCTTACCACTTGTTTTAAAATAATTACGCTCGATATTCTAGTAACACGAAGAATTTGAGTTCTGCGTACAATGGCTATACGCAAGCCCACTCGAAGGATCATTTTAGGCCTTTATTCCGGCACCCTGCTGCAAATTTTTGGCGATAATATCACTGAGGAACGACAATGGAAAATAGAACGGCTAAGACCGCCGTAATAGAGTCGGAATTAATAGATAACGATTAGATTATTATTATTACGAACAGATTATTGTTACGTAAAAAGCGCCAAGTCTGAAACGGCTTATAAGAATTCCGCTGCTAGAAAAGGCTGTTCGTGTGCGGCGCACTAAAATAAGGAAATCTCACTCACCAAAGAGGCCGAAATCGTGTGCCGCGTGGGAATGCCGTCCCCTTGGAAGCAGTCACCCGCATCACACACAAGTACGTCGGGCGGCAGCGATTTAGGGGCCAAAGCACGCCGCTCACCCAGAAGACACCAAGTTTGTTTATCCGCGGAATAACACCAAAATACACACGGAGTCCTCCCGAGGATGAGTTTTCGGTTATATTTATTCCGCAGGATTTCCAAGAAATCACTCTGACACTTGTCTTCCGTTGGATACAACTGCCGGTGCCGCTCGAGATGGAAGGGCACTGGAGAGGGATTTTAAAGAAGAACGTCAAGATATGTGGGGAAGAGAAAAATCTCCGGAACACAAACACACGCGCACAATGACAAACACAAACGTGGGCCTCGAATCGAGACGCCGCTCGGCGGGTTCCCAACTCGCCGAGCGCCAAAGTTGTATTGCGTGGGAGAGGAGCTCTTCGCGACCTCTCCTCCTGCCGGCCCTGCCCTCTCTACCCCTACCCTGCCGGCCCTACTTCCCCTCCGACTATCTGCGCCGGTCTATGGGATAGCCAGCCGCACCACAGGACCCTCCCTTCCACACCACTCCCCCCTGCTCCCTCTCGGGGCGATCGATCGACCGACCCGTCACCTAGCGGCGCCCGTCTCATCTTACGTGCCCGCCTGGCCACCTAAACACGTAGCATCGTTCCTCTTTGGTTTTATACATTTTTGAATGTTCGAGTGGAGATAAAAGAAGAGCCCCCGTTTCAAATTGAATCCGTTGGTGATGAGAAAAGTCGGCAGAAAAGCGTGGAAACGGCGCTCATTTGAAAAACTCTGCTGACAGAAGATCGTGTGGATGGAGCTCGTTACGCTTCCTCATCGTCCGCTCCGTTTTCACGTGGCGGGCATTATTATCGCAAAACGCGTCCTTTTTTATGCGGACTTCATTCGCCATTAAGGCTGCCGCATTTCCCGCCAAATATACTCTTTT
This sequence comes from Ladona fulva, assembly GCA_000376725.2. NCBI lineage: Eukaryota > Metazoa > Arthropoda > Insecta > Odonata > Libellulidae > Ladona > Ladona fulva. The sequence goes on from KZ308449.1 coordinate 435,368, forward strand.
AGCGCGTTTACTGAATGCAGACAACAAAATGTGTGTTAAGAAATAGAGTATGGTAGTGCGTGAAATTTTGAACAATCCATCGCCCGAAAATTAAATCTTTTATTAAATAGGAAAGAAATATCGCCAAAAAAGAATTTGACCTGGATTTCTATGTTAGATTGGACGTAAACTTGGTTCAGAACCTTTCTATCCGTACTCTCTATCCGTTTAACTGTCCGTACGTAATAACTATCCGTTCTCGTTACTGAAATCGAATAACATTCCACCGTACGAATTGTGTGCGAATGATGTAAAATTATGATCCGCAGATCATTGGAAGACAGATTTTACAGTTTAAGAGCTCTACAGGTCATACATTCTCATTGCACAAAGATATATTGCGATCAGTAAGAGTTCCAAGGGCAAGCAGCAACATTATTATCCTAAAGAAACTTAAATAAATGTTGAATTAACTGGAAAACTGCATGTTATACTTCTGCGATAGTATATAAAAATAGAATACCTGATTTGAGATGTGCGAAAACAATAACATGATATATTAAATTAGAAAGAGAAATATCGAAATTCCATATCTTCGGTAAATTTTCTGGTTTAAAACTTGCTTCTTAAATTTTTACATCGCGAAAGAATCGAATGAAATAGAATTTGAGCTGCATTTATGCAATTTTGTAAATTACTGTAAGTTGTCCAGGACAGATATAACTGTTTCGATATTAAGAATTTACCAAGCACAGGAAACACTGATGGGATAGTAATGGAAGTCGGGAAATAAAGCAAAACACGGGATAGAATAAAAAAGAATACTGGACTAAAGAGAGGTTTCCAAGATATGATTCTCAAAAAAATATATACAGATGGAAATAGAAATAAATTTGTTCAAATATCACCGAAAAAAACAATGTGCTTAAATTATTACTTTAGAACAAATTTTGAATTCGATTAAACCTCCTAAGACGTAAAGAATGCTTTATCAGATTTTTGCTAGCAAAAACCCCATCTGAGAGGGACGCATGTATTTTGTATCTTATACGTTTTGAAAACCGTAAACCTATGGGACTTACGATTGAAGCTCAGTTTAGTATGTTTTTTTTCTATCAAACAAAATCAGTCGTACGAGGAATTTAATTTGGTTATAAGTTTGATTTGGCTTGAAACCTAAACTTGAAATTTAATTATTCCTAAAGTGATTGCTCGAACTAATGTTCGTCATATAACAATATAAACTGAGATAAGTGGTACTTATGTAATATTAAATAGAAGTTAAATCAAATTTGGAGCGAGAAAATGTTAATACAAATCAATAATTCACGTAATATTTTGTTCCCAGCATTTTATAGTCATGATCTTTCCATCCATTACTAGCGAAGAAACTGTTTCCCAATTAACGTAAGTTAAATTCAGGAAGAGTAAAGATTTACCGATTAAACACATTGCTAAGTATTTCTGAGTTGAAGCCTCTTAAAGTCGATCAATGTGGCGTTAAGAAGTGTTTCATTAGTATTAAAATTACGTAAAATGCTAAAGCAGTCATTTTCACCTAATAAAGGAGCTTTTTCATCAAATTTATTCATCATTAACGAAAAAGACCGCCTGTGCCGTTTGATAAAAGTGGGGAGAGAAAATCATGAAGCGAAATATCTCGGCTGGAATGCAAAGCGAGTGGCAATGATTAGAGTTCGGAATTTGAGCGATTTTCGTATGAAATGAAAAATGTTTAAGCTGCCTCATGAGAATTCTGAATGAAGAGCGCCAAGGATGAGACAATGGTGTTTGCGAAGCAGCGTAAGAATGTGGTTCTACATCGTTTGGAAATCGCCGTGCACACGTGACGGAGCGGAAACCCATTAAAAGACCTTCGTTCTCCCATTCCGAACACGCTCACGGCCGCTGCTGGAATTCGCCAGATCGTTCGTCGAGAATTTGAATATGCGGCAAATTATATATGTCTCGAATAGATCTCCCATTCTAGATTTCTCGCCCTCATTCGGCCCACTTGAGAGAATATTGTTTATTCTTCTGTTTGCTTCATCGGCAAAATAATCTTTGAGGGATAGCTCGAAGAAAAATAATCAAATTCGATCGTCAAACCTTACATGGATATTCTTTTACTTTGGTGCCAAAGACAGGACGAATAGTTTATGGTAAAATGTACAACCTAATCTAAAATTTATTGTACATAATATTATTGTTACCTGAATATTCAACGATAAAATGCTGCTTTTGGTGAAGATTCTAGAAAAACCGCTCTTAGAACTGAGGAACCTAGTTACTCGGTATATAATACTCATAGTGCTAAAAATGTGGAAATTGTATGGCTCTATTAAAAAAATAAGGCACAATTATAAAAAAATCGCACTTAATATATATTCAGTGGGTTAAAAATATAGCTAGCGTGGTCGATATGTAACAACGACTTCTACTAGTAGTCAATATTGTAGTCTTAATAGTGTAGTCAGTTTTGACTCTCTAGAATGGTACATACATAGGAATAGATAAATATATTACGTTGATATCTTCTATTTGTGCTAAACTTTTAATATAAAATTTTCACCAGTAAAATTTCTTCCTGATTATGTAGACCCGAATATTAAAGTTACCATAAAAGGGACTCCTTAAAGTCTGAAAGCCTCGGTGCCCAAATCAGAATGAATAAAGGAAAGAGGGAAGATGTGACAAAGAGAGGAAGGAGATGAGGAATGGGAACAAATAGGAGGTGATTTTGCAGAGGGCAACGTCAAACTATTTTTAACTTCACTGTATTTATTACTAATGTTTATCAAACCCATCCCCTAAGGAGTTGAAAATTACAGGGGTTTAATTCAATCAGTATTAGACTACTACTGAAACTCAATTTGGAAGCATACGTTTTACTCTAGCACCCGCTCTCTTCTCCTGACGTTGTGATTACCTTGTGTCGTACCAACGGTGATACGGTGGGCGAACCGCACCCGGGCGCCGAGAGCAGAGTGAGGTGTCATCTCATCTAATTATTCCTCTCAAATCAGGAGCCATAAAAAGCGGTAAGCTTCCTAGGAGCGGATCTGCTACTGCCACGTCCTTTTACACTTGTTTCCACTAAATTGGTTTCTTCACATTTAGTCTCTTTTATTTTTGGTTTCTCGGACGTTTATCACCAGATTTTCCGCTTTTATCTTTATTTTTATTCTCGACTATTTTTCCTGTCATATTTCGCCCACCTTTCAAAGTTGTAGTTAAATTGTAACTTTTAGTTTAGATACCCCCAATGGCAAAGCTTTGTCGTCATTATTCTTCTGAGAACGCGAAACTATGTGAGACGTTTTTATAATCAGAATCAATTCTCATGGATATAATACATTTAGTCCTATTTAATTTGTGAAACGTTTAGGTATTGGTGGAAATGAGACCACGGGAGTGACGCTATAAATAAGGAAATTTCAAATAAATTTTTCCCTCATAATCTTTGCTTCTGTGCAGTGGAAAGTTGTATAATTTGAGTATTTGAGTTTTTATTAATGTGCCATCTGCTTTAAAACCTATATTCAAGTTTTTATAATAAATATTCTTTTAAATCAATACGTTTGGAATGAAATTAAAGGAAGGAAGGAAGGGATATAAATATTTCTGCAAATATGTTATCATCTCGTTTTAGTATAAAATTATATTCTTTGTGGTTGTACATTTGTATTCCTGAAATTTGTGAACTATAAAGAGTGTTAACGTAATGATACAGAGATTTATTTAAATTATATAAGTTTTTCATATTTATAAAAATGTATATTTGGCTACAAAGCTACCTAATTACACCTACAACTGAAATAAGGATAGTTATTGCCGTTTACCATTACAAACTAGGATCATACTGCGGTTTTTATGATCAGTTTTGATTTAATAAGACTATAAATTTCAGAATGATAAAAATAATCGTTAATTTCATCAGACAGTCATTCTTAAGCCATTATATAATCGTGAATTGTTTCATCCACATCTTCACTAGTACTCAGCAAATCGCCCATCGCCGTATCGCAGGGGTTTATATGAATGTTTCAGACAATATTATATTCATGCTAAAATTTACACCTGCACGACTAAAATGGACAGTTTATCGGGCGACGTCAATATTTGCTTGTTAAGCTTAACGTAATTTTTAAAGCAGAATGAGGTTTCGTATTTTTAACGATCAAAATCAAATTCAAGATAAAAATTATTGAAAGGCTTCCTTTTTAAATTAAAAATATTTTAGTAACCCAATTTAAACAAACAATAAACGAATTTTCTACAAGCTGAATACACCGTTTTATTTTACCATGCTACAGTAGCAAAAATATTGTAAAAGTATAGGATAACATCGAAAATGTAAACGGGCGTCTCTTGATCTGTCTTCGAGTCAGTGTTTGTCACAGAGTTGTTAAGTTGTCACAGTTTGTTAAATGACACACATTAACGTTTTCGACTTTTTTGGAGGGATATTAGGTATTTACAGATGAATTCATAGTTATGTGTTTATTTACAATGTATATTTACCGTCCCGTAGAAAGGAAGCAATTTGCCGGACACGCTTCAAAGAATAACTCGGAAACTTCAAGTTTTATGTTGTCATCAACGTAAGGCTTCCAGAAAGTATTGCTAATTAGTGTCTCCTACCTTTAATTTATATCCTTGGCTAAATTGAACCTGTTTTCCGTATTAATATTTTTAGATTTCTATATATTTTACTAGAGTACTACGTATAGATTACTAGACCGGATTTCGTGGAACCACATTTTAAGAAGTGAAGAATGACTTTACAAATTCCACAATTGTTTTATTTAAACGTATATGCAAACGTAACGGCATCTTTTAATTTACTAAAGTTCCTTTGCAGTACGCATTGCCAGCTGCATTCCGAGACACGAGGTATGGAACTTGGAACATCAGGCGAGGAGCAAGCGTCCAGGCGTTGCGACAACTCCGTAAAATCAACAGTAGTCGGATAATATCTTAACCGCACCACAAAACAGCCTCTAGAGCGCAAACTGACTTCCGCGCGTTGCGTTCAAGCGCAGTTCCCTCTGATGCGGTATTTTGTATTGCATTTCAACGCCCTTTCAGCTGAGGGCAGTCTGGTTAGGTTCGTGTATATGGGTCTTACAACCCCATTTCTCTACTTTAATGTAGGTTAAAGGAAGATTTAATGGACAATTATTATGTATAATCGATTCTTGCATGCAATATTGACAAGATAAACAACGGTCAATAAAATGATTCAACTTAAATAGAAGTGCGGGAAACACTCCCAAAGCCAATACAATAAATAATAATTTACACTGGAATCCACAAAAAATCACAAATACATTCAGCTCATGAATAACTCTTTTCAGAATTTCCCTGAACCGTCCAGAGGAAGGAATAGAGTCACCAAGCCGTGATTATTATCTATCGATATTTTAATAATGCTCTAAGTTGAATTTGTTAAGATACTTTCTGGAAGTGCTTATTTGTACAGTACTATTTTGGTGAGAGGAAAATGCAAGAGGAAAAAGAGGAAGCAAGATTTCAGCTCATTCATAAAATGTCCGGTAAAGTATTTAAAGTTATCTAATTTGGAGACTTTAAAATATAGGCTTGAGATATGAAAGAGATATTCATTTTAAACTGCTAAAATGGATACGATTTAGTGGATTTAGTCGAAACTCTATAGCTTCTGCTTAATGAATTACATTATCACATTCAAAAGAATGAAACGCGGATGTTATTTAATTCTTCGTCAAATTTTTTTACGCTCTTGTTTATTTAACATATAAATTAGAACTAATTATGCAATTAATAGAATAACAACCAGGAAGTAAAATTTATTCTAATTTATAGTGTTCGCGAAATTTCCGGGTTTGATTCCTTGAAGCCATCATTCAAAACAATCGTCCAATCAATGGCAAAGGGGCTTCTGGAGTCAGTCGTTTCAAATTAGCAGCTTACAAAAGCATTCCCTTCAGAACAGCAGAAACTCGATAATGAAAGACTATCAAATACTCTATATTTTTTCTCTTAAATAGACTACACCTGACGTCAGTCCGTTGTCCTCTTTTTCTGCGCGAATTCCAAGAAAAACTACCGAGTACGTGGCCCAAGTCATGCTCACTTTATCTGATGATAATAATGATGAAAATTTTTTCTGCAAGAATAATTCCGTTATTAGCTCATTTTTTTTATAAATTCTAAATTTTCTGGCCTAACATTGTGGAACTACATCTAACACAAATCAGAATCGCACTTCGTAACTTTCACAAAATGTATTAAAAACGAGCGGTTTCAATCATGGCGATAATCCTCAGGTACAATAGAACGAAAATGAGAACATTTATACGGGGGTGATCTGTTTTGACGGTAGGGAAAGGACATTCCTTCACCGACAGTCCATAGAAAGAAAGTTGGATGCCTTAGAAAAGATGGAGATATCTTTAACCCCTAATTTAATTAACGATTTGACCTACCAGGACCCCTCCCCTCTCATTTCCCGTTAAAACTGCCCACCCCTGTATATATTGTCTCATTTCCGTATGTATCTGAGGATAACCGTCATGGACGAAACCGGTCGAGTTGGTAGAAAATAGGAAGTGCGTTTCTGATTTGTCTTTTTTGCTATTTTATTACTCGTCTAATACTAGAGCTGTTTGCGAAAACAACTAGGATGACAACAATTTTTGGTTTACTTCTATTTTCGTTTCCACAACTAAGTAAATGCAAAAGATTTGCTCCTCTCCTGTGCCATATTGTGGGTATTTCCTCCTATTTCAGTGTTCTCTTTCTCTCTAAAAATGGGGTATTTATAATTAAGCCTAACAAACTAATTTTATCAACACACTTCCTTTAAACTAAATATTAAACGCATCCAGCATAAGTAATTAATTAAGCTATGAATACTCATCTATCTTAAATTCAAACAATCCTCAAAAATTCAGTTGTCCTTGAATGGAAGCGCCGAATCTAATCTTGGTTACGTTTAGAGAAAAAAATTCAACGAAATGCCTCTGGCCTTTCGCCAGAGAATCTATATATTCAGCTTGAGGAAGCTTTTTATGATGGATATATTAAGGTTAATTAAGGTCAATTGGAAATAACACACGATCATTCAAGAATGTTCTAGAATATATATAGTACTTTTGCACTAGTATAGTGGACTATAGTTTACATTTTACCTCCGACAAATGATTAAAATACCGATCCTTAAACTGAAAGGCCTTAAAGTCCATTTTAAGTATAATGGGGATCTTAATGTACTTTATTTTTCCTCTCCTTAAATATTCTTATTAATTTAATGGTTTGGTTTCTCTTGGTATTTTCAATATATGTCGTTTATTCATTGAAATCTCATACTGAACAATGCTGATAAGAGCCAACCAATAGCAAAAGTAATGCAGTGAGTATGGACCATTGATTCTAGAGCATGGAAAAGTAAAGCTCATAATCATTTCTATAAAACGAGCGGATTGTCCTGCTTCCATTGAAGATTTCATCTATATTCCCATGATTGCGTAACCAGATGACGATAAAATGCAACTTATTCTTGAGATTAGCCGCACTTGCTAGTGAATACCTGAAGCTGATCTGCTGCTGAACAGTAGCCCTGCTCCCTGGAGGAAGGAATTCCACGGAAACTCGATTAATACAATCTCATCTCTGCGTGAATTGGCTGTTTCATGGCTGCGTAAACTGAAGAGCCTTAGCATTTCAGTGATCTCATTAGGACGGTATCGATGAAATGCTCGCAGTATTGTTAGGCTGGGGGAATGTTACTCGCAGATTAGGGCCGATTTTGGAAACCTCACTCGTAAAGACTTCCCCCGAAGATATATGAATAATTGGAAAAGAGAGCGTTTTCTGCGAACGAAGATAAATTGCAGATTAGGAGAGAGGCGTACAAAAATACCAAAATTTCTGCTGCGATTGTTTCAAACGAAAATAAAACACAAGCATTATTCTCGTGTAGCGTTGTTTCAAGGGTCTATTGATAGAAAGTAATAAGAAGCTCATTGTGCAGCGATGAGAATTAGAAAAAAACTAATTTTGTGGAAAACGCCAACCGGCGTTTTCTGGAAATGTTTGAACACTCTTGGGACATATATGTCGGCAGATAACTGGCAAACCTCGTCGGCTGCCGATTTTAATTTTTAATTTTAAAACATATATATTTGTTTTTTATATACAATTCTTTTTTTCTTTTTAACTTTAACTTTTATTTTCCTCTGTGTTTTCGCGGGATTTTCTCACCCCTCTTGTGTGGATGTTTTCCCGCAACGTGGGGTTTTTCAATATCGCTTTCAGTTACGAGATAGTTTAAATCTTTCTTTTGCTTTTTTTGTGTATTTAAAGTTTACATTTTTTTATATTTAATAGTAAGTACCAACGTAAAATAAGATACGACCCCAAAGAGTCACATAATAATATATTTTATTTTAATTCTAATCCCTTTCAGGTTAAGCAAGCTAATATCTTTATTGCTATGTTGTTTTTATATGTCTACTCGAGCGCGTTGTTTTAAAAATGACGCAAAAGCGTCGAAATTATTCTTGTATTTCTTGTATTATTGATCTTGCAATGTTATTAAACAATAGTGGCGTAGCTAGTGAAGGTTTGAGTTTTTAAAACCCGCAATGGGGTTGAAAAAATCAAGGTATTGGGCGGTAAACTGTAATTGATGAAATATTTAAAGTTATAGTTGTCACTGGTGACTCGCATTGCCCATTTGACATGGGCATCAATAAATTTAGGAGTAAAAGTTAATTTGTATTTCTTTAATTCAATACAGCAATAATCGCGATCATAAATTTAATTAGCTCCTAAATTCAGCGCATAAGAGCGTGAAATTACATTTTATTTAGACATCGTCAGATCAAACGCTAAAGGGAAGAAAATAAGAGAGATTTCTTCGGTGACAGACAGGAGAAAAACAATTTGAAACCCGAGGCTCGTTTTTCGGCAGTTCCGTCTCAACGCCGAAAGAGGCGCTGGAAACAGTTAAAAGAGTTGCGACCATTCTTCACCGCTGTCGATTCGTTTCAATTCGCGTGGATTTATTGCAAGTGAAAGAAGGATGTAGACACGAATTACGAGTACTGGAAGGGAAAGAAGTGCTCAAGAGATCAGCTTGTTAAATCAATCAGCAGATGGCCATTAATTAAAGGCTGCTGTCACTGGGTGATTGCGCTCTGCGTGGAAATCGATGTTTCCATCGAAAAGTCTCTTCATCTTCCATACAGAGTTGGTTTTCTCCTTATTTACTGGAAATTGTAAATAACTCCCATTACTGATATAATGGTAACTGTAACATCATTACTGTTGTAGTGGTAATCGGTCCTTGAAGTAAAGAGGGGAAAGGATTAAATTTCATGAAGTTAAGTAACTACTCTACTATGCTGAATTGAAATATGATTCCTGACGATATTTGTGGATGAGCAAAGAATATAGTTATCAAAGATTAACTTTTTTGCTAAGTGAAAGGATGCAAGAGGAAAAGAAAAGTCAGAAATTAAGAGATAAGATTAAAAATAATTAACTTCTTAATCAATGATATACTAAAAAGATATCAAAATAATTGGATTAGTTCCGCAACAGGGTAAATACCCAGATTACCCACTTAAATTATTAAAGTAATGATTACGGGAATAATGGAAGATCACGGAAGAGATGGCTGGAACTTTTCAAGAGAAAGTTGACGAATAAATAGTTGTCGCTTTGATAATTTGGTATCTCATTTAAATTGAAATATCGATTAATACTGAGCGTCTTTTGTAATAGAAATACCAAAATCGCTATCTAATCAAGCGTGGCCCAAGATTTGACGCCTCACTTCTTCTGGTGACCCATAACCGGGAATACTCTTAATTCTTGGAGATAATTAAATCTAAATATAATCTTATAGCTCTTTATTACTCCATCGAAGCAACACGGGATGATAAATGAATGCGTCAAAACCCGGATCGAGTTGTGTTGAGTATTTCTTTGCAGCACTTTATCTCCTTTTGTTGTACTGATTACTAATAGTGAGCGTGTTTCAGCAATTTCTGTCACAAAAACCATACAATCATCACAATATTTGCTTACTACAACTTACTATTATCGACTTAATATGTTTGAGTGGGCAATCCGAAATTTAGGCAATAGTTTCAATAAACCTAATTGAGCCCTAAGATCTCTGCTAGATTCAACTTCATAATCACAGTGTTATGTATCTAAGATGAGGCTGAGTGTAATATCTCCGCTGGTAAAGAATAAATCAGACACCAAAACTCTCTCTGCAGGATTTGCATTAAACCCGTAATATTTTATTAGAGTAATTTTATCGAAGTTAAAACTGATGGTAGTGATAATAATATTTCCTCATGACGTTAGAATGATTGTTTTTGGATATAAGTAATTTAGGAGCAAATTACATTCAAACAGACTGAAAACCAAAAGAATTTCTCATCAAAATATCTTTTCTTAGACTAAACTAAATTTTAGTAAAGATTATACATAATCATAGTCTCGAAAAGATGAAGCAACGAAAATAGATACAATAATTATATTAAAAAGACCCTTTTCTTATAGTATCAGTGAATAATAATCTATCATTTTCACTCGAATTTCTGAAAATTTTCGTATACAAATGATGAAATTAATAAATAAAATGTTCGAAGACCTTACTTCGTGGAAAACCATTAAAATAATGAGAATGGAAATACTTCGTACTCATCCACAGACTGAGGTGAATACGATAATTTAAATTAAGGAATAAAATTTTAGATAAAAATCCTCAGATAATTAATAATCGAGGGACAGTGATCGGAGACCGATTACCCGCTACGCGTGTGTACATCTTGACTGAGTTGGAGAGGTGCACAGTGATGACCTCAAGAAACATCCATTTCGATCCCCGAGCGATCAACCGCCGTCCATAAACCTTCTCATGGGAATGCAATCCCTGATCCACGTCTCCCTCATATTGTTCCCTTCGTCTCACGTTGGAGTACAATCAGCCTGAAATCAAAGTGGGCAAATGACAATACATTTACCTATCTGTAATAGTTAAATATATCTCGGATACTAATTCTGATTTTTATTTTTAGATTCCAGAGATACGAGAATGTGAGCATTTAAAAAAGTAGCTAGAAAACCGAACCGATGTTAAGTCGGGAATAGTCTCCAAATTTCCACATTTCAGCAGGCTATGGAGCCAAACCGATACCGAAAAACCGTTATTCCGAATGTAAACCAAACCCGAACCAAGATAAATGTAATTCTTGAACCCGTACCGAAATCAAAAACCGTTATCTATTCCCTTTCAATTTTCGGTTCCCAACAATGCACATTTACACTAAATATAATTGTACTAAACATGCGTAAAACCGCCTTGTAACTATCACTATGTTTAGCCTAGTATTTAGTGTAAAGTAATATAAATGAAAAAAGCTAGCAGTAATCAAACAAACAAACTTTCAGGGAATATAATTCTACAATGGTCAGAGCTCAAAAAACTTGTCAAACATGTTCGACGTCGGCAGAATAAGCGAAACCGAAACCAAACCGAAATTTGGTTTTCTCGTCAAATCGGAACAAAAATACATTCGATTTTATGCATTTCAGTGACCTATTGTCAGTTTAAGATGCTTCATGAGTTCCACACGACACGACAAATTGCTAATCTTTCCATTCCCTATACCAATTATTATATCCAATTATTTTTGATTCGAGATTCATTCGTTTGGAATCATCAGTTACGATTGAAAACGAAAATATACCGGCAGAGAATATTTTTAGGGAGTATATATTCCGATTAGTACGTCACTGATGGTTTTCAGGAAGTGAATCTTCTCGTTAGAGGAATATGTTAAATTTTGATTTAGACTAAATAAATAATATTTTCAACGTAGATAGAAGAAGTTAACGCTTTTTATTAGCGTCCTAGATGATGATCTACATCGCTAAATAGAACATACTGGGTAATTGATCGAGTGAAATTGAAAGCGGTAATGGCAAAAGTACGTCAGCTTAAATTCTGTTAGATTCGAATCTGAATGCAGAGCAATTGTGGTAAAAGATATGAAATGTCTTTTAGTAAGCTATCTATTAGGTAAATTTAAAGGCTAGTTCCAACGTTAAGGAGGAGAATGTTGTTCTGATGAATTAAAGCTATAAAATATCAACCAAAACAGCAAAAAATGGAAAACGATGAAAACCAGATAAAACGGAACATTAACTGGATACGTCTCGGAGCATTGATGTAATATCATGGGAACGTCATTGATGAAGGGCTAAAGTTATAATGGCTGCGGCCATCAAACCAAAAGCTTAATGAACAATCTCTTCATTTCGCCAAACTTAAGTAATAGTATTCATGGGAGAATTTATGTAGTGTGGCGGAAAACCCTCTCTCAGATCTAGAGTAATGTCCCAAGGGAGTGCTTTTGCTATAATTTCCTTGCACGAAGGAATAAAGGTGCACTTGAAGTTAAAGCAAATATCTCAAGTAGAAGCTGGATGAAGTCCTCAGATTATAAACATAAAGAATCAAGGTCCAACGACGTGATATTTGATATGATGCTTGGCATGTAGCGTAATTTGATAATTTATCTCTGTGCACTATCTATAATTGTCCTCCTCTGATATTGGCGAAATAGATGTGAATTCAAGTTATTCCTGTACACTCTTACTATATTATATGCTATGGAAAAGGAATACTTTGCAAAGGAACTGAGAGATTTTGTACGAGAGTCTAGCGTTATAAGCAATAGAATAGCGACTGAAATGTTTCAGAAATAGATACCAGTAAAGAAATATCTTTTTCGTTAAATTAATGTAGGGCAAATATAAAAGATAGGATACTTTCATTGATGGCAGCAGTTACATACAGTATCCTAATTACAAAACCCTTAGGCAAATCCGACGAATCAAATGAAAACGGAGAAGTGCCCATCTGTGCCCATTTGCAATATCTCTTTTAGGTCAACCTATATGACAAATTATTCTCAAGCTTAAAATCTGATTCATTTGAGCACAAATACAAGGCTTACTCAATACAATATCACATAAGTATCTTGAAAGTGCTAAAATAGAACTGAAAATGCTATAAAAATGATTTTTCAATTTTCTTTGAATAATCAGCAACGAAAGTTATGAATAAGAGGCATTGATCCGTTCCATCACATACTGATTGACCAATATACTTGCAATTCGCAAGGAAACTTTTGTCGGCAGATAATAAAATGCAGTCGTAATTAGGCGAGGATATACATCACGAAAAACGAAACAGTTAATTATTCACAATAGTTGTATAACACGATTATACCTTCTTGTGTTCAATAAACAAGAAGTCTGTTTTTTACATAAAATAAATACAGCAAACTAACTTTTAGCACATAGCCAAATTAGACAAATTCGCAAAGTAGGCGATCCCGCTTTGTAGGAACAAATTGAAGCAAGATGGAAGGGAAATCTTGGCACAAGGTAGCCTACCTCTACACAATGAACAATATCAGGTTACATACAGCAAGGAAATACTCAGTGAATCGCTTTTTCGGTGATCGCTTATATGGTTGCAGGCTTTTATGATGATTTTCAATAAAAAACATTATTGGGTGTTTTAATTATTATTTTTATAGATGTGGAAGGGAGCAGCAATAGCGAAATCATCATTATAAAGGATTATCAATACAAATATTGGGTTTTTGGAGCTCTCTGGCCATCCAATCGTCGCTTCATTCTCTTTTATTTTGTTACTTTGCAAAAATATTTAGTTATCTGTTTCTCGTAATTTAAACGAAGTAGGTATTCCTATGGAATTTATTCCATCCAGAAATATCTTCAGGCTACTTTGCCTTAGTTTTGCTCGATTAAATTTCCTTTTATGTATAAATATCTTTCATTGACCTCTCTTTTTATTTACTTTTTATTAATTACTTGACCTCCCTGTATCTAAAAGAAAAAGGAGTTAGGCTGTTTAATATATTAGAGTTTTGAAAACTAGCTTCAAAAAGCTATAGTTTGCTAGCAAACCAACCGACAGGAAATTCCAACCAGTGGGTGTTAGAGTTCTCCGTGGATGCGCTTTGCAAGGTTATTGTTCGAAATACGTATTTGGTAACTATGGTAAATGAGGCAACTATCTTCAGGAGAAAGATAACTGTTATCCTCTTCTCCTGAAGTTCTCTTCTTTTCCTATTGGAAGTGGTGCAAAAGCGCAGCCACGCAGAACCCCCACTGGTTGGAATTTCCTAACGGCTGGTTTGCTAGCAAACAACGTTTACTCGAACTGTCAATTTTATTTTTATTATTCTTTGGTAGCTTCACATCTCCCATACTTCATATTTCTCCCAGCCTGTTGTCGTTTTATTAACTATATATTATAATAATTCATATCCTAATGTGAGACTAAGAAATAAAAAATAAAACAATTACATGTTTAATATTTTATAAATCGTACTGTAATTTCCATTACATTATTATTTGTAGCCAGAGAATTTTTCCTTGTGAAATGCTCTATTCGCTTTTCCTATTCTACTCATTATTTCTTTCATTACTTCTATTGCCGGTAAATGCCACGAGTCTCTAGAAATCTTCTCGACTGATCAACCGGGTCAGTTTGTTGGATGATCTCGACGTTTCAGCAACAACCTCCGTTACCATTAATAAGGATTTTGAGCGCTGTTCGAGTCTGTCTGTTCTAAGTTTTAACTGACAATTTTGTTTCCTGTTTCTTAGACGCGGAAAGCTGAGTATAAACCAAACTTCGTAAGTTCTACAGATATTTTATTACACGACCGATTTCAGCCATTGACGACCATCATCAGGTACATTACATCAAGATCACAGCATATTTAAAGGAAGGAGGGAAAAGGGAAAGGGGTTAAGGGGAAGTAGGATGATGTGTTTGAGCGCGGGAAAGGATTCTGGAAGGAAGAGAAAGGAGGGAAAAGGGTTAGAAAAGGTGCAATTGTTAGTATTGTCGTTTTTATAGGTGAGGATTTCTATTATTTCCATAATAGTGGTAATTCAAAAACTGTTTAATCTTCGACAGTCTCACACTATTGGAAAGGCTTCTTTTTAAACAGCATATGTTTTACTTTACCAGTTATCTAAAATGTGAATGCGACTGCAATACTCGGCGATAAAACAGGAATCATTGGTAATCAAACTGAAAGGGTGAAACAGGGACAGCACTATTCATTCCAAGGAAACGTTGAATCTGACGTCTTTGTCCTTTGGTACCTCGGACAATTCCTAATCTCACTGAAACAATTACCTGCGTTGCGCCGAATTTCTGGGGCGATTTGGCGGTTCGATGGACAGCTCACCAATTTCACGGCTCAGCTGACGTCGAGATATCTCGGTCGCAGCCAGCTTGCTTCCGGGGAAACCACACTTCCTTAGAATGACAGCGCTGCCCTCTATCGAGAAACAAACTGCACCACCACCTCAGAGAAAGGAGACCGATCGCAAATTCGTGAACTGTCACGGAGATTGTGAAAATATGCACCCGAAAACTGCGTTGCTTTTTTATTTTGATTTTACCTGAAATCTCTACATAAGATTGGAAACTTATACCAGATAAAACAATCCCTAAAAAAAGAGAATGCAGCAGTGGGTGTGATTGATGTAACAACTCTGAAAAGAAGAGCTACATTTGTGGTGTTTTGTTTTCAGGCCAGACGTTTACATGCCATCACGGTCAATTATAATTCAGGTGATCGTCAATGCCAACAAAATGTTCTACTTTTGATAGATAATGTGGTAAAAAAAAAACTTCTGGAAAAGAATAAAAACTGCAATTTATCGAGCTGACGTAAATATACCATTTTACCGGTTCATTGGCTCACTTTATTTTCATTTCACGTATGTTTGATGCGATATCAATTGATTGACATATGAATCTCCCAGACATTATGTCAATATGATGTACCCAAACACACTTTTAATAAACTTTATCTTCTCAGAAAAATTACATTAGAAATTTTCCAAATCCCTACAGGAGTGAACCGCTAACATTTCAGCCTAACACTTATTCTTATATTGCATTATAGTTAGAGTGAAAATATTAATAATTAATAAGATAATGTCTTTAATTGGGCGAGATTGAGTCTAAACTCTCTTCTTCCATTTATTTCATCGTCATATTTCGAGACTTTTTACTTCTAAATTAAGCTTAAGAAAAATATGAATATAAAAACCTAAGAGATAATAGGAGAAAATTTATCCTCCACAGGAAAAAATACTCAGAAGGGAAGTGTGAAAAACCTGCGTAAATACAAAAACTATGAGATGTGAAATTAAAATCACAGGAGAAGGAATAAGTCGTCACCCACTTGAAAGAAATTAAATACCGTATATATCCAGTCGAATATTTGAGTTAATTTTTGTAAGGCTGCATACGAGAGGTCGACTTTTATGTTGGTACTACATTTATAGGAAGGAAATTCGACTGATCTGGGTAGAAAGTTTATATATAGAAAGCCTTATCTACCAATGAATCCTTGCAGAAACATGAAGATTAATTTTTATTTTCATGTAATTATATACTATTGTATACGATTCTTTCTTATAAGTGTAGCAATTAATTCTTAAGGTAACCTAAATTGAGTTTGTTCGTTTAATTTCGAATTTTCGGGGTCAAAATTTGCCGTTCTCTGCGCAAACCAATCAAACGCATATTTTCATAGTAAATGGGATCCTGTTTTGGACACAAAAACCCTAAATAGAGTATATGAGAGGAGATACTTAATTTTTCTCTATCGGTAGTAATCTTATGCTCGGTTTAAAGAGTCAGGGTGTACACAATACAATACAAGTGTCTTTTTATTGTGCGAAATTGGGACTAAAGAGTCCCATCTTCCATTTAACCCTTGTCAAGATAATACACAAGCATGAGTATATAATATTTAAGAAATTTTAAATAACAATATTTACATATTTATATACTATTTCAGTTACGAATTTAGTGGACAATAAGCATAAATTAGGTACTCAAATACACGAACACGTACAAAAATCATGTACACAACATTTGTAGTGGGGCTAAATACGAAAAATAAATAGGGGAGGTTTGAGGTGGAAGAAACGTTAATCTGCGAGGCCAAACTAATGAAAATGAACATAACTACAACGGGCCTTCTCATTCATGGCGCTGATTACTCTCAAAATGTAGTTAACATATAAATACAAAAAGTCCCCGGAGAGCCAAGAGAGCTGCGCGTTCGAATTTTGTGGAAGCGATCCCGGGAGGGGGCCCTTGTGTGCGAAATTCCCTTAGTTGCTGAAGCACTTTTAAAAACATTACCCCCAACAATACAAATTATACATAATATAAACAGTAGAAAAATACCGCTTCTCTTTTCCGACGATTGACCCACAGGGGAAAATACATTAGTGACTTAATTATACTATTCGTCTATCTACTATTTTTTATTATTAAATTAAAACGGTTTATTATAAATAAATGATAAAATATTTCTAGGATCCGTAGCTATTTATTTCAAGCAAAAGCATGGAATTAGCTTTAATATGCATCAGAACTTTAGCAAGAGAGTTTAGCAAAAGTTATTTTATCCCAAGGAAGAATGGACTTGAAAAAAGTCTGACGGGAGCGGGAATTCCTAGTCCATTTCAAGTCCATTCTTCCTTGGAATTTTTCCTGGGTGCGTACCATCTTGCGCAAAATCACCCTTACCCGTTTTCCATGTAAAATTATTTTAGGTAACCTCTGGGCATTGAAACGGAACTGAACCGAACCGAACCAAAAAAGGAAACGTTTCTACCGGTATTAATACCAAACCGGAAACGAAAAAACGAAAATTTTTGAACCCGAACCGAAACCTAAAACCGTTATTTATTCCGTTCCGAATTTTTCGATTCCAAATAACACCGTATAATTATGTAAAAATGGAGGGAGTTATGGTAAATGAATGTAATACCCATTAGCATAAAGCTAAGATTAATAATTAACATTTAAATATATATTTATTTATTTATTTATTTAAGAATTACCCGTCGCGATTAGGTCGTGGGACCCGGTGGCAACGGTTGAGGGGGTGCAAATATGATCTATCTAACGATCTAATCGTTTCTTTAGTATCTTAAGTTATATTCGAATCTTGTTTAATCTCATGTTATAAATAAAAGCTTCACATGATAAAATACTCGTAACCTTCTGAGATGCATAACATTTTAATGGTCATTGCAAAACAAAACAGTTCCGAGTCGGAAAAGTGACCAAGACCGGAACTCGACCAAGATTTGTTTTTTCGTTGAACCGGAGTGAAAACTGGAACGAAAAACATGACGATTCGATGTCCTGGATATCCTCACATCGCGAAAGTACGCTGTGCTTGTGTGAGCAGAACGGAGAGGACGCTGCGTCGAGATTCGATGCAGAGAGAGAGAGATACTCGCGTGTTTGTCATCCGAAGTTAGGAAGCCATTTAATTCGAGAGGGGCATTGTGGAGCGGAAGAGAGGAAACCGCAGCAGTTGGACTGAAAAGCGGCCTTCGCCCGCATTCAGTTTCGAGGCCAAGAAGAAGTGCGTGTCCGAGATAACGAGGCGACCGAAGAGGCGGTTTAATTGGGGGCAAATGGCCGCTCATGTGTGCGCTCCATTCGATCACGAAAGGAAGCTCCGGATTTGCAGGCGATTCACGTAGTCGAGATTTTTTGTTCGGTGTTCGCCATCGCAAACGGCACGCGCGGCCGTAGGGATCGCGTCGAACTACGCTTTAAACGCTTCTGCCCCAAACATGACCGTAACCTTAGTATGTACTACAGCGTTGCTTCATGCAGGAATTGAATGCCTGCATAAAATGGACTCGTGACTACAAAAAAGAGAAGAGTAGATGTACGTAATAGTTTCGGTTCAGGGCGAAATGGGCTCTTTTTTGACCATAGAGCCGTAACTTAGCGGAATCTCGTGGTAAAAGGAGAATTGTTTTTAGCTTAGCTCTCGTTTCAGAAAATGAGGGCACTAATTCAATTTCAAGGTGGTGAGGAAGTGTTGACACCGCCTGCGTCAATTCCTTGTCTTTCAATTTGATCGGAATTTTTCCGTAAGTTTTAGTTTAGCTATAGTTTTTATTTTGCTTATGAAATAAAAGTTAGAACGAAGGTTCAGGTAGAAAACCGGGAATTTATATCGAATTAAGAAATATATCAAACGAAAAACTTCATCTTTGGTCGTTATTCGCTTCGGATTAAGACTAAGAATGAAATAAATCTGGGAAGGCGAGATTTAATGGAAAGTCATATATAATGGTACCTATATGAAAGAGATGATCAATAACGTCTTCGTTGCAGACCATTTACTACCAAATTAAATTCAAGGGCCACACTATATGCAGTTAGGTTTTTACTAATTGCGAATCTCAAATGTAATAACCTTTAAAAAAATTACTTAAATAACTAATTGATAGAAAATAAACGAGTTCAATTTGTTCCGTTTCAAATCGAGAACCTATGATTAAAAGTAGGATGATAAGCAACTAAAGATAATCCAAAGGAAATATATGTAGAAAATAATTGACTTACATATAATTCTCATCATATAATAATTTTCATCAAACTTACTTTAGTTTGAGATACGTATTACTGATTTTAATCATTACAAACAGGTTTTTTAGGCTTTCTTGCTGGAAACTTGCTATCTTTAGCCTCCAGCTATCTTCCCAACATTTGGAGGTCATAATTGTAATACACATTACTGCGAAAAAATTTAAATTAGTTATTCTTGCCTTGCGAGCTGTATTTATTAAGTTTTCTTGGGCTAAAATAATAGTTTGCATATATATGTATTTCCGAAGAATCGCAGATCTTGGGAGGAAAACTTTTCTATCTCGGCTATTTTCTTTCTAAATAAGAATGATGATATTAAAGGTATAAGACTAGTAAAGTGAGTTTTATGAGTCATATTGTGAAAACGACACTTGTGTAGACATCGTGGGCCGCAAGATAGGAGTTTGAGGTCCGCATCTGGCCCGCTGGCCGCATGTTTGACACTCCTAGTGTCAGAGCTGCAACTTGGTATTTTCCACAATTTCTTGAAAGTAAGATCAGTCCACTTCCAGGGAAGCACTTTAAGTGAAAACGCACTAATAAGGCAGTAAATTGAGTGAAGTGATCACGGTCTTGCTTTCAATAAATTAAGGCAAATACTAAGTTGTATCTATTATACCATTGAGACTAAGAAGTTTTCTTTTCCATCTAACCCCGTTAATATTGATAATCAAAAAATAAAGCTGTACATTTAATTACAGAAACAGATAGATGGATAAATTATAGAGAATGTTTAGAAAAAAGAAGCATTAAAGCTTAGAGATAGTTTCTGTAGAATGAAAATATCTATCAAGAAGGGAGTTTTAGAAACTTGCAAAATACCTTGAGACAGTAATACCAGCAGATTCTATACCAAAACTCCTTGGAAATGTAAATTTTAATGTAAGTAAAATACTTACGTTAGAACAGAACAAATTAGAAAACAGCTTGGGAAATCAATGGAACAAAAATACTCTGATAAAGAAGAAAAAATCGAGTCTATGTTCAGCGCCGTCCTTTCTTGTCCCCTTAAATGGTAAATTAGTGTGATTGGCGTAAAACTGAAGAACACCAAGGATGATTTAACTAACGTAACTTATCTTTCCAGGCAAAAAAAAATCAATATGCATGTATTAAATTAACGGTAATATAAAAAATAATGGTATGCAGGAATGGAAATAGTAATACTGAAAGCTATTTGGATTGATCTAGAGATACATGAAAAACTACATAAATACATCATAAATAGCAAAATTATTTTAAAAGAATTTAACATTTTATGAGATCTATTATCCACCCACGAATAATGGAGTGCGATAAATCAGAGGGTGATTTCGAGAATTTTAGGTTTTTATTGATTTTTGCTCGTTATTTTAATTCGAGGTAATTATAAAGTTGAGCGGTTTTCGAATCATAAATTCGTTTTCGGCCGAGAAATGTATTTTTTTCGAGAGACGGTCTTTCATATCTTAGACATGGCCACCCGTCATGACATTCAGTGACATCGCCTCTCATATTCGAATTTCGTGAGAGGCCAAAAGAGCTGAGCCATCGACGTGGGGAGGCCGAAATCAATATCCTTTGCAGACAATAAGGAGGCAGACATTCACAGAGCGAAATTAACCCTTCTTCCCCATCATAAACACTGATAAAGGCTCACACAAGCGAATTCGAGATTTCCCCGTCCTTTGAAGGAGCTTTAATCACACGACCTTTGTTCTTCGCTTCGCTGGAATCTCGCGTTTCACAAAGAAACGGACACCATCTGTTGGAATGAACCGATGGACTTTGGAGACTTTTTAGAGCCAAAATGGGGAGCGTGTGATCAAAAGAGCCGGTGTGAAAAAGACGCTCGAGAGCGTCGAAAATAGCACACGCAGCCACTGTTCGGAAGAAAACGGAAGGGAATGCTACACTTTCTCTTATTCCTCCCCTTTTGTGTCCCTCCGAAATAATTTCAGCTCCTCTTTGTTGCGTGAAACAGTCGTAGGCTACACAATAAACCTTTTGAGGAAATATTTCAATATCTGGATTTATTTCCGTAATCTATTCTGCATCTACTTCGATACACTACAACCCGCCTATCGGCATGTGGGATGGTGTGTAAACACCGGGCGATCGACCCATTTCTTTTGCTTGTCGCTACAACGTGTAGTCCAGGTAAAGAATGAGTTTCTTCTCGAATGATTTTCCTTCGCGTCTATTTCTCATATTTTACGCTCATTGTTGGATTGGCTAAAGTCACGGAGGGTCGCACAACACTGAATAGTTTCGCAAACTTAATTTTTCTGAATTTATCAAGCAATTGCAGCCTACTTTCCTATCTGTTTTCTTCCAAAGATTATTATATCATTCTCCATATCATTTTGCGACTAATACCTTTATTGTCAAATAATTGCTTGGTCGGAAATTGAAGTTTCCCTAAATCTGCAGTGGCACAACTTTCCCTGATCATCGCTTCATCTAACGATCCAAATTTTCTGACGCTACTTACTTTATTGAATAATAGAACACGCAAACGTAACAAAATATTTTGTAGTGATCCGTAGAGGCAGCAGCGTAGCTGTGAAATTAAAGTAGCTTTTGGATCAAAATGCGCACAAATGGGGATTCCATTTCTTGGTTTTGAATTAATTGAACAAATATCAATTTTTTCTCTAAATTGGGAAAAAAAATATGGCATATACAGCACAAATTTGGAATGGATATTGAGCATTTTATTTTTATAATTATCTAACTCGGGTTTTATCACAGAAGAATCACTAAAGTAACTGTTCCCGCAAAAAACATTTACAACATTACAGGTGTATTTAATTTTTGCGTCAAAATTCTATCACATGAATCCTTATTGAACGTAATTCTATTTACCTACATACTTACACATTTATAAAGTAACTAGTTTCAAATCATGTACGACAAGGAAAACTTATCTCTGTGCGCAAACCAGTCGCATGACGCCTCTGAATTATTTTCTCGTGTCTTTCTTACGTTAAATACACCAACAAAACGACATATATAGAGGGCATAATTTGAGCCTGTAAAAGCAACCAATTAATTGAAAATGAGAATTAAATATCACTCAGTTCCTTCAATATAATTGATTAATTACTTAAGCGTGAATGAGAGTATTCTTTCTTCTATTCTATTCTTTCTACAGGGAAAAGGAGATACATTTACGTTACGAGACATCATGAAACCTTGCCCATGAAGGGATATAGTGAAAGAAACATTTGCAAAAATCTCATTGCTATAACTTGCATTAATTTCATCCGTTTCATCTTTCTCAAACAAT
Source organism: Ladona fulva (assembly GCA_000376725.2). Lineage (NCBI taxonomy): Eukaryota > Metazoa > Arthropoda > Insecta > Odonata > Libellulidae > Ladona > Ladona fulva. The sequence continues at coordinate 458,167 of KZ308449.1, forward strand.
GTATGACAGCCCTAAAGTAAGATGTCTGGTTCAGGCATAATATTTGTCAGAGTGTTGATCTCTTCAAATTAATTAAAATAATCTCTCGCGGACCAAAATTGGATAGAATCATCTCGAAAATACTTAGAATGTACACAAATAATATTTTTCTCGTTCATCGAACTTTAATAGTATTTTGAAAGTGCTTCGACGTCTGAGGTAATTTCACACATATTGACTCCCACCCTGGACTGGTTTCAAAAAAGGTAAACGCGCTACCCATTTGACTATCCGAGAGTCCCTCACGGCATTTCAGTTCCTAGAACCGTTCTGGCATCAGTATGATTTCTGTATTGGTGCTATTTTGGCCATCGGATGAATAGCGACGCAATTAGTTGCATAAACAGTCGCTTCTGTAAAGCGGATGGAATTAGTCCGTCGTCTGGACGTCCTCCGAGAAGCGAATTGTGCACACCTAGAGACTGACTGATCATAATGCACTAAGGTGTTTTTATCATTCCACACAGGGGCGAATTTAAGCTATCAGAGGTCTTAGGCACAAAGATAGAGGCTCTCACTAGGAATTGTGGATAAAAATTCCTTTTCTTCATTGAATACAAAAATATAGTACCATAGAAACCTTATTCGCATCACTACAGCAAGAATAAATTAATTAATTTTGAATTGCAATACATATTACTTTCATAAATTACATAGAATGCTGGATAGACTTTACAATCTAATATATCCTATAAACATATTACTTACGTAGACTCACTCAACGAATATAAATTTAATTTTTGAAGCGAAAACCAGAAAGATTTTTTTAGAATTTTTTAGCAGTCTTCTTGGGTCCCCATATAGATGAGGCGTTCAGCTAGGCTAGGCGTGCTTATCGCGCCTAATTATAAAACCGCCCCTGATTCCACATTAATTGTAATTCCGCCAAACTTAAAGCGAGAATCCATAATATGTCATCAACTAAAGATTTTTCTATAAACATCATTATTTAAGATGATCAAAAATATTTACTATAAATATTTTTTCAACTGCTGACATCAACATCTACGTAAAACGTGTTCTCAATACCGTGATTCCTTTTTACCGAGACGGATCGGAATCCTATTGTAAAACAAAGAGGGATATGCCGAGAACCGCCCGCATGATATTCCTCGTTAGTATTCACGAAATGGACATAACCAAACACATAGCGGTGCTTGTTAGACTTAAGCCTAAGGTTTAGGTTTTTTACATCCACAAATTCTTCTTTAGTTTTTCTCTCTATTTCTATTTACAAAGTTATTCATGTTTTAATAATAACATTGACGGCAGCTTAGATGGAAGGAAAGACTTTTTAGTCTCAATCTCGCCTAATAAAGACATTAAAGAAGCCTGATGCATGTTTTTCACGTGTGTTAGCCCCTGGAATGCAGACTTTTAGCATACCAGATGTGATTTGTTGGTAGTATAATCACAAGGATACTTTAGAGGGGAGGGGACCAAATATAATAGACCAAAATACTCCTGTATTCTTATAGGAAACGACGACGAATAAATTCACTTCCTGCCGGAAAACCTTTGTTCATGGCTCCTGACTCAGGGTCTTATCCATGGTTTTCTATTAAGCATTTTAGGTTCACTTTCTTTTTGCTGAAGAACACGGGCTAGGGGAGAGCGTCTGGCTCGGATTAAGGTTGGGTATTTAGGTTAGGCTAAATTCATTAACACAGATTTTGAGATAGTTGTTTTGAGGTCATCATTGTGGATTGTGTTGTGTATTGTGGAAAAATTATTTTGCATAAGTTTTAACTTAGAATTGAACCTTTTGGTTATTTTGTATTCTTATGGGAAATGCATGAGCTCGGAATCAACAATCGCATTAGTCGTCAAGAGGACGGGTTGTTTATAACCTCAACATTTTTTCAAAATATTTGTAGATTTTTTCTAAATTCTCACAGCTTCAAAACAAAACCGGTATTCAACTATCATAATAAGAAGCTGTATTCAATTTACCTTGTTTCGATACTTATTTCGATGTTGTACGACTTGTATTTCTTATGGAAATCTATCTTAACGATCTTGGTTCAAATCTAGCAAAGTTATTGAATAAATAGGTGGCAGTACTTCGTTTCGAGTCTCAGATAACACGTATGTAAAGTTTGACGCAAATCGGACAAATGGTGTGGAGTCCAAACTCAGACAAACTTACAAATAAACAAACCCACAGAATTACATTACTGTTTTGTAGATCTACATTACTGTTTTGTATTTTTGTATTGCCTTTGTATACACAGTAATTGTTGGGTGCAAGTTTAATAGTGACTGCGTAAAAAATGACTTTAAAATTAAAAAAAGCGAAAAATTGAGTTCATATTCATAAACTTTTTACACCCGTATTTTCCATTAAACAAAGTGCCGCAATAAGGTGATGGTTCAGGCTTGCGGTACATTTATGTCGATGCCTTCAGTTGTTCGTATACCATAGCAGATAGAATACTAGTGAATAATAAGCATTATGCGTCTTTTCGCCTGATGATGCTATGCATCGAAACCTGAGTATTCGGTACAGTGGTAATTTTAAAAGCGCTTCGAGTTGAGCTTCCATCGGGAATCGAACCCGGAATAGCTTTGAAAGAACTCGAACGCGTTAGCCACATGGAAATCCGGAGGCTGCAATGTATTCTGTGTTTGTGGTATCGTATAAATTAAATTTGTCATAATTCACCAATTCTCTTTGCTCAGTACATTTCATTTATCCTTTACTCACCGTTCGGGGGCAGTTGGTCGAAGGACAACCGGTCGATAGGAATACCCGTCGCTAGACTCTCTCGACGAATTGTCTCAGCGACGAATAGTCTTCCGATAAAATGTCTCAGCGACGAAAACTCTAGTGACGGGTAGTCCCATCGACCGGCTGTCCTTCGACCAACTGCCACCGAACCTTTACATCGTACATTCCTTTGAAATTTCCTTCATTTTTCTTTTCCCTACGATTATTAGCATTCTTGATGAACTTCTATATTTGACAACCCAAGTAGAAAATTTGATACATTTGATATTTCCACTTTGTAGTTCGATAGATATCTTCTCTGACTCTATTGATCGATTCAAATTTTTTCTCTGTTTTTCAGTAAAAGCCGCAATGCTTCTTGGATTTTCAGTAACAACGGAAATTCAGGATTAAGCTTTTATCAAAATTAATTCCGTTATAATACCAAAGTTAGCTCGATAACACCCATATTTTTTAATAATTACTATTACTCGTTTTCTTTCTTTCTTCTTTTTACGAGATAGCTTGTTAACGCTAACTTTGATTAAAGTAGTTTGCAACCATGCACTTGAGAGGAAATTAAAATCATCTCCTGTTCAATGATGACTTTTTGTAATGTTAAAACATAATTATACAGATTATAAGCAAATAGTTATTCTTCAAACACTTCTACCGCGTACTTAAAGGCTTTTCTAGATACTCCCAGGAATTTTAAGTGTATTTTCTGGTTCCATTACAAAAATTAAGTGAATTTAGTCCTCACCACACCACGCAAGTGAAGAGATTGTAATGCCTAATCGACTACCAGAACATCGCTAGAAATCTGTTGACTCAGTGAATGATAGATTAGCCATTAAGATTATTTCGTGGTCTGCTTCCGCTAATCATAGAGATGAGCCATCAGTTAATCAAAGGAGTAATCCCACCCGCTGTTAAATTGGGTAATTATTCCTACTCTCGGAGAGGCCTTGTCTTCGAGGACTAGCCTTGCTGCACTCTGTCATGCACACCACAAATCCTCCATTGCCGCGCACCCTGAAAGAGGCTAACTAAGGGTTCTGATCATCTACGTGTTTGTCCATTAAGTCGTATGCGTTTCAGCAAACATCGAATCTGCTTGTTCTAGACCCTTCGGGATTATCCATTGGAAATTTATACCTCCGCTAATTTATTACACACAATTCCACCTCTTACTCAGCCCTAATACGTTAGTTTAACTCCAATTCTCTGCTTTCCCCGAGCATTAAATCAGTATGCCTCCAACTTCTGTTATTTTTCATATTATGTTTTTTAACCTTGATTAGTCCGTCCTGATTTGTAGTATCGGATATGGCTGCGCTGTTTTCCAGAGTGCCAAATTTATACATACTCAAACGAAAAATGGAAGAAATTCTATCATTTAGGCATGAAAAATGCCAAAGAAATTCGCCAAATGTGACAGCTGTTGGTAAGTGCCTCAGCTGCATTATTTGGAAAGGTTCCGCAAATATAAAATGTTTAACAGGCGTATAACGATCTGTTAATTTTCTGATAAATGAATTTTCAATCTTTGAAGGCCTCTTCGGAACAACAAATAACTGAACAATAATGTCTACAATAATTCAAAACTTTTTCCGAGAAGCATTTTCATGGAGGCTCGATAATCTGACTGTAACTGTATATATTTTCAGCTGGACATTTAGATAAAGGTTACCTATGAATATTTTTCTATCTTTTGTTCAAAGAGATAAATTGCAAAGATTGGCGATACCGGCTACAAATCTCACTCTTGACAAGGGATATGAATAGAAAAACATTATAGATAGTGAAGCAGTTCTCATTTCAAATCCAACTTCTTAAAGTGATAGCAGAATAATGTAATGTTCTGTATAACAGCCTCAAAATGTCGGAAGTTAGCAGGAGAAAAGTATCAACAGAAGAGGCAATGTACTCTGGGTCAAAACCCGGGATCTCTCCAGTTGTTTCAGGAAAATTGACAACTAGAATTGGGAGCCATCTCTTGAAAAGATTTCAGAATAGTTTGCTCTCCATAATGCATAAATTGTTGTCTATAAATTCAGGAGAGTTACCGACTCTCACAACACTGTCCTTTTATAAATACATCGCCATCGTGGAAAATCACGTAAAACATTAGTAAAACATAAGCAAATCTATCTCGACCAATCGCAATATTTCTTCATAAGTATGGGATTCAGTTGCGCTGTGGCCTAAGGAACTTTATCCAAATATGAAGGAAAATCTGTTTTAAATCCCTGTAGGAGCGCTTTTAGTATACTTAGGCAACAAGCGAAGATAGCACTTAACAGAGAAACGAAAGATAACAATATAATGCAATAAAAGTTTGGAGCTTGTGTAAAACAATGTTAATTTGTAATTAAAATATGAAACCTTGACTGTATTTCCTGGTTCTAAAAAAGTCTCTAGAAGTATTTAGGATTATTTTAGCAATATTGATAAATGCTTATCCAAATCGCATCACAAAAACATGCAATTTACAATGTACGAAGAAGAACCACTTCCATGTATTTGATGGCTCTATTTTAAAGTTTCAGTACACGAGAAAGCTGAGTTTAAAACATATACGTAGTCATTGAATCAATCCAAAAATCGTTTCATATAATCCTTTTGTTAAAGGACTGTAAGAATTTCTCATAAAGTGTTTTATTACATCCTGGATCTAATTATAACATTCCGAGTAGCTTAAGGCTTCGTATTCAGAGGTTTTGAAGGCAAGTGACCACTTCCTGCTGTCTGCATCCAATCGATTCGCGGGCGACATCTCCATCCCCGGCAATGTTTTATATATTCAGTTACAAACCAAATTCCTTTACTTCAACTGCTCTTAAAACAGGAATTTGGCGATCTTGAACAGAATTTCTCAATCTTTATCCAGAAATGAATACACAAATGTTGAATATACTACTATACATCCTACAAAAGGCAGCCACCAACTAGAGCAACTCATATCCTACACCTCGATCAAATATTTAAAAAAATATATTCCAGATCGCTGGATCTCAATTCTAGCTCAGAGCGAGTATTTAAGAAACATTATTTAATCATCTTTTAGCAGCAAACCTTAAAAAATGTTTTAATTTGTTTTCTTATAGATGATTATTTATCCTTCTGTATTTAATAATGATGTACATTGCTGATGAGCAATTTTTGAATTTTTTCTGCTCCATGGGAAGAATAGAACAGAGAACACAGAACAAAGTAAAAATTATTATCATTATTATTATGTTACAAAAAAATTTTAGTTGAAGTCTTCTAACTGTAAAAAATTGTATCGGGAACTTCATTGAACAAATCTTAAATAAATTTGCAGTATAAATATTAAGCAAATTGGCAAAGTACTGCAAGAAGAATGTGATATGAATATTTGTACCAAGACTTTCAAAGTGTGTCTGTTACCAAGTCCAGGTATTATTCCTTTGCATATACTGTGTGATATCTTTACAAGGTTTAGTTCCTTTCTGCGTAGAAACGTTGTTACATCTGTAGTTAATTTTACTATTGCTAAATTTTTAAAGTTAAGATTTTTACATCTGCGCGATAAATTGTTAGGTTAATCTGAAAGACTTCCAATTTTCTTTTGGTTTTTTCAAAGGAGTTATATTCTTAAATAATAATTCAATTACAACGCATATACTTTCAGCATTATATTACATAAATAATCTTTGAAATGAATTTACTAATAATAAAATATAAAATGTTGCAACTATTACAAACGTTATATCAAACAAAGTATATCCAACATTTAAAGAATGTTGTCGACAGTAAAAAAGGGATGTTTTTTAAAATGAATATTCATCTATAAACAAATATTCTTAAAGCGTTTTGGAACGGGAATCAATCCACAGACCTCTTTTAACAACTTGATAGAGCCAAGTCTAACTTTCTATTTAATATACTACGAGTATCGATCGCTTCTAAAATATGCAAACTCTTCATAAAAAGCCATCTTCAATGTTATTGTTATGATGGATTAAAGTTTTACCATAATATTCGTTAATAAGATTCAATGGAAGAAGAAAAATATTTTTACTCGAGGATTGTCCTTATTTGTTATAATAATAATAATAAATTTATTTATCCAATGACATACACAAGCATTTATGGAACATGTCGATATAACGGCAGTTACAATTATACTTTAACTAGTAATTACAAATATCTATTAAATTTAGTAGTCATTGCGATATTTTATAAAAAATATACATTACTAATCAATTACGAATTTACATTACAACCACTAAACATTACATTTTGTTACAATTACAGAAATTACATCATCTAATCATATAAATATCTGGAAATATTATGATATAGAAGGAAAGTTAACTTGGCACATGGAGACTGGACTATGTTACTGGAGAATATCCATGGATGTAAATCTATGCGTAGTTTCCTATCCTAAATAAAACCTAGAATCAAAGAACGATATATTCAAAGAATACCAAATTGTAGCCAAGGTTTCCTGTAATAAGATACACATCCAAGCCCTTAATGTTTAAAATATATACTATAATCCAATAGTTAACTAATGTGTATTTATCGGGCTGAATAAATAATGCGTTGATTAGAAAGAAGAGAAATCTTTAAAAGGATCATGCTGATTTCATTTCCTCCTCAAAAGGTTAACTGCAGTTTCAAAGCATGCACTTTGAAAACTGCGCAGCTGAGAGGCTCTAGAAGACGGAGAAAGAAACATTAATTTTTAAACGCCCTTTTGGAGATCTTGAGTGAAGCATATATGTTAGCTCCTCAATCTCAAGAGCAAACATGACTTTGTTCTCGGCTGAAAAGAGAGTATTTGCCAAAAGAAGAAAGAAAAACATTTATTGGTTTTGGATGGAACGGAAGGCTCTTTTTGCGGGCTTATGAAACTGAACTTAGAGCGTTGTTTTCTAGCAAATTGTCCGATGAGCAGATTTTCCATGTATAGCCAAACTTTTCCTTTGAGGTTCTCGTCGGTCGGGGAAAAATGAAAATTCTTTTTCATTTTCCCGACTGAAAGCTTCAATGGAAAGAATATGAGATTTTTTCCTCCGAAGTCCAAAACGGATGGTTCTGTTTCTCCAGGTCGTTGCACTTACGATATATCTTTTAACACAAAAGATTGAAAAAATATTTAATGTTTTCATGCATTTAATCGATGCGAAATGACCGGATTTCGTAGAACGCCACATGAATAAATGAGACTGTCGCACTTTTCTGCACAACCGTGTGGAAAATACGAAATGCGAATGTCTCGTTTCTTTTTCATACACTGCATTGGTTAAGAAATGAAGGCTACAATTATCTATAAAGCGTTGGTAATATAGAAAATAGAACTCTATGAAGGATAGCATATCTTATATGGAAAATGAGTAGTGAGACGAGATTTCTGTTTTGAGCATACGTCCTCCGTTTTCATTTTATCCAACCATTTTCATGTATGCTAAAAAATCCACCATCAATCACATCTAAAATCGAAATATGAGTTACGGATGAAGGATTTGTACCAAATCAAATATTATATTGGAGTGATGTTAAATCACTATATGAAATGTAACAAAGATAATGACAACGGAATGAATAGCAGAAAGTGGTCAGTAAATTTGATATATGATTGAGAAATAAATAAGAAAAGGTGGCAATAAGTAAAGATGAGACTTATTAGCTGAAGATGAGTGAGACATAAGGATAGCTCCGAATCCAATTGAGCGATTGGGTAATTTCAGGCACTTAGGCCGTGGATGAGAGATGAGAACTTTACCATGAAAATAAGGCATAGAGTATCCTAAAGGTCCTGCAATAGTAAAAAGATAGCCTCAAAGAGTAAAATAGATACCTCTATACAAATGGAGTAACTTTTCGAATGTAAATTATGTTCAGAAAAGCAAAATAGAGCAAATGGAAAAATGAGATTCGCCCGTTAGAATGTTTCAAAATAAGGACGAAGAGGAAAGATTGGGAAATTGAGGCCACCCTTTTTAAGGTTGGATGTTATTATTATGCTCTTTCCACGAGGTTAGGCTAAAATGGCTTCTCTTCTCTCCCAATCTCAACATTACGTTAAAGTCACTCATGGGCTTTCAAGAATTTAGGAATTTTAGGAAACCCGCTATTGCCTAACGTAAATTTCTGACAGTTAATATTTAGGAAACAACAATTATGAGTATAAAAGTTATTGGTTTGCTGAGACACTTAAGCAAAATGACTTTTCACTAGGAGCTCGTTTTAATTCTTCGGTCATTTTGATTAGTACCAAACTTAATTTTGAAAATAGTCAAAATGATAGGAGAGAGTTGGACATATTTTTAGAGTCATAATACGTACTCTCAGTTCTAATTGTGTCTAGACAGTTTGAAGTATGATAGAAATTCAAATAATAATAGGTAGCGGAAAACCGATAGAAATCGAACAAAGTTGAAATGTCAACTAGATTGGTCACTGCCGGAGAAGAAAATGTATGGTCCAAGCGGGTTCAAAGTTCAATTATAATGAAGAATATAAGTGGGCAGGGAAATGTTTCATCTATCAATTGGCTTCAAAATACAACAAACTTAATATTGAAATAAGATGTGGTATTATGTAATAGAAAAATTAGCGAGTGTTACAAATATCTTCAAATGGGAGTAAAAAGAGCAAAATAAACTTTGGAATAATTTGTAATCATATAACCGTCAAAAGACAGTGAGAGATTCCAAGGAACTTATTTATTATTTATTTATATTCTATGACAACAAGTAGACATTATTTATTAAATTATCGTAGAGATATAATGAAAAAATACAATTAGATTGAGTAAAAGTAGTTTTTAATGAAAAATAAACACGATACTATTCCTACCTAAGAAAGTTTACACGCTGAAGCTTATCACGTACATTGAATAACACAAGTAAAGTGCATACAGAATAAAATACATTGTGAGTAAAATTTCAAGAAAAATACTATGAGTGGTCAAATGAATACTAAAAATAATTAAACAACAAAATTGAAGATGTGTCATAGTTAAGATAACCAGTAACCTGATAACCTGTTCAAAAGAAAGAGTTCAAAGCAATTCACAGATGTTTACGTTGTTTTAGGCCCTAATTTGGAAGTACATACATATTTGAGTTTACATAACAAGTAGACATAACAAGTAGACATTATTTATTAAATTATCGTAGAGATATAATGAAAAAATACAATTAGATTGAGTAAAAGTAGTTTTAATGAAAAATAAACACGATACTATTCCTACCTAAGAAAGTTTACACGCTGAAGCTTATCACGTACATTGAATAACACAAGTAAAGTGCATACAGAATAAAATACATTGTGAGTAAAATTTCAAGAAAAATACTATGAGTGGTCAAATGAATACTAAAAATAATTAAACAACAAAATTGAAGATGTGTCATAGTTAAGATAACCAGTAACCTGATAACCTGTTCAAAAGAAAGAGTTCAAAGCAATTCACAGATGTTTACGTTGTTTTAGGCCCTAATTTGGAAGTACATACATATTTGAGTTTCACCGCATGATTATGAAACAGTTTTCAATTTTTAGTTAAACCTGATGACCTATCTGTCCACCGAGTCGCATTGACAGATTAATACATTCTCTGTTGGCGTATCAACAATATTAGATCATTCTATATGTTTGCAGCCAGAGCAAAAAAAGGCTAAATGAAAGTACTCACAATGGCATAGTTTGTAGTTGATGAAATGTAAGACCGAAATAAAGAAAAAAAAATACTAATGAGGAATCCCAAGATATTTGACGTAATCAGTTGCTCCGAATCCACGGTTGAAGTTTTATGAGTATTAATTAAGTAGGTCATAGTTATTCTAACAACTGATTTATCAAATTTCATTCACTATAAACGTTATTAAACCAACTACTATAACTCGTATATTTTTCAATGAAACAGAATGTTGTATAATTTCATCGTCAGTCTAGAGCATAATATTATTTAGGGACTAAATAATGTTCAAACAAATGCGATAATATAGTTAACAGAAGACTCATTGATGCAAATAATTGTGAAAAAATGTAGGTATAGTGTAAGAAATTAATAATCTGTACATCTTGACTATACATCCTTGACCTGACATCCTTGATGGTGGGCATTTTAATTACGTTAAGGAAGCTTCTTCTCCTATAAATATGCTTTAAAAATATCAAAAATACTGACATTCCGCTACGAATTTCTAAATATGGTATGCGAAAACCCTGTACATTTCTGTCCAACAAATTCCCACAAAATGAAACAAGAGGCATTACTGAGTTACTTGGTTGGTGGTTATGTGGCTGCTGTGATTATACTTTCCTTCAACTTTCCTCATCCTTTTCACCGCTCTTTATGCATGTACATGCTTAATTAGCGAACTTCGGGGTGTGGCACCGTCCTACATTACGAGGAACCCTTCGCAACGCGATTGAAGACAATTGTACATAATCTCTTTCTGCTTTAATTTTATAGTAGAAATTCATTCTGTTTTCCAAAATTAGAAGCTTCATCAGTTTTGGGAGCATCGTACAAAACATTATAGACTGAATATCAATGTAAATGTAAATGTAAACAATCAATAATGCCACGGATCTATTTTCTGGAAGCAGCTTCGTGACCTGTAGCCACCTGTTTCTGAAATCGTCTTTCGTCACTCATCTGCAACATATTGTAGTTTCACTGAACATAGAAATTTCCTCGGTTTTGTTAGTCGTTTTTGTCATTGGGCAGTAGAGGACAGTGGAGACAATAAGGGTTAATATTTGATTTAGATAAATGTATTTTGGTAAAGGCTAAGAGTTTACTGCAAATAATCAAACCAAAAAGAAAGTACGTAATTATTTTGAAAATAATTTATTGATATATTTGTATAAATATATTTGGTATAAAATAATTGCTCTATACGAAATTTCAAATGATTAAATTCAGGAGAAAAAATCTCGTGACGGCGGAAAAATCTTATTTGTATTATCCATTATAATGAAAAATGCCTCCATTATGAGTAACTCACGACTGTAGTTTTTAGACTGATGAGGAATTAAAAATGCGAAAGTGTTTTAAGCTTTTTGGAGTAAATTCAGACTCGAAGTAGTTTCCGAAGCAGAACAAAATTCGCCAAAAAGTATTTCTATTTCTTAATTAGTTAACGTATCATATACAATTGGATACGCTACATTAATGGCTCACTAATATTCATTCTTTTCGTGAAAGACAGAGAGGGTTCAAGAATAATTTCGTCTTTCGTTTCCTTAACGGAGTATAGGTATTTATGAATATTCTAGCGTTTGATTCCTCTTGTTTTGTTCATTCGTTAGAATGAATCTGTCGTTACTTCCTCCATTAACATTATGAACTTTATTTCCATAAAAAATCAACTATGAAATGGTCTGTGCAGTTTTCATCCTGAAGAAATTATATGTTTGTAGATATTTTTTAATAATTTAAAAATTTAATCACTTTTATCTTTTCTGGCGTATATTTCTACCCATTTTATTTGAAAGTTTATTAACTACAAGTTTTCTAAAATTCCTCTTTTTATGTGTCTTTCATATTCCAATAACTGCACAGCCATAAATTGTTTGCAAAATAAGGCAGACGGATGTGCACCTTGTGGAAATGTGTACATCTGTCTCCCTTATATTTCATGATGGATTTCTACAACATCACGTCTGCCTCCGTCGATTTTAAATTGTTTCTTGAAATTCTTTCAGTTACCATGGAATTTAAATAGATTTTCAGAATTGCTTTCAGTGATTATTTTTCCAGCCCAATAACAGGATTTTCATATTTATAATAATGCTTAATTATTTTAGACTCATTAGTATTTTTGGAAATAAAATGCCATACGTCATTACTCCCTCGAAAAATTATTCATATATTCCAATCATTAATGCTCTTTCAAAAAATATATTAAATTAATAAAAAGCTAATTGGAGAAATCGAGAATGCAGTTACGGATATTTATGCATACAGATGCTGCTTCACTCTTGAGTATATTTCCAGCAACATGCTTTCGACTTTAATAACAATAAGGAAAGCAAGGTGGTAATAACACCAAGTAAAGTGAAATAAGGGGAAAATGGCAATTTAATACGAGGAGAGAGAGTAAGCTAACTTATTTCATAGTTTTAAATGAACAATTGATGTTAAAGCATTGAAATATGATGAATAACGAAGATATATTTTAGCCAATCACCATCGTCAAAATAAATGCGACATTTCTATCCATATGCATAAAGATTTCAATACCCTCATTTTAAAGTAGTTGTATCATAAAAATTCTTCTATAACTAAGGTCATTTCTCACATATGAGTCCCAACCGGGTATCGAACCCGGAAATGTATTCATGAAAGACGAACGCGCTATCCACTTAGTTATCCTGGAGCCCCTGCTTTTCAAGTTGGTTAAGATGTTTCCTGGATCCTTTCAATTTACGTTTCAGGAAATTAACGCATTTAACCTCGTATCTCTAAATCAAAGCTTTAATGAGATGGAAGCGAGGACTAGGTGAGGGCAGAAAAATTTTCTGCGAAACTCGTGAGTGGCCTAAAAATAATGACCAGCAGATTAGCGCTCTCTAGCCATCGGTGCGTCGAAGAACGAGTATGGGAACTGCAAAATTTAGTAAATTACCTCAATAGTGACTGCGCTGGATTGAATACCGCATTCATTTGAAAACCCATTCAGCCTCTCAATCTTTCTGATGAATGGTATTCAATGTTTACAATGCTAAAACTTGATGAGCGGCACCTTTTAACCCAAGAGGTGGGTTCCGATATCCTGTGGAAGCACAGCCGAATCAACTGCCAATTTGAATGTCCGCAGATTCAATAAAAGGGCTAAACCTTTCGAATTTCTCGGATGGCGAGGCACTATTAGTGGGTGAAAAGGAGAGAGCGAAAGGTACGAAGGGAAGGAAGTTATTATTGACGTCCAAACAGAAGAAGTCAAATGAGTGGAGTTAAAGGGGAACCAATGAAGGGGAATAAAAGGAAATCGGCAAAACTTAAAGGGAAAAGGTCGAAGGTTTTGATGATGGCTATCTCTCCATTGAGACTCGCGATATCCGTGGAATTAGAAAAAGCAAACATACTGGAGCTTAACATCTCGAAATGCTGCTTTTACGGAAAAGATAAGGATCTCTCAATTTTTATCTCCTCTGTATACAGAAATGCCAAACCCGTTTGGAGACCATAAGATCGTAGCTTTCCCATTGTTTTACATTAAACTGAAAAATTAGTTTAATACCGCTTAATACTTCAGAATTTTGATTTAACTTATTAAATAATGACATTTCTGTCGCATTCGCATGAAGATGCATTTACAGTTTAAAATCAGCCGTAAGGGAAGATTTCTCGTGGATTTTGATCCAGAGCTTACACATTTATTCTAAATGTCATCTACATCAACATAAATACCCTGTAAGTCACTTTCGGCGTGTGGCAGGGAGTGTGAATACGAAGCGTTCGAGTTATTTCTTTAGCTTAATTGCCGTCGCGTATCGTTCCCGGAAAGAATGAGTCCCTAATGCGACTTGTCCTCTCATCTATTTCTCATATTTTACGCTCATTGTCGCATCGGCCAAAGCAGCACGGCGGTCGTATAATTCCATTTACGTCTTCCGCAAATGTCTGAATTTATCTTCAGCGTAATTTAGAACCCTTCGTATTTCAGTACTTCTACCTAATTTCCGTATGTACGGTATAATTGAATGGAATTGTTTAATATTTTTTTTTTCTTTTTACTTTCGTTTTACTATTTTAGTTTATTTATCATCTTAGAAATGATTATCATTTCTATTCAAAGAAATTCCTTTCACACTAATAAAAGTAGAAGTTAGGAAAATTTTGCCTGAGCTAATAATTCTAAATAATATTCTAATAACTTACCATATGTTGCTGAACGTACTTACATTATAAGCTGACAGATTAACGATTCGCAGTAATTCTTTTTCTTGACATTGTTCCTTCTATTGTGTGTTTAATAATAATGTTGATAGTTATTTTCATATGTTTAAATATCGTCAAAAGTTGATGATAAATAAAATATTACTTCCTTTGGATACATTTTTCTGCTTTGGTTCTCCATATATTGCTAAACCAGCCTCTTATTCTCTTCAAGATGAAGATTCATTGTCGAATTCCACTTTCGTTACACAAGAGTAAACCTATAGATATTCGGAATACTTTAACAGCTGTTACTACTACAGGAATTTTAATATCAAGCTCATAAGTGTATTACAAGTCCTCCACTTCTGATAGCCACAGAATTCCAACCGCGATCTTCCTCGAAGTGGCGGAAACAAGACGCGAAACGTAAACTCGAGAAGACCACAGACCACTCCATCTCAGCCCCCAACTCGCCACTGCGCCTTTTCTACACACGAGTACTATGCTTCTGTACTTCGGGCTTCTGTGAAATTCGCTTCAATTCGACCCCTCAACTTCACCTTCACCGACCTCCGAAAGTTTGAAGGTAATCAAACACGGCTACGACCTTGGCCTTCCTAGGTTCTTTCACATCCGGCATCCAAAGCGAATATGTACGTGTGTATACATATATATATAAGAAAGTGCAGTGACACCAACCTAACTATTTAGTAAAGCTTCCCCTCTGCCCCGCCGTTTTTGAATTTTTGATCAGATTTTGTATTGTAACAATATCAATATGTATTCTAATTTTGTATAATATATTTTAACTTCTATGTTTTTGTTGTTCCTATTTAATTTTTCAATGCTCAATGTTTTTTGCTATACGTACTTTGCCATGCCATTGTACACTTTTATCCTTTTATTTATAATTTTCTTTGTATTCTTAAATTAATTTCAGCTATCACTATCTGTAGGTTTTGCAGGTTTTTCACACACCCCTTCTTGCGGGCGTTTTCCTGAATTTGACATTTTTCTTAAGGTATGGGCTTAAGTTTTTTTTCAATCCACTCTGTAGTTTCTACCTCTTATATTTTTTATTTCTATTTTTTCTCTATCTTTATCCACTTTTAAAATAACAAAGGGAAAGATGTAAGAGGTGACTTTTTAGTCTCAATCTCGCCTTGAATAAATAGGTATTCTATTCTATTCTGGAAGAATTTTACCCTGCAGACAACCAGCCGTGAGAGCATTCGTATTAAATAATTATATCCTCGAAGGCTTTTTATTTTTCTCACAGAAGTCTTGGACCTGTGATTTGGTCTCCTTTTTTGGAGTTAATCTAAGTTTGGAAATCTTGAAACGATGCTGTCGAACCTGAAATCTGCGTTAACAAACCAACCCATCGAGTACATCCCAACAGGGCAGGTTGGGTTGGTTAGGGCTGGTAAGACGGGTTTCCCCAAATTCTCTGAGGAATTGTGGTTGGATTGATTTGAGCTAAGGGGTGAGAATTCTCTAACCATTGGAAGATTTGTATGCGCCCTCTAAGTCGAAGACGATCTCTGCCCCACAAGGATTCTGAATGAAGTGAAATCCGTTATTCGGTCGAATTAATTAAAAAGGACATAACCGTATTATTCTATTTTCAATTCCTATACCCTCACAATCCTAAAAGTATCACATTAAATGTAAATTCTACTTTACGAATTAACTTTGCATTATCATCCAATCCTTCAATTTCAAATATCCCTTTCGTACAGTTCTGCAGATCCTTCAAAGCTCACTCCATTTGGCAAAACGCTTTTTCGATCGAGTAGTCTCGAGCAATACTTATGCCAGTAGGGAAATAATCCATCCATAGAACCAATGAAAACTCAATTGGAGCACTGAAAAAGTCCCAGGACGGTAATGACATAGGACGTGAAAAAATCCTCAAATCCTCCCTAATTTTTTAGTAATAAATGAACTCATTACCGATATTGAAGCATTTATTATTAACTCATGAATCAATAACTTTATATTATTATGGATACAGTATTATGGTGTATTCGCTCAGTGAACGAAGAACCAGCATATAACCAAAAATTCTCATCATTATATTATCACCGAGGTACGAAATACCTTCTTTGGAAGCCATACGAAATAAGAGATTTTGGTACTTAAAGTATCAATAAAAAGTTTAAATATTCATCGTTAAAAAAGTAACGTAAGTTTTTATGTGATATATTTAGTACCTACTTAGATAAAGTAACTGAGATACGAAACAGTCTTCAGACTCTATTTTGCTTAATACTGCAGTATTTTAGGCTTCCCCTAGGCAGTCAAGAGACGTTTTAGAAAGCCATTATTTTTTATTACAGTCACTCATCACGAGTTATCATTTTGCCGAGTTGTCTTTTGTCCAATTTACCTTAGCATTGTGACTTGCTAAGTTTCTTCGTATTTCGGTATGTACATACATACATACATAAACTCATTCCAGATAAAAGGTTTCTGTTAAAGTATTCAGGTATACATCTTTTTCTTTTAATTTTGTAAAAAACATAGCACGCAATGCTCCAAACTTCCGACATTTCCGCAATATTCGTCTTTGTTACTGTTCTTTATCAAATTTATTTACAACTCTGTCAACCATAACCATTCATTCAGGCACTTTATATTACGCTTAATTCTCACTTTTTTCAACTTGAGCTTTAATTTCTTGGACCATTTTACCACCACGAATGGCTAGAAGTTATTACTTTGTTCATAATGATGATACCTTTTATGTGATAATTCATTATAGTGTAATCGCGACCGTATTTAGATGAAACAGGGGCAACATCTACAGAGAATTCAAATGAAGAGGGCAAAGAATGGCAAGGAAAAGTAGACATGGAAAGGGAGGAAATGAAAGTGAAATAGCAGGAAAGGGAGAGAAGAAAAGACGGCTGAAAATCTAATATTGCGAGACGGTAATATATGGAATAAAACCGCCTCGGGATCCTTAACAAGGCGATCTATTCTAATTAATCCTTTGATTAGGGCCAAATTTATTCGAACGGAAAATGAAAACGCTTTGGAATTAAAAGCTGTGCTGAAGAATTCCTTGCGGTCCATAATTACCTAAATCATCTGGATAACTATAATTGCCGTCATACGTACAAATTACCTACAATATTAAGTTAACTCCACGTGTACGTTAGTGGTGGTTATCGCGAGCGTGGCTTTATATTTCTGACAGCGTAAGTGAAACCTAGTCAGACTCAGCGTGGAAATAACAGCCTTTATGAATACTTGACATCGCATCGTTACGGCAAAAAACAAACCATACTATTCATTTCACATAGAAAACGCTGCATCAGTAAATAATTATAATTTATAGAATTAAGGAATTAAACCTAATTAAATATTTCTAATTTCATGAATATTTCGTCGACTCGTAAAAAATTTTAGACATTAATAAGTATCAACCAAAGTTGGCTAAGTTGATCCATGCGATTCTGCTTCACCATGCCAAAGAAAAATATTTACCGACTTATATATAAACACAAATACATAAAAAATGACAAAGCCAAACTTAGTAATATCCACAAAACTTTTAATGCGACCGGTTTCGGCTACAAGTCATTATCAGACCTGATGATGGCTTGCAGCCGAAGCCGGTGGCATCTAAAGTTTTGTGGATATTACTAATTGTAAGTTTGGTTTTGTCAATATCCTAAACTTTACAAAGTATCGTGTAATTTTTTTCTCTTAAGAAATGAAAGCTCATTATTGATGATTTATAAGTATGAATTTACCCTAAGAAAAGGAGACAACCTTCGTTGTACATCGCGATTTAATATAAGATGACATTTATCATTTCATTAAATAAAGCTTAATTAATAACATATTATTAGATT
>KZ308449.1:477916-556742 GCA_000376725.2 Ladona fulva
TAAGATGTTATATATATATATATATAATTAACTTATAACATTTAAATAAATACGGCAAAATATAGCATAGATAAATTATACAGAATTAATCCATTTCAGGTTGGGATAATGAATCTAAATGCTTTACCTTACAAAATTAAGCAGGCTCATAACGTTCTGGTTCCTAAAGCAAAGGATACACAAAGGAAATTATACAAAGGACTCACCTAGGGCACACCTGAATACCAATCTTCTCTGAACAAAAATTGAATTTATCTCTTTTGCCATTTGATGTACTTCGAATCACATGCTTTATTCAAATACAAATGAAGTCGCTTGTTTCACCGAGATGAACTGATGATTGCCTTTTTCTAGCAAAGTTATTTTTGTAACGTCTCTGAATTAACTAAAAAGTGCCACTTATAAGCGTACCAGGAAAGCTTGCAGTAGTAGTAGTTGGATTTAAGGTAACTCATTCCAGATAAAAGGTTTCTGTTAAAGTATTCAGGTATACATCTTTTTCTTTTAATTTTGTAAAAAACATAGCACGCAATGCTCCAAACTTCCGACATTTCCGCAATATTCGTCTTTGTTACTGTTCTTTATCAAATTTATTTACAACTCTGTCAACCATAACCATTCATTCAGGCACTTTATATTACGCTTAATTCTCACTTTTTTCAACTTGAGCTTTAATTTCTTGGACCATTTTACCACCACGAATGGCTAGAAGTTATTACTTTGTTCATAATTATAATACCTTTTATGTGATAATTCATTATAGTGTAATCGCGACCGTATTTAGATGAAATAGTGGCAACATCTACAGAGAATTCAAATGAAGAGGGCAAAGAATGGCAAGGAAAAGTAGACATGGAAAGGGAGGAAATGAAAATGAAATAGCAGGAAAGGGAGAGAAGAAAAGACGGCTGAAAATCTAATATTGCGAGACGGTAATATATGGAATAAAACCGCCTCGGGATCCTTAACAAGGCGATCTATTCTAATTAATCCTTTGATTAGGGCCAAATTTATTCGAACGGAAAATGAAAACGCTTTGGAATTAAAAGCTGTGCTGAAGAATTCCTTGCGGTCCATAATTACCTAAATCATCTGGATAACTATAATTGCCGTCATACGTACAAATTACCTACAATATTAAGTTAACTCCACGTGTACGTTAGTGGTGGTTATCGCGAGCGTNCGATAAAATAGTCGCCAAAGGGTTACCTTTTTTATAAATTAAATTATACTATCTGTATATATCTAACAAATTAGTATTCTTTTAATTGCTCTTCCGTAATTCCTATTATTTAGATTCAGGAAACTTTAAAAGTTTATTTATTCGTGATATTACCAATACCATAATTATACGCTAACATTCGTCATATAAATAGATTCGGTAGTGTGTCTGACTACCGGAAAATGATGGAAAGATTAAATGGCTCATTGAATGTACCTTTACAATGCTTTCTGTGCAGCGAATTCTTTTCATCGGCCTAGCGTCCAACCTAGGATCATTTTGGGAGTCGTCTTTTTATTTTATCGGGAAGTGCCTCAAAATATTTTTCGAAAAACCGTGCAATGCATCCTTACGGGAAAAATACCTTTCGTGAGTGAGATGGGGCTTTATACAGAAAAGTCGCCAGGTCAGTGACGCTTTCCGTTTAGCCTCAGAGTATACCTCCTGGGTATATATATCCGGAGAAGCGTCTATATAAAATAGATATGATTAATGTTTGCTTAAGTTCCGTCATGCTTGGCAGGGGAGTTGGGCTAGTAGCATATATTAGAAGAAAAGAGAGAAGAGCAGCAATGGGTGTATAATGAATCACAAGAGGTGAGGAAGAGGTTAGGGGATGAAAAAGGGTGGAAAGCATGATAAGGCGTCGGAGAGGGTAGTCAGATTAGGCGATACTCAAAGAGAAGAGGGAATTGAGAAGCGGTGAAAAGCAACGATAAGCTGATAAAGAGACAAAGAGCTGTAAGGCGATCGAACGCTGAAGAGGCATCGTAGGGAACAAGATACTGATAAGTGACAGGGGGTCGAGAGGCTATCCATTAATTACTTATTCGATATGATACTTCCGCGTTCGGAACATGATTTTTTCAAAGTAAACGGAATCCCGAAAATTGAGAGATTCTCGTAAATCATCCTCTATAATCTCAGAAGAGGCTGACGGCGTACCATAAGGACGTACACTGGTTGATCATTCTTTTCCCTCCGTTCTTGTTATTTCTTCTTAATGATCTTAATGAAAGGTGGTGAACCAAAACGAATTCCGTAGAAAATGCCCAATCCAATTATTTCTTCTATTTGAAACTGAATTTAACAAGGTTTATTTTTCCCCAATTCTTTCAAGAACTTCGAGATTGGGAACTTTCTCAGTCGAAGGTATTTTTAGTAATTTTCTCCAGCTCCATATCTCAAATGCTTCCAACTTGTTCCTTTCTGCTTTTCTTAAAGTCCATGTTTCTGAGCTGTGTGTGCACACACTCCATACATAGCTTTTAACAAATTCCTTACTGGTTTGTAGTGAGGCATTTTTTGATGCCAAGAGAGTTTTCTTCCTAATAAAAGCTTGCTTTGCTTGTGCTACCCTACTTGTCACATCCGCTGTGCATCTTCCATCAGATGTTATACAGTTACCAAGATATCTGAAAGTAGACACTTGCATAAGAGTTTCTCCTTCCAAATATACCCTGGCTTCCTGCTGTCCATCTCTTGTGCATCTATTTTGGATTTGCTCCTATTGATTTTCATGTCCCACTTATAAAAAATTTGATTAATTTCATGTAGCGCATCCTGTAGCTCATTGTCACTGTTTGCTAAAAGTGCTATATCGTCTGTAAAACGGATGGTTGCATTGAGTTTCATTCACTTTTAATCCATTCTTATAGGTTTCTAAAAATTCCTTCATTGCCTGTTCCATGTACAAATTGAACAGTATTGGAGATAGACTGCATCCCTGCCTAACACCTTTAGAGATTCTAAGATGGCTTCCACTTTTGTGGTCCTGTGAAATTCATCTCGTAATTTTGGTGGCCCGATCTCATCCTCTTCCATGGTTTCTTCATTCTCTAAGATGTCTTCGCCCAAATCTTGTCCTCTGTATAACTTCTCAATGTATTCTTGCCAGCGTTTTATAATTTCTGTACCATCTGTGATCACATTTCCATCTTTATCTTTTATAATTGCAAGTGTCTTTGTTTTTCAGTTAAACTCTGCTCTTATGTCGGCATATGCCCTTTCTAAACTTCCCTTTGCTATACTTTCATTTATTTCCTTACATTTGTTTTCCAACCAGGATTCTCTTGCCTTTTTAGCATCTCTGTTTATTTTGTTTCTGATTTCCTATACCCAGTTTGATCCTTCAATATGTTACACCTTCTTCTTTCATTCATCATATGGAGAATATCATCTGTTATTCAAAGTTTGTATGGAATCTCTCCTCTCTTTCCGAAACATGTTTTTGAAGCTTTTAGTATTTCTTCTTTTAATACTGTCCATTTTTCTTGTATACATTTAACAATCGCATTTCTCCCTAATTGCATTTGTCACATCTTTAAACACATCTTGGGTTTCACTGTTTTTCCTAATTTTTGCCAGATTCCATTTATTATTTCTTTAATTAACTTGCCTTCTTTTTAGGCATAGTTTGCTTATCGTTAAAACAGAATTGTGGTCAGAGTCTGTATCAGCACCTGGGCAGCTTTTAGCTAATTTTATCTGTTTATTAAAACTTTTCCTTACTAAAATATAATATTTCTGATATCGTTATCCATCCTCAGTCATTGCCAAGTGTATCTTCCTCTTTTAGGCTTCTGAAAAAGTGTGTTAGCTATGACAAGGTTATGTACTTTACAGAACTCAAGAATTCTAGATCCTCTCTCATTTCTCTTTCCAATCCCAAATTTTCATACCCATAACCTGCTCATTTCTGAGTTAAAATGAAATTTATTACCTATATCTAAAATAGCTTAGGCCAATACCAAGAGGAATAATTTGCAGAAGCATTTCGGAAATTGAGGCAAGAATTTCGGTTTAGTTCATACGAAAATAAATGGGCAAAATTCACGTAAAACTTGAGCATTTATTCGTTGTATGCGAATTAATAATTCAAATAAATGTATGTGTCGTTCGCAAGAAATGCAAATACAAATAGATCAGCAGCACCGTCAGAAATGTACAGATATCTTCTTCAGCAAACATTACTCTCCCATGTGAAGAATTTTCTGCACATAGAATTGAGGAAAGGTGTATTTTCTGCATTATACCTGCAACATTACAATTTCTGATTTTCAGTGCTACTAATTATTATTGGAATCAGTGTTTGTCTTATTTATTTCTTGAGAATGAAAATCTCGAAAATCATAGATAAATACTGTCGGGTTGACGATGCGTGTAAAACAGTACCTTGAAAACAAAATATAATTTTAAAGCCAGGCAGGAATAAAAATATTGCTCTGAACTTTGTAAGTGACTTCTGAAGCCTCAAGTTTACACATTAATCTCTTAATTTATAAAACATCCAACAGCGAACGATGCCACCATGTGGACAAAATCGCAAAGTCCTTGCCCACAAAGTCTCCCGAATGGCTTGGAGAAATGTTTCCCAAGGAAGAATGGACTTGAAAAAAGTCTGACGGGACCGGGAATCGAACCCGGGTCTCCCAATTAGCCGTTCGGGATACCGGAATAGCTCAACGGACAGAGCACCCGACCGGTTAGTTGGGAGACCCGGGTTCGATTCCCGGTCCCGTCAGACATTTTTTCAAGTCCATTCTTCTTTGGGAAACATCCTTATGTTTGTATTTTTGAGTAAATCGTAATTTGAATGAATGAACCATTGCTTAGAACACTGATAGAATACTGATTAACGACAAAGAAGGCAGATTAGGAGGTGAAATATTTATCGCCGTAAGAAATAGTTTAAAAATTACGTATTTACGTAAACGTATTTCTGTTTTTTTTCTCGTCCTCTCAATGGCGATGACGAATCGATAGAGGATCTGTACGAGGTACTTCTTAAAATTTCTTAGAGTAAACCCGATGCTACTGTTTTCGTAGGAGGCGATTTTAATCTTCCCAATATTGACTGGAAAAACATGTCCGTCACGAGTAACTGTCGAGATAAATATACTTCGCAGAAATTAATCGATTTATTCTCTGTCATCGCTCTCGAACAAATAAATACAGAAGCGACTCGAATTACTACACTCGGAAAAGGCAATATGCTAGATCTCCTAGAAACTAGCCATCCTCCACTTGTGCACAGAATTGCCGTAGATGAAGGTATATTCGATCATAAAATAATAACTGCAGTGCTTAAGATAGGTGTATTCCGAGTATGGAAGCCCTCTCATGTCATATATATTTTAGGGAAGCCAACATTCCTGCGTTCAATTAGTTGCATACAGTATCATTCAGATGATAGCAGGTACAAGTCTCTTCGTGTCCTTCGCGAAGGCACCTCTAGATTTGTACCGACAAAAGCTGTTAGAGATCGAAAACAACGCAAAGCGGCTCGTTTCGTTAAGGGAGATTATAGTTTCGATGGCAGTGTATCAGATGTCATCAAAGCCCTCGGCTGGCAACCTCTTACGGATAGAAACCGAGAATAGGCACAGGTTATTCCAAAATGTTTTGAGTGTTCATTTGCATGACGAAATATGCGATGACATATTGATGCGATGGGATTCCCGTCCTCAGCGAGTGCGATTTCCGAGACCAAAGGACAAAGAGATTTCGCGAGATTATAGCGAGAACGGATAGCTATTACTGGTGTCATTTTTATATTAGCATTAGGAATACCAATCAGGTAGCTTATTAATAGGTTCGGTGTTTTCACATCCCCTACCATACGCCACACGGCGGCTTGCGGGGTACTAATGCAAATGTGAAAATACTCTAAAATATTCCTATTTTAAAATACATGTTTTTTCTAGCACTTACACTATTTAAGGTTTTTATTAAATGAAATTACTTTCGATTTAATCTAAAATCACGACGAGAAAGGTGCAAGAATACTCTGAGCTTGGTAAAAAAATATCTCATACATCAAAGCAACCATTCTACCAAATTTATACTTCCTATCCCTATCGTAATATTATTATAGACGAGATACCTTCTTCAGGCTTGACCCTGAGGGACAAAGGGCACAATTCCTGCAGAGTGAGTAGTCGAAAGGAATGTCCATTGGGGCAATTAAGGGCGACCCCTGTCGGAAGAGTGGAGCACGTGGGCTGCGCGTGCATTGTCGAGCACTGCGCTTCCATGGACGCGAATACACAATGCATCTCGACGGGGGGTCCAGACACGCATTCCGAGTGACCTAACCACAAAGACGAGGGCAACTTCCCTTCAGAATGCACACCATGCGATCGTCCGAAGCTATTCAAATAGCCGCAAACGTTCGAATTCGCCTCTTGATGCATTTAAAGATTGAACTTAACTAATAACTGCATAGAAATCATATTATTAGACGCGAGAGATCCTCGCTTTATGAGTGACTGAGGTATTCTTCTCCTGTAAGTAAATCTTAACCATACGTTATAAGGAAGTCGCAAAAAATTTGAAAATATATTTAAGATGTTAGCTTTTCTGTAATGTAAAATACATTAGGTAGAAACAGTTAATATTAATTATACTCTTAGTAACGCTCACCTTATAATCGAACCAGTTCGTAAAAAAAAGTAAAAATAAGTATTTCCCCAATGCAAAACATCTCCGAAAAGCCTCCTACACTGCATGCACATTTCATAAACATAGTGTCTAATTGATGCTGATTCCGCAGACTAATGTATCGCCATTCACAACGATTTGCTTTGCGAAACCGATTACCAACCGTACATACTGCGAATGTGCCAATTTTGCAAGCTAATTGTTTCCCATTTGTTTTGTAAACAAGTTGTTTAGTAAACCAATTTTCAAATTAATCGTGAGGTCAATTAAGGATATCTCACCGATTCAACTATGTTTATCCTTTTCCACTTGCACATCAAATATTCAACTAAAGAAGAGTTGGTACTGAAACATTTTGACAAAAACTTGGCTACATTAATATCTAATTTCCATTTGGCATTAACTTGGATCTTAACCAGGAATATTTGCATTAATTAGTATCTAGATAATACCTTTCCGAACTACTCCGGGAATCATTACTCAAACTTTTCTCTTCTTTGATTAGTATTCTTCAACATGTTTTCCCTGAGAGCCGACATTGGCCTAAGGGCATTCTTTCCCTATCGTAAGTAACCCTTTGTTCCATTTGTTTATACCTTTCTGCTCGACTTATTTTTTCTTCTTGCAAGACGGAAATTCCTTGGACGTCTAACCTTTTAAGTCCTCACTCCGTAGTTATTTCCCTCGCCCAAAAATACCCCAGGCATTCTTTTAACAGACTTTTCCTTCTATTTTCAAATACCCCTTGTCATCAGTTTGATTCCATTTTGACAGTCTCCTTGACTACAGCCTTTTTCGCTTAATCTTTACAAAATCCCTCCCATTTATGATAAAACTTTACCCAAGTAGAAAATTCTTTCTGCCTGATCCGGATTTCTCGATGTTGTGTAATATTTAACATTTTCTTTTCCCCCTCAGGAAATCTCATGTTTATATCCTTTTCATTTGAATTTTCATCTCAAATTCTCTTTCTTTGTCGTTTAAGAAGCTGAGTTATTTTGTATCTACCTTTCCCTGTGGGGATAAAATGAACATCTTGCATTAAATCGAGGATTCGGAGCATTAAAATTTCTCTTTACATTTAAAGCGAAGAAAAACAACGGAACGATGCATTGAAACTAAGTCTTGAGGGAGTCGTTCAGAAGCAGAGAACAGAGCGGTGAAACGCATTCCACAGGGGATAATTTTTTCTCCTTTCCCCATGATTTCATCCTGTTCGTATCTTGCTTACATTCCCTCTGTGTTTCAATGTTCCAAGTCTGCTATTTGATACGATTACAAAAGTACTACACTTGAAAATCCCGCATTCAAATGACTTAGATTAACGCGTTAAATGAGATGCTATGATGTAACTATTACGTTTTTTATATGAGCATTCTTTCGTGCTGTAATTTCCTCGCAGAAGACTTAAACTGTAATTCACTGCGTCAGCCTTCTCTTCGTAGAACCGGCCTATTTCATGTCCGTCTCTCCTTGGGATTTGTCCCAGGTGCACGCCTTTATGCGGAAAATCAACTTAATCCTTTTCCTCATCGCAAATTTCCTCGCATCATCGCAGAAGAAAATGCTCACACTGTGCATCCTCATGCGCTGGAACCTGTTGTCTGTTCTGTTAAGAAAATTGTATAGAACCCGTAATTTTTTGTTTATTTTCTTTCGCCATGAATGTGAACTGTATACGTTCCGTGCCGTAGGAGTTAATGCAATAATTTACATTTACGTTAGTACCCCGCAATTCGCAGTATGGCAGAGGATGTGAAAACGCCGAACCTATTAATAAGCTACATGATCGGTTTTCCAAACACTAACAGAAAGTAGAACAGTAACAGCGATCCGTTCTCGCTAGAATCTCGCGAAATCTCTTTGTCCTCTGGTCACGGAAATCGCGCTTGGTGAGCATGGGAGTCACGATATCGCGTATTTCGTCGTGCAAATCAGTACTTGAAAATTCCTGAAATAAATTGTGCCTTTTCTCGGTTTTTCTATCCTTAAGAGATTCCTAGCCGAGGGAATTGATCTATTCTGATACACTGCCATCGAAACTATAATCTCCCTTAACAAGCCTCCCTGCGTTGTACGCCACTGGCAGCTTGCGAGGTATCTATCTAAAATCTAAATCAACGCGCTCTAGCTACAAACTCAGACCCTAATTGTGTGGATTTCATTCTGAATTTCTCCTATATGTATTTATTTCGAAGAGAGCAGAGCCTTTGCAACTGATTTCTAAGCAGTTCGGCAATAAATAGTAAAATATCCGGGAACCGTATTAGAATTCTCCGAGGTACAATCTTTTTATATCATCAGCTTATGGTTAACTTGCATTCACACAAGTAAATCTGTAGCTAAATCAAAGGTATGATAATGGTTCGACACATCAGTTCTTCTTGAAACTTGAAAAAAGCGAACAAAATGGTGGGAGGTAAATATCACTTTTGTCCCACCACTGTGACCAATCTCCTATAAACAGTTTGGGACCCTTTCATTCACATATTAGAGATTAAACCCGATCGACTTCAGCATGGACAGTCACATCGCCAGCAACACATGAATATCCACATAAGCCAACGGTTTTGTTTTTAAAAGGGTTTGCGCTCCACCCTTTTCTACGTCACTGTTTAACTTAATGAGAGTGACACCTTCAGTGGGATCGTTTGACTGATATTTAATTTTATTCTCGTGCTAGCGGATTAACAGTGTAGTCAATGGAACTGTTGTAAATTGGAGGTGTTCAAATACTCGGTCAGATCCCTCTGGAAAATGTTGGAAACGTTGGGGGTTAAGTGATTATCTCATCATCCAGCTCATTAGCAAGGCGGAGTGAGCGGAACGCGTTACCTGTTTAAGCAGTCCAAACGTAAATATTCGGGATGCAAAATGGAATATCATCGTGATAACTCCCCTTTCTCTCTCCAAAGCAAGTGTTCCTTGACACTCGAACTGGCAAACCTCCCAGTCTTGCGTTTACGCTGCTTTTGTTCTTCATCCGGTTTCAGTTAATTTTGAAATTCTTTGGCGTATTATTGAAATTTTAGTCTAAATTCTCTTTACATATTCAAACTTCTGACGATAATGTTCTGGATTTCAAATATATTTGAGAAAATATAGTGAACTGTTTGGATATTTGAGAGTGAATTCCCTTGGAATACTCGAGACGATCCTAAGGTGTATCCTCACTTTTTTAAAATTCTTTAAATGTCAATTATAACAGGTAATTCGAGTGGTTCCACAAGAAATCGCCACAGTTGGTCTTTCTTATTGAATTCAGTCAAGTTATTCACACTATAAAATATATTTGTAGCCGATGAGCTTAGTCACAACTGTTACCAAAACGCGCAATCGAACATCGATTTCACTTGAGCCATCAAATGTCGCAGTTACCATTTAAAGCTTAGATGAAAACTCAGAGATCGTCTTTTCAATCACTAACTGTGACCCGAATTTGTTAAGTTAGCAATTTCCAAAGATATGCGTATAAGAAGATAATCACTAGTCTCAGCGATTAAAATCAGAAAGACTGGGAGTGTGAAAAGAAACGACATAAACCCTATGAAATTAATAATATATGACCTTTTTTAGACAATGCAGATTGATTGATGTTGTAATTTAGAATTGTGAAACATGTTTAAATGCCATCGATTACGTCTAGTATAGTTGAAAGTGCTTCCACAGCTGAGGTTATTTCCAAATTACGTCCCTACCTCCGGGACCCGGGGAATCGAACCCGGGACCGCTTTCACCGAAGTTGATCGCGTTGTCCACTTGGTCATCCGGGAGACTTCGATCTGTACCTCGTAAGCTGTTATAAAAACGGAGGTGTTTGTAATTTTTTAACAAGCAGTAATTTCTTAATTAATTCTTTTTAAGGTCTTTGAGGTCTTTTTTAAGGCGAGATTGAGACTAAAAAGTCTCTTTTTCCATCTAACCTGTCGTCAATGTTAATAATAAAACGTGAATAAATTTATAGGAAGAAATAGAGAGAAAAACTAAAGAAGAGTTTGTGGATGTAAAAGACCTTAGTAACTTACGAAAAAAATCTCCACAACGGGAAAACACCCACAGAGAAGGGGGGTGTGAAAAACCTGCGCAAACCTTTTACTGTAAATTCTAACAGTAAATTTGAGCTAGTACCAATACATTACCGAACGATTTACTCAGTTTTTTAATCTCCTCTGTGACTCTTGCACCAAAATCACCGCCGCTTTCCTGTGAGCACAGAAATACTTTCGAGAGTAATATTCCAGGCAAGGTAATGAAGTACTGCGCGGTATAATGATGCGTAATTCTGTTTATGCTCCCTAGATACACTTCCGTTATTTCTTTCGCTTTAAAGGAGAAAATCCATCTTCCATTAACTCATTACTCCCCTCTTTGATCAGTATTAATAAAATAATCGGAATCAAACTTTTCGATTACCATATTTACCTGCTTCCGGAAATTCTTTGTTGCCTGTTAAATCTCTAAATGTAAACGTAGTACAATCACTACTCGTGACGTCACATGGCTGTTTAATGCTGTTTCCTTTTAAACCGGAATACCCAGGTGTGTGACGCCGTGAACGTATCGGATATAGTTTCGGCCTTAACTTGGTGGTATTCCATAATCAATAAAACACTAATGGAGAGAATAAATAAATTTACACTCAGTATAAATTAATTTATTCTCTCCATTAGTGTTTTATTGGCCGTGAAGGTGAACTCGTCCGCAGAGCCGCGCCCAACCTACCTGCCGCCCGGGTGCAAACATAATTTGCCACCCCTTAAATTACATACCAAAACCTCATCTCCTTCCTAATTTTCAGATAAAAATTACTTTCTAAGACTATGAAAAACCAGTGTTTTATGACTTCGTTTCCCACTTGACACCAAAAATCAGTAACAATTAATTATCTGTATACCGTATGCTGACGCAGTAAATAATCATTATGAGTTGTTAGTTCACATTACTTTCGTGCATCATTATCATCACAATGTAGATAACTTAAAATTATATCACAAATTTCATTCTTTTCCGATGAGAGCCAAAGTGTTTTACATGTCTTAGCTCATTGATGAATGAAATGGTTCTTAATGGGATAATTTGGAAATGTATCACACAGAAAATTACAATTATCGTAATAATAATAATGGGTGTCTAAGCTTTTGTCTCCGCCGCCCGGGTCCCTTGCACCTGTGGGACGGCGCGGCTCTGCTCGTCCGAAAGGTATTGAAACGCCGCCGACGTAGCCCACGGTCGAAGAATATTCGTGGTGAAATTTTGCGAGCGGACCCAGCATCTTATAACCTGTCGCATTTCCATTAATCAACTGCACCAAATTTTTCCACGGCTGTTCTATCTGTCAATTTGTCTTTTTCCCACCGAATGAGTAGATCCTTTCTTGTTAGTTTAGCAGGTCCTTTAATTTGAGTCCTCAAATCCTATTTGGGAAGGAGTTTCGCTAAATCAACAACTTTAATTTTCATGTCCAATATAATTGCAGAGTACTTTCGCTTTTTAGGTGTAGACACGTACTCTGACACGCTAGACTAGACTGATGATGATTATGACTGCCCCTCATACTCTTCCCTACTGGATTCAATAGGTGCATAATTAAAATCCTCCGATAATTAATTATCATCTTCTGTCATCAAAATTTCAGTTTCAACTAATTTTATTTCACCAATTTCTATAAATCGTTCCTCTATTTCTGTTAAAATTAATTCTGATCGCTCAGATATGGGTAAAACACGTTCCTTGGCAATCACATCGCTTTTCTGAAGACATTTTAGAAAAGAATACAAAGCAATAGCCAACTCTTGCTTTCCTTCGCCGTCACTATCGTCGTTCGCATAGAGACCAGATTCCAAAGTAGAACTGGTTGTCGATTGCTCCCTTTCCATTGTGAAAAAACCGTGTTTTAAAAATGAGCGAAGTATCCAATAGTCGAGTGCATTTACAATTGTTAAAACTTATGGACCAATAATCCTCTACTTACGATAATGCAATCAGGTGGATGACCGCGAATGAATAATATTCCAAAAAAGCAGATTGATTTTCACACAATGACACGATACTCGACACGATGTTGTTCCGACGATGCTCCTCAACTGATCGAAAGATCAGCTCGAGTTTAGGAAATGAAACTAACACTATCTATCTAACACGTTTCCGAAACAGATATCAGTAAAGAGTCACAAAGATTTGCAGAACTCATTTAACTATTGAACCCTTTCTTTGGCCGGAAAAACAAACAGTTGCGGCGGAATAAATCGTACAATATTAACGGAACGGAAATAAAAGTAGTCGACTCCGTCGAATATCTCGGAATTACTCTTACGAATAACATGAACTGGAGCACGCATATCCGAAACATTTTTGCTAAAGCAATTAGAAAGCTCTGTTTCATTAGGCGTATTGTCGGTAGATAAGACGAAAAAGTTAGAGAGCGATGTTATTTTACGTTAGTTAGGCCCTATCTGGAATATGCATCAAGTATCCGGCGGACGAAACAAGAACCCATAAACTCGAGAAAGTAGTACAACGGAAAGCGAGACGTTTTTAAAAAGTGCTACGACAAAAATGCAAGCGTTACCAAAATGCTATTAGACGCAGGTTGGGAATCCTTAAAAGATAGGAGATTAGAAGCTAGATTGCGACTGCTTGATAAATTTAGAGAAAGTATGTTTGCGGAAGATGTAGTCGATATTATGCGACCCCCTGCTACCTTGGGCGATCCGACAATGAGCGAAAAATAAGAGAAATAGATGCTAGGACGAGTCGTTTTAAGAATTCATTCTTCCTGCGAACGACACGAGATAACAATAGGTTAAAAATATATTCCTAGCCCTCTGTGTTTTCACCCACTGCCACACACCGAAAGGCAGGGTATTTATGTAGATGTAGAAGTAATGCACTGTTTGCATAACTGAATCCACTGAATCTCGTGGCGCCAGCCGCGGGAGCAAGTTTATGACACTACCTGGACTGTCCCTGACTGTGCCTGGCTGCCTGACAGGTGTACGAACCCAAGACCATCTTGGCCGTTACGTTACAAAAGAACGTCTTCCAAAAGTAAATTGATTTTCTATTCTATAGCGTTCCGGAAAGTACTCAAAATAAATGTCCTAAATTCCGCACAATGCACGCTTAAAGGTAAAATCAGAGATGTAGGAAATTCTGGGATCGAACCGATATACGACCGATATCTCACTTTTCCTCGGGATTTCTCGTTGGGATTCGTACGATATAAAAGGGCCGAGTCAGTGACGCTTGCGGTTTAGGCGTATCCTGTACGTAGCAATACAATGGATAATAGTTCAAACAAAATATATATTTGAGTAAACGTTTTGAATAAGGTAAGGTATGTTTGGACGGTTAGAAGATAAAATTAAATGTCGAAAAATAAGGTATTTGTTAAAAAAATGGGAGAAAATATTTTCCTACTTGGAAAGTTTCGCGATCTAATGGTATTGCCCCTTACTTATTACATTAATTATTGTAAAAATAAAAGGTTTGGTTCTGCTTTGTAATTTTTCTAATTCAGGGACATTTTTATAAGTATAAAGGTAAAAAAATTGAATATAACGACAGAAGTCGTTTTAAAAAAATTACTAATTCCCTGAGGGTTTCGAATCTCTATCCCCGATCATTCTATCTAAAAAAACTCGGTCTTAACTATTACACCAATGCTCTCGAACTGTTATGTGATACAAGTACACCTTCAGTCACCAAGGCCAAAAGAAAGACAAGCTTCCTGATTGGCTCCAAAATAGGACGGCCCTGATTGGCGTAATTTTTCGGAGTTACTAATTGTCATGCCCGACTCTGAGTTGTATAGACGGTTGTGGTTGATCTAGAATTGTACCACGAAGGATTCCAACGTAGAGTAAGATTTTTAATGCATTCAGCTTAAGATTTAGTTTAGTAGAATATTCATATTTATTCTTGGAATTCGATCTCAGCTGTGTTTTGCGAGACGAGAAGTAACGCTAAACATCTTGAGTTGAATTACTAGTGATCGCTTGTTCCGCCATGCGTGTGCGTGCTTATTGCAACCCATAAGCTTTCAATTATTTGCTTTCTAGTTTACGATGTGTACGTTTTTTCAGGTTTCTGGGATACTTCCATTTCTGTTACTTCGGGACAAGAGATTTGAGTCGAATCAGCGTGGCGGTATTCAGAACTCCATTTGAGTCTGGTCTCAACCTTCAACTCTCTGCAGCTCTACCTTCTTGAGTTGCCTTTTAAGGTTCAAAGCTTCTCAGAATTTCGTGAAGAGGAAAAACAGCGTACGGTCGAACGAAAAACCATGAAGTTGGTTTTACGGAAAAATGAGAAGGTAGTGTTATGGAAATACAGCTAAATATTGTTATTGGTGAGAGTATTCTATTTTATATCAGTTAAATCTTAATTATGTTCATATGCCAAAGATTTGTAAGTAGTGACGGGGCTCCCTCTCCAAAGGCGAACTTTTTCTTGTTCCCATTTCGTTAGCAGCAATTCAATATTATCCTAAAAAAGTGATTCAAATGGTGATGGCCTTACTTTTCGAAGATGAAGTGAAAGTACCGGATAGTTTTATTTCTACTTGCAGCTAATTACTATAAAAATAGAAAATTAAAGTATACTATATTTTTCAATGATTAATCGACTTTAAAGAAATACGAGGATGATTATTTGAGTTGATTAACTCTTCCTATAAACAGAAATCCACGATAACCGTAGGTTTTATTTATTCCATTGTTTTTTATTAGTTTACATTTATATTTATGAAGAAAATTAATCTTCTACAGCGAAATTTTGAAGAATTGAATATTTGTAGTGGAGAAACAAAGTGATATTATAAATCTAATCTAGTTTACCCAAATAAATATTCTGTGGATTCTGTGGTATCATCACCATTTTATTTCTCTGTCGTTGATATTTATTATCATCGTACTCATTACAATACATTTTTTATTCATAGTCAAAATCTAATAATCCTCAAAATCAAAGTTGGGTAAAAATCGACAATTTTGTAAAATTTTCTAAAAATCCGACATAGTTTGAGTCAAGTTATCGCTAGTTTTGAGCGTCTTCTTTGTTTAACATAGGTATATTAAGGGACATCATTACTGGACCACTTCGTCGGGTTTTTTTGTGAATAGTCATTGCTAGTTGGTACTGTCACAATTTGTTTTATTTGTTGAAAATATTGTGTTAATCTTTCGATGAACGGAAGCACTTCCTCCTTGGTGCAATCTCAGCGATATTCAGTGGTCTAATTCATTGTTTATATTTCCCATTTCGTAATTGATTGATGCAAACAAGGGAATTTCAAAGCATGTAAATTTTCTGGATTATGTGTAACTACGTAGCGCAAAGAATTCTTTTGATTTCTTCTTGAGAGAAAAGACGAGTAATTATTTACCCTCGACCTATTAGAAAAATTGTTGTGTATTCAAATGGTAGTAAATACGAAAAAAGTAGAATGATATTCTCACTTGTTTCATTCAGAGCGGATATTAGACACAAAATGGTTCTTTACTAAGCAATTATGTGGGTTATTATGCCACTCATCTGTTTGCTCAGCAAATGTTAAATTTTGGTCTTCCTCTTTCTAGATGTATGTAATCACATCTTGGAGATAATTGGAGTTAGAACCAAATAAAATGCAATGAAAGCAAAGACTTAGTATTTTCCACGGTAAAAGTGGAAATTAAGAATTTTTAAAACTTAGAATTTTTCCACACTTTCAGTGTGGAAAAATACTAAGTCTTTGCTTTCATTGTATTATGGCTTTCCACGAAATCACGCCTAACAATATCGATTTTACAAATAAAATGCATTTATACGTCCGAACAGCTAAATAATTTTCCTCTTTAATTTTTTTCCACCGAGGGTGAGCATTGCGTAAGTTTGCTTCAATTGTGTGTGTGGAACTTTGCCGCATTGATAAGACATGATAAAAAGGCAACTTCTATCATATGTGTGGATTCGAGCGAAGTGTATGAATATATTCTTTCCTAGAAGAGCCATTCTAAACTTCAAGTCTATGTAATAGTGATTTTTATGTAATTTTTGATACAGTTCTGTTAGATTTACTCACCGTAATTATCGTAATTGAGAAATGAATTTTCTTTGGAAGAGGTTATGGATTTATTTGTTATTGTTTTAGTTAAAAGTGGAATCATGATACCTTTAATGTTACAAACCTGTAAAAATTTGCTATCTGGTTCTCCAATCGTTTATTATCAAATTTATTATCGTATCAAAGTATTCTTTCCCGTTTTTGAGACAATCTAAATTATCAATTCTAAATGAAGCTTCGGTGAAGTGTGAATGATTAACGTTTTTGATATTTTAAAAAGATTCGTTTTATCCGTCATTGCTCTTCATGAGTTCCTATTAATTGATTTCTAAATTGCTTTAAATTATTGAGAATCGTTGTTATTCGCAAACTAATGGTATTTTTTGGTAATGAAATGTTTTTATTTTTCAGAACGGGAGACTCAGTGGAAATCACTTTTGGAGGATAACTAGAAGGAATGCTTCACTGTAACCTAACCTTGGATTTTCGAGACGCACTAGGATGGAATCTTTCGATTAAAAATTTAGCTGAATTAATCTAGAGATGATGGAAAGAGAGAAGTGAAATAATAAAGGGCTGTCTAAATAAATTGCCTCTAGAATATCAAGAATTTTTGTATAGTAAAGAATTTTCAATAAATTGTGATTTCAGCAATTTTAATAGAACACTTTAAAGTATTTCGAGTTTTATAACAGTGTTAACGAATTTTGAACCTTAAATAACTTAGAAATCATATTCTAGTGTAAGTTATGGTCTTTGCTGCAAGTTAGAGAACTGTATCATAGAAAAGCTTTTTATAAGAAAGTTTATCTTTCATTAATGAATTGTATGTAATGCTTAACTGGAGGCCATATAAATTCCAAAGTTATATGGCCTCGGTTACTTATTATCCTTTAAGTGAATTATAAGAGCAAAATATTTTAATAAAGATATCTAAGTTAGAATGTTTTATTTTATTGAATTATTCAGCATCGAAGCCTTCCATCAGAGGTCAGTCAAAATGTTTCCTAAAAGTCCAAAAAGTAAACATGGGAAACAGTTCAATACTTACTTTCTTGAAATGTAAAAAAAAGCAAAAAGTGTTGAGACAGGTAATTTCTCAAAAATCTCGTCCGAAAATATAAACAATGAATTTTTCCAGAACGTAAACAAACTTTTTCAGAATGTAAACAAACCTCAAATACGGTGTTCAGACTTAAAAATTTTCCGTTCGGATCTCCAAGAAAGTCTTGGAGGTAGTTTCTAGCCTTATAATCACTACTTTTCCATGGAGCAATTGAACCTACAAAAATTGCTGCTAGCAATTTCTGCAAATTCAACTGCTCCTTTTTAAATTATTATTCATATTTATTAGCAAAATACTTTTATTATCACATATTACAATAAATCAATACACAATATTACACAAATTAACGTTCACCACTTTTCTCCTTCCTCTCCAAATAAAAATTCACTCATCCTGACCTTCATTCCCAGTCCTGTAAGTAAAAACAAAATTGTAATTAGCATTTATAAACATTGTCAAATGCGAATTTATCAAACTTCAAAGAACATACGAATAAACTATATTTTTACAATCCTTTATAACACTAGCCATTCTAAAGTAGTCTAACAATCATTCCTGAAAAAAAATTCAATAAGATGCTCATCTAAAGAACAAGTTTAAAGCAAAATTTATCAATTCAAATCCTTGTTTTAATGCTAAATAAAATTCAAATTTCTACAACACATTAGATCGTAAAAAAAATATTTTCCCTTGAATTTCAATTAATATTGCCTTTCCTACCATGGGATCTGAAATAACATATTGAATTCAAACATTAAAATATTTCGTGTGCAAAGTTTCCAACAAGCCATCTTCTAAAATATTGATTTAACACACATTGCCTTACCATTCGACACTCCTTTACTATTAAATTCTATAAATTTGCTGTTTTAATGTTTCGAAAAGCATAATTAAACTAAGGAATTTTTCATTACAAATAAACGAATAAGGAAAATCGAAAAATTAAGAAAGAATACCATGACTCAATCAGACATCTAAGTTTCTAATATTGTTCTGACACTCGCCTTGATTGAGTTTAAAGATTTTAAACAAACGAAAAACTGACAGCATAGAGGATTGCTTTTACAGCTACACCAATCCACAATCTCACATTGATTGCGGCAATACTCTATGCTGAAATCCAATTTTATGTATTTTCCATGAAAAATATAATCTGTGGAGTTTGGCCGTTTTTAATGGATCACCATATAGAAATTAGACTAATTTTCACAACCCTCACTCTTGTTAGAATATTTTATAAATTGCATTTACACCGTCATGCTCTATTATACTGAAAAAAATACTCCCAGCAACATTAATAAACTTAAATTCGAAAGATATTCAAAAAATCGAAATCGAATGGAAAAAAATTACATTGAATTTCACTAATAAACACTGTCTAAACTGTCTTAACAAAGAAACAATTTTCTTATTATATCATTTCACAACAACACACAATAAAAGAAATACTGTA
Source organism: Ladona fulva (assembly GCA_000376725.2). NCBI lineage: Eukaryota > Metazoa > Arthropoda > Insecta > Odonata > Libellulidae > Ladona > Ladona fulva. The sequence goes on from KZ308449.1 coordinate 497,145, forward strand.
ACATTTACCTTTCTCTACATCCACAAAAAATATCTCTCATAACATTGTGGATGCTGTTCAGTGTATACTTATAATTGTAGTAACTACTGCTCAACATTTTATAAAACCATTTGTTGTAAAACAGCTGGAATTTTGTTCCAGAATGGTACCATATAATTGTTTCCAATGATGTGTTTAAAGAAAAAAACTATTTCTAATGAGTGTGTTATAACAAATTTATCCATATCTGAAACAAAAGAAAATTAAATTAGCAATGGTTTAAATTTTCAGCTNAAGGTATACTTCAGGCTAAGCTACCGAAGTAACCACCTGTGGGTGCGAAATATAATTTAATATAATTAATTTCGTCAAGTTCTTCCCATTATCGATTACTGCAGCAGTTCAAAAGCCTTTCATTCAACGATTCATTTTTTCAATTCAACATTTTGCTGCAGAAACCAAAAAATTCTGCAAAACAAATTCCTAACTAACTCCAATTGTTTAATGCTGTTTCACCAATCGGTAATTCCCAGCTCACGCCTCTATTCCTCTTTTCTTATCAAACAAAAAATTGAATTAAAAACTTTCGGTCCTCGTCAATTTTCATAAATTGATTTACACTTACTTTAATTCCACCGAATTCAAGTATTAAAAACTTTACTCAAGTTCATAATAATAATATGCCAAAATCAAAAGAATAATTATTGAGATGAACAACTTCAAAATGAGATTCTTGTTACAGAACTACACCAGAGAGATAAAACTCTCTGAATGCAACGATTAACATGGCGAAAGCTTCATATAAAATTTTTTATGCAAAAGGAAAATTACGAGTATATCAAATTATATGAGAAAGTAACCCAGCGGTCGACAACTTAAGGGGGCAAGTTTTTATTCTGTTGGCCTATTCCTACTTGATTGTAGATGTAACTTCTTCCTCGAAATAAAATATTATCACCAAATGTTGCTAAGGAACAACTGACCAAAGAAAAATAATGAGTAACTGTATCGAGTTGGAAAATCAGTTTTTTTATTGGTGGTGATCAAAGAAGAACTTTTAAAATCTCAAGTTTAAACTTTTACCCTTTTTTTAGGGACAATTAAGAAACAGATCTGATCATACTACTCTGAACGGAACTCAAAATGCAGCATTTCAGCTCAAATAAGTGCAGGACGTCGCACTCAATTATTTTGCAAATTGCGTTAAGCCTGCATTTCAAATACAAAGACATACAGCGCAGGTAATGATTTAGATTTAACTTCGCTTCTCCGAGAAAGAAAAACTACGCCAGTCACGCAAATCACCTGTTTAAAGAACAAAAGTCTGAAATACGCTAAAAATCATCCGCCCGTATGTAGTCCTCTGGGTTTTCTTCCCGCTCCCCAAATCACCCCTATTTGTCAATGAAAGTACCCCGCATGCCGCCTTTTGGCTTGTGGCAGGGCGAGCAAGGCTACTTGTCTCTACGACTACTTGCCTTATCGATTACTTTCGCGTAACGTTTGCGGAAAAAATGAATACTTGAATAGACTTGTACTAGCATCTATTTCCCTAATCGTCCTTGCAGTATCAGAACGGTCTATGTAACAGAGAGGAGGTATAATATCGGCTAAATCTTCAGTGAACTTCTATAGCAAATGTATCCTTTCTTTAAATCTTCTAAAGATTCCAGTACTGCGTCCTGAAGTATCTGAGTAACGCTCACTGATTTATCGTAGCAATTCTTCACGTACACAAAACTGTAGAGTAATCCGAAATCACCTTGTACAGTACAAAAATCTGTTTTCAGAGTAGATTACAATATAGATTAATAGGAGAAAAACGTACGTTTCATGAAGAGCCTTTGCTGTTCTCATTCTGATCCTGTAGAATAAGGACGCTGCCCGCGCATCTGCGGACTCAAGCGATGCCAAACAGGAATTTGGTTCATCACAACATAGATTATTAAAGTAGGTAGGAGTTAGTGCCCATCCGTTGGAGGATGACATTTAAGCTCTCGTCGTTGAAGGAGAACATCAAGAAGCAAGATTAATTACTTCCTGATAGCAGGCTAACAAAAGGCGATGATCTTGCAAAAGAATGAAAAATATTAGATGGAAAATCTCACCACCAAAGGAAATTAACATCGTAAGATGAAATCTCTAATTTCGATCCAATTATATTTGCTTCATATCAAAGTTCACTGAATATCAACTTTTACCAAACCAAACTGTTATTGCTTAAAAATTGAATGAACGACAATCTTTCTTAAAACAGGAATGAGATTAAATTTTATGGAGTTCCAAAAATATCAAGAACAATTTCTTTCCAAAAATAAATTTGGAACAAATTACAATGTCCACTTTCACCCATATTACAGAGTTATCAAAATTCTCTAGAGCTCTTAAGCAGGATTTGAGATCAACTGAACCTGGACAATCCGTTAAAATGAAATTAAACCCAGGAGATGCCAAATTTTACACAAATGAAATTCGTATATTAAATCTATGTACAGTGAAAATCAATGTAAGATGAAAATCGTTACCTCTCAACTTAAATAGGAACAAGTTCCGGTAAATGATTGCCATCGTTAACTTTTAGCCATGTTCCAACTCCTCGAAACTACAGTCCAGCTCAGCCATGGATCATATTCCAATCTACGGTAAGAACTACATTCTAGAAACACCAATTGCCTGTTCTGATGTGAAACATTGCAGTTCTGTATCTTGCTAGAGCCTCATCCTGTTCAAGAAAGCGCTGTCGTAGATAAGAGATTCGGATCACCAATTGGACAAAGTCTAAACCCGCGGCTAGTTGCAGACCACAACAGCATCTGGAAAAGTTTAAAAAAGGTCGCTTGAAGTCTAACATCAAAACACTAAAATTCACATAGTCAATAATGGGTATTACTTTATGATAAACTGGCATTCTAGTCAATTAAGCAAAATAATACAAGAACTTGTTATAACAACCACTCTGGGGAATCCATATTTTTATAGAAGTTTGAAAATCTCAAAAGGTGAAATAGATTACAAAACGCTTCCTCTGACAATTCGCTGAAACGTACATTTTATAAGGAAAATGTTTGGAAAACTGCGGCGAATTCTGCAAAACCATTAACGAAAAAGTTAATTTGCCATATCTTCCATATAAATGGGCATGAAGAACTTTAAAAAAGCTGAAATCATTTAAATTGTACGAAAGCTTAGGTTTTTGAAACTTATGAGAGAATTTTAATTTGAATAAAGAAGCAACCAAAAAATGGACTCAAATTTGAAAATGTTCTTCTATCATTATTAAGCTATAGATTTAACAATCAGCGTACTAATTTTCCGAGTTGTTTACAAATTTTCTCATACATAGAGAAATAAAACAAATATTGAAACTAATATCGATCGAAAAATTATGACGCAGTGTTAAAAGACTTGAATCCAATATAAGACAATATTATAGAAAGACAAAATGCTATTAATGAGAATTATAAATCTAAACAATTCAAAATATAGGGAAGTTCATATCACAGTGAAAGCGAATAATTACCACATTTCTTTTAATTCAGCGGGAGGTCTAAACTAGTGATCCATCTCCGTGAGTCTTTGACTGAACGATGACACCTCGCCATCCTTTTGCGTCATGCTGGAAGGTATACTTCAGGCTAAGCTACCGAAGTAACCACCTGTGGGTGAGGCGATGAAAGCAATAACTGAATCACGGAAGTGCTATGAGAGACTTAAACTGAAAGAAAAATAAATAAAATTTAGAACTGTACTTGCGCTTAACGATGTATGACATGACAAAGTGCGCTAATTATGAGGTAATGCAGTTGAGATGAATGAAACGACAAATGATTATTGCATATGATTCAAAGTCAAGTAACAATAGTGGACGCCAAATGCTGTAGTAGTAGTAGTATTGTTATAAAGTACTTCAACAGCTTAGATTATTTCGTATTCAAGCCCCAACGGGAGTCAAATCCGGGACCTCTTTCACCGAAGTCGAACGCGTTACCCATTTGGCTATCCAAGAATCCCCGGTCTACTAACGCCTTCAACGTAATTGGGATGAGAAAATTAATAGTTAATGAAGTTTCAAATTGTTACCTTCCGGTATCGACCAGAATGCTATCCAAAATCCCTCCTTAATCAGAGGATTTGTAAGAAATTTTTCTCGAACGAAGCCAGAAGCCATTAAGAAACCATCAAATAGTTCAATTTTCTATCGCCTAACTAATTCAGAATCCTAGGGAATGATTGAGAACTATGAAGCCAAAATTCTTTTCACGTTCTTTTATCGATTATATTCCAAATTGAAACCCGAAAGTAGATCACAGCAAAGTCTAACTAAACATAGTACTTCGAACATCCTCACGATATCCAAGGAATGAATTATCAGCCTTCCTCCGATCAAACAATTCTGAAAGTATCACACGTTATAATGAAACCCCATACTGCACAGCTAGAAAATTATAGATCACTAACAACTCGGAACAATTTCGAGAGTTTACAAACAAAATCCTGCCCAATTTCCTAGCATAGAAATCACTAGCACTTCAAAAAAATGTAAGTAGTATTTACCAGGTAAATGCGTGGTATCCTCCTCCGAAGTGCAGAGTGTTTCCTCGCAAAGAGACTGTCTGACTGCAAGTAAAGTGTCGAAACCGTACCTCTCCTCTTTGCTTACCCCTACAGATATGACGGACTCCTTCCCCTTGTAAAATGAAGCGAACAAAGTTAAATGAATGGTCCTCGTCTACGCTCGAGCCTTCCTTGGCCTCACGTGTTTTTCAGTTTCAGTCAACGGCTCCCAACCTTTTCTCGGCCTTGCTCCACCTAGGCCCCTTTAGAACCCACGGAATAAAATAATTGTTCGAAAACGCCTGAACCTGCTAATACTACGAGTGCGAATAAAAGTAATGTTCTAAATGAAAACGCTAAAAGAAATTACACAAGCGTAAATAAGCATGCGTGGAACCGAATAGAAGCTTAATTTCATTCTTATCTTTATCAAAAAGAGAATTCAGAAAGATAAAACCTTAGAAGACTCTTTATTGGGACTAAAAACTCTTCCAAATAGAAACCCAAGAAAATGAGAAATAAAATGCGAAAAATAAACTGATAACTACTGAAGCACCGTTGATGAGGTACAATGAGGATGTTGGATGGAACAACGGAAAAGTTAATCAAAATCACGTTATTCCTTTAAGAATAACGGAAGGAAGGAAGAAAGTTGGAGAACAATTGATAAATGCAAACAAAATTGCGAGTTTTCTCTACGCCACTGTCTGACGAAATAAGCACTTAAGGAAAGAGACAAAGGGTAAAATTTACAAGGCTGTACTGAGACCAATTTTAACGTAAGTGCAAGAGAAAAGACCGGATACCTTCCAAATTAAAATATTACTCGGAAAGACGGAGATGAAAATTTTGCAGTGGATCACAGGCAAAACGTTACTGGAAAAGGGTTGAAGTGGTAAGAAGAGTCTGTGACGAGGAAGATATTAATGATTGGGCTTGCAGAAGGAAACTGGAATGGAAAGAACACATAGGTAGAATGGATGAGGGTGGTGTAAGTTGCATGGAACAAAGTTCCGAAGAGAAAAAGAAGAATAGCAAATGAACCTAGGAGGAATAAGGAATTTTATGATAAGACTCATTGTTAGAAACTCTTTGGAAATTCAAAGTAAAATGCATCGTTCATTTCAACGTGATTTAAGAATTACTATTCATGTTAGTGTATCATTGGATTAATACAGTAAAAATTGTTGGCAATTATAATGCCAATAATTCTTATTGTATTCATCCAAAACTATTTTAACAGTGTAGGACATCTCGGGTCGCTAGCCGAGATACTTATCGTTGCCGTTTGAGATTTACAAAGTTCAGGAAAATATCAACTTTAGATAATCGGAGGAGAAAGTTTCGTTCAATTTCAGCTTCTTGATTTCGGTCAATGTCAATCTTAAAGTTCGTTGGAGCGTACAATAGAGAATATGTATAGAGCTATGAGTAACGGTTTGGCAGAATGAAGAAAGAAGTGGTGATGTGGTCGTTCTTATCTTTAGCTATCGTTTCACGTCATTAATGGAAACCGCAAATGTCCCGGGAGTCGCTGGGAAAGGAGTCAATAATAGGAGAAAAGGTTCGGTCCCTCGCAAGGCCGCCGTAAACGGGTGGGCAATTTGTGCATAGCACACGAGCGGCAGGAAATACGGGCGGCCAATATCTTCGAGTAAAATATGTCATTTTACACTAACTTTAAATTAGTAAAATGAGAATTACATACTAGCTATTTACAAGGTCGGATAAGTGAATTGTCCTTAATGAATTATTTGGCGAGGAGTAAGAGTTATTTATTATTGTTAGTTCGCATTCAAAGGTAGTACGAGAAATCTCAACTAGATCTTAATGTAAATAAATGCTCTGTAGTTCATTTCTTCGAAAGTAAACAACTGCGTCAGAATCGCCCGTAAGGAATGAATGTTAATGTAGTCGACTCAAATGAATATCTCGGAATCACTATTACAAATAACTTACACTAACTTAAACAGGAGGTCACATATCCGAAAAATCGGCGTTAAAGCAACTAAAAAGCTCAGTTTTATAAAGCGCATTATAGGGAGAAGGGATGAAAAGGTTGGAGAGCGATGTTATTTCAGCTTAGTCAGGCCCCACCTGGAATATGCGGCGAGTATATGGGATCCAGCGGACGAAACGTATACCCGCGAACTGGAGAAAGCGCAGCGCAAGGCGATACCATTTGTTAAAAAAAAATTCGATACAAAAGCAAGAGTTACTCAAATGCTTTCAGGCGCAGGTTGGGAATATTTGAAAGAAAGAAGATTAGAATCTAGGCTGCAATTGCTTGATTTGATTTAGATAAAGTACATTTGCGTAATATGTAATTGGTATTACGCGACTCCTCTGTTACTTTAGCCGATCCGACAATGAGTGTAAAAGAAAAGAAATGGATGTGAGGACAAGTAGTTTCAGGGACTCATTCATTCTGCGAACGATACGCGACAACAATAAGCTAAAGAGGTCATTGGAACGCTGGGTTTTTACACCCTCACACCGAAAGGCTACTTGCAGGGTATTTATGTGGATGTATATTCATAGTTCGAAATACTTCAATATTTTAGTAACTCGCGAGGTACTAGTATAGTAAATTGTTTTATTTCAATTGTGTAATTTAGATTGTAATTTTTTGTAATTTCTATCAAAATCATTAAGTAAAATTGTCCCTCTCAAATAAAATCAACTCTATCTGGCCGTACTTCGTGGAAAGACATAATGAAATAAGGAAAAAGACTTGGTGATTTCCATTCCTTTAGATCTTCATAAAGGCACCAATAATAAGAATGTCATATTTAACTCACTTAAGTAAAGAATTGCTGTAAGGTTTCGTGGAGTTTTAATAACATTATCCTCGTTTATATAGTATCATGTCGATGGCGGGGATTTATTTCTGCAAACTGGTGACCGTTTACAGTAACGCAGCTCTGATGTCTCGAATGTATTCAAAATTCTCCGCGGAATATAATTCCTCCAATCACTGTCCTTTCGGAGGTAAAAGTCCTTCGGAGGTAAAAGTCAAGAAAGCGAAAGAATGAATTTATTGCATTACATATAAATCTTTTACTTCACCGCCGCCAGAGTTGTTGGCATTGAATCAATGTATCGAGTTGAACCAATGCGATCGAGTTGACCTTTGTGTCCCCAAATCATCATAATCTTTTTCCTGTCCAGATTTAGACATGTTGCCTATTCCGGCTTCACCACCATAATCTCGGCCTCCCTATGCTTCTTTTCCCTAAAGGATTGTCTTCGAAAACCTTTTCGGGGATCCTTTCTACAGGAATGCGTTCAATATGCTCTCTCCATCTTTTTTATAGTTTATCACCGTCACTGGCTGCACTTCTAACTCCAATTTTATATACTCATTCCTTATGTGATCCAGACCTGTGCAGCCCTTCACAGATCTAAGGAATTTCATTACCGATGTTTGTATCTGCTGGTGGTCCCTTTTTCTAGGCGCCCAAGCTTCCGATCCATTAAATAATGTGTTGATAACTATTGTTTTGTAAAACTTTATTTGTGTTTCTCTCTCGGTTTTTCCTTTAAGGTCCTCCTTATGTTTCCATACATTCATTGGTAATCAGTCGTTTTATTTAAAAGTTCTTTGTCCTCTTCATAAGTAATGTTGCATCCCAGATATTTAAAATGTGATATTTGATGTAACAATTAACAAAAATTATTTTCATTCATTATTTTATTGCTAGATCAACCACCGTACATTAACCATAACACCAGCATGTGAGGATAGTGAGTGAGGAACAGTCTTTCTTAAATAGCCTTCGGTCGACACTAAGACAAGGTCTATAATTGGCTGAAAATGTGCAGCCTCTGACTGAAGAAATATTTCGGAATTACTCAGTTTCGTGGTCGCGTTCATGTTGGGACTTATTTAACACTCGACCGCGGTCAGCTAATACATGTAACACACTTTGTTTCATCTTTTATATAACCAGTCTTAATCAGTTTCAGATGAGGTTCTTGATATTAAGAGTAATGTCTCATATCTCCTGCGTCATAACTTGATTTTAAGAACTCCTCAGGATAGGTGAATCCACGGTATGGTTAAAATGAAGGGATTCACCTATTCGCAGCCAGAACTTTGGAATTATGTATTTTAATCGAATCATCAATCTTCATTTATTATTTCTCATGATTACTTGACATGTTTATAGGGTGTGGATTTTGATTGCGTCGTGACAAAGGATTGGAGCCTATTACCCTGGACTCTCGACCTTCAATCGGATAAATTCTAATTCGAATCGCCCGCCAATCCATATTGCGCCGTGGGAAGAAAGGGAACTCTCCTCAAAATCTAAGTTTTTGATGCCTTATTACGACGGCACGGGCGAAGATTTTTCAACGAAATTTCGCATTTAGTTTTCAATGACTGTCAGTTTACTTGAGGCGTTTTCTCGAACAGCTGGCGTATTTTATGGGCCCCTTTGTTCTCCAAAATACAATTTTTAGGGTCTATGGGATGGGAGCTTTGGACTAAGTGAGTGGCCAAGGATTGGCCGATATTCGTATCATGACAGGGGTTCAAAATTTCATTAATTTCTCAAATAGAGTCCATTTTATCGCCGTTTAATACTCTGCCGCTATTGCCCGGACCCGAGATGACGATTAAGCCAGATGTTGCGTACGAGCTCATACATTTTCCCGTAAGAATATTCAAGGACTTTAGGTCTACATAAAATTTATGGTAAGATTTAATGACAGACTATATGAGGAAGAGAAAATTTTACGAGATTTTAACACTTGTGGTTATGAACAATTGGCAGCGACAAATAACATCGACAAGCGTTTAGAATTTCTCGTTCTGAAGCACTTAAAACTTAGAAATCCAAGGAAAATGGATGAAAATTATTTCCAGTTCATCCCAGTCTCGACCACAGTCCGTATGACTGTACATAGCAAAGTTACTGATGTAGATTAAGTCAGAGAAAATCCACCTACAATTTAGTATGTCTCCCTGAAAGAACAAACGGTGGGGAATTTATTGCATTTCCACAATTCTACTATTGGAAAACGATTAGACGCGGGTCAAGAAGCGATACGAATGCCGCGTATAATTTCTTACATATTCACAATATGGTAACTTACGAGTACCAGTTTTGGTTACGAAAAAGTGGATCCCTTCATTCTAACCATATGGTAGAATCATCTATCCCGTGGAATTCTTACAACTAAGTTATTACACAGGAGATATGAGGCATTAAGAACCTGATTAAGATTGTTCTGTAAGATACATGAACTATACATCAATTATACAAAATGTCTTACAATGTATTAGCTAATCACGTTCGAGTTTCAAACAAGTCCCAACTTGAAGGCGAAGACCAACCTGAGTAATTCCGAAATAATTCTGCAATCATGGGCTACGTGTTATGCTGCCATCAGAGCTTGTCTTACAAGTTAGTGTTGCCGAAGTATACTCAAGAAAGACTACTATCTCCATTATCCTCCCACGGTAGTTTAATGGTTAAGGGACAGTTTTTAAGCTCACAATCAGATGAGTTCGCTGTTTCGAATCTGCTATAAGGAATCTCGAAAAGTATTTCCCGACGGGACAGTAACTACTATCTGTTCACTTCGAGAGGCCCACATTTTAAAACACATCACTAAGAATACGCGGTTCGAACCCCATGTAAGGAACATCGAAGAGTATGTTTCCGTATTTCGTTATCAATATAACTAATTAAAGACATTCAACGATAGAATTTTCTTTTTCACATTATTGGGAAATTAGTACCAGAATTCCTGCATTATTTCATCATACTGAGCAGGAAAATGGAATTTTCTTAACATTGTTATATATTGAGCAAAGGTGATTGACTAAGCACGGAAAAGCGGTGCGACTGGGTCCCAAGTAATAATAAGTGTTGATGAACATGGCTGGGACTCGAAGCTAGGTCTACCACTTTCCGGGCATGTAATATGCCTAATAAATTGCCTCTGCCAGAATACCTGCCCGAAATGTGGTAGTCCTAGTATCGATTCCCAGTCATGTGGCTATTTTTCACACCTGTTATACCTTATTATATATTATTTCATATTATTATGTACGAGATTACATTTACATCGAACAGTATTCTCTGGTAATCGTTTTGAATAACTTGATTGAAATACTTTGACGTTGAGTCAGCCAAATTTTCTATAAAATATTAAGACGTTATAGCTCCATATTCCAAGATTGCAAACTGTACCGAACTTACAGTTAATCCTTCGGTATCAACCATAAATTGATATTAGGACTAGGAAGAAGTTTTTAAAACGTTTTCGATTTCGATTAATGTGCAACATTTATCTGCCAATCAAATGTGTTTGAAAACTCCCTTAGAATGCTTTACACACGCTTTTGGCGTTTACTTTACGTTGTTCTGCGCCTCATCATTTTCCATTTTATCTTTTGGTGTTCCATTTTCATCACATCGTATAAAATCTTTTTCTTAATTCTTTAATCTCCTTTGAGAACAAGGCAACCAAGAGTATGGTTTTGTTGATTATTTGCATTAAGTTCCGATTCTGAGGGGATGTATTTACGAGGGTAACTTTTCAATTTTGCAGATGGCAAATAATATTTGTGTAAGAACTTTAGTCGTGTTCAATATAGTTTTAATTTAAAATAATTTGTGACATAATCAGGGAAAGATGAAACAGTTGGGTTGCCTCCCGGGTAGCAATGTGGGTACTACCTTCATCTTCAAAATAAATATTAAATAAGGTCCTTACAAGGATGTTGGCTGGGCATTTGGCTGGAAGAAATGAGAACACTTGGACGCCAGGAGTTCTCAATTGGACCACAAAAGATTTGAAGAGATCAAGAAGAATGTCAAGGTTTCCAGGATAGAGATTATCTCCGCATTTTACATTGGCCATGGAATTTTATAAGATCACCTCTTCGAATAATCATATAATTTTATTTTAATTTTAAATCTCCTTCAGAGAGTAAAACAATATTGCAATCTGTAAAAGGTAATTTTCGATAAGAATAAAATAAAATCTTTTTGTGTTAAAAAATATTATGCCTTTGCTTATCGATGTATATGGATTTTAATCATTTTTTAAGCAACGAAAGACATATATTTCTTCTTTTCGCTGTTTGTTATTGCTACCTATTTATTGTAAATCTTCCTTCGTCACTTATTTTTAATACAATTTTAACGGAACACCACAATATTAGATCTCTGTGTTCCGGGTTCCCACCGCGATGATTCTAGTTGTAGTGGCATTTTGAAACGTCGTCACTACAAATACAGCCATCGTGGTGGGAACACGGAAACACTTAGCCAAAGATCAACCGGTCACCGCAAAAATCTACGAAACAAAATCTTAAATTTTTGTTCTAATATTTTTATTTTTTTAAGTTTGAGAACAATAAATAAATTCGATATTAAGAAAGGCATTGGATTTACTGTCGCGAATTTTTTCGGGTTTCATTGTAGAAATTACATTCTTAATTTACATTACATATAAAAGTGCAACGCAAAAACTCGAAAATAAGCCGAAGCTAGAACATTTGTGATGGCAGCTTCAAAGAAAAGACAAAGTTCCTATACAATAAAGAGAAGATGCAAGAAAATACCAAAAAAGGGAATTTCATACTATTTACTAACTACAGTAATATTAATTTCATTTGAATGGTTAATAAATTTAACGTTCTTTTGCCGTTCATCTCTATGGAAAGGGACATTTAAGGAGCAAAATTCGAGAGAATTCTATAGACATAAACAAGATTTCACTAGACAGGGAAAGGCGAAAAGGATATCCAAACCATTTATCCGGATTTTGTTTTCAGAAACTTCCACCATGTCGTCATGTAAGATATTCTAAAGCTTTCAAAGCTATCACCAAATATATTTCATATATTCAAGCTCAAAATTTATTCGGGGAAAACATCTGCCATTTCTTATAGGAAATATTCAAAGACTTATCATTTAACATGAAAACAATAACATATAGACAGCTTGAGATTCCTGTTAAAATAAATAATAATAATATATTTTACAGTAGTATTTGGTTTCTAAATTGCATTTTTATGAATAATTTTTGGCAAAATTAAAAACTATTCTTAACTTTAGAAATTCTATTCATTTCTGTTCATTACGCAGGTGTACGTCCGAATCTTAGGCATCGTTTGGTGTTTCATTTTTGAAACCAAATTCAGAATGAAAGCCTAATACACGATCTTCCAGTTTAATACGAAACAACGAAATAAAAGTAAACGCGTATTTAAATTAATTGACAATCGCGAAGGGTTAAAAGTCGATAATAGACCGCCTCTAAAACTCAAATTTACGTCATTGGCATCTCAGTTTCGCTATTAAGAGAATAAATCAAATCAAAGGGAGAAAAAAACACGGCACATTTGGTCGAAATTCCAGCACAGACGGTTGTTCAAAGTAGGAAATAACGAGAAGGAACCACTCGAGTATTTCGGATGTTTTCCCGGCATTTAATTTCTACTCCGCCATATATTTCGAAATTAATATCCCTGCCTTTGGGAAGGAATGCCCACTGAAAACAATAGTTCCCTTAAAAATTAAAAAAGTTTTATTTGGATTCTCTGGAGAAAGGAAAGTTCGGACTGCCGGGCGTAAAGATGAGTCAGTCGAAAAAACGGGAGAACGCAACCGACACGCAGACTGGAGTGCTCTCTAGCGATGAGCTGTCTAAGAAAACAAAAGAGTGGAAAGCGAACCTCTAAACGGATAATGTAAAAGGCTCCGCATTCGCTGCTTCTCTAACTTCAATTTCAAATGAATTTTCCGCTCTGATGAACATTGTCTTTTAGAAAAGGTATCTCAATAAGCAAACGGGCCTGAAGAGGGCTAATTTCATTTCGTTAACATAACACAGGATTCCGCGTATCCGATACCTGGAAGTTAAAAAGATATGAATTTTATTAGCGATGCGCAACGAGGAAAAACTGCCATCGGAATTTTTAAGGAGCGAAATATAAGCCTCCGCACATGTCTGCGTATTAACCGCTATTCCTGTTGCAGCAATAAAAGAGTAGCTGATTATTTTGGTAGCAAATAATATGCAATAATCTCTTGTATATTATACTTAAATTCAATCTAACAGACAACTATCACAAAATCGTCTAATCAGACGAAAGTTCCCTCAGTTTAAGGAATGCAGATACTCTTCTCCGTTAGTGATATTATATATAATATTTTCTGCAGCTTTAAAAATTACCTCTAAAACAAATTCGAAATATTCTTAGATTTTAATATAGTATTATCAATCTAGTAAAACCATATTAAAAATTCTGTTACGAATAACCTATAATTATGATGTTTTACTTAATTTACTGCCACATTTCATTTAAGATAGGAGGAAGTATTTCAGAGAAAGTAGAATATGTAGTATACGATATAAAGTATAATATTCCCTAAACATGTTCATTGCGGATCCTCCACCCTTGGATATCCGTTCCGCAGTGAACGAGTTACATTTCTTCTGAATAACCTTGTAGTGTTACATATGGCTATCTTAAATTCAGTACGATATTGTTAATGACTTCCGGAGGCATTCTATAACCGTATCAAGGTCATCCTGTTCTCTGCATCACTCTTTCTGGTTCAGTCTATCTCCAGCTTCGATAATAGTAATTTCAGGCCTTCAAAAATCCATTTTCTCCAGGATTTTAAATACCCTAACCAAATATTGGGAGAACTACAAAAAGCTTTGCTTCCAAATCTATTCATGTCTTAGGTTTTCGATTGAAACCGGGTAGCTGGTTAAAACGGGTATACAAATCTAGGGTACCTTACACATTCTGCTATGAAAAATTTCGGAGAGAGAATTATTAAATTAAATACGGTCACATTTTAAAAAAGATTTGTTATCACAATAGGTGTTTAATCAAATGTGAACCCTCGGATGAAGGTATAGAGAAGAATATTAGAAACCAAGAAAGCTGTAATCATTGGAATGGAAAGCAAATCAGATGAATTGATGACGGAGGGCCTTGTTAAGTAGATAAGGAAAATATTGGTGAAATGCTTAATCTGAAGGGTTTTTCTGAGCGAATGTGTAACGTGGACCTTGAGGAAGGACAGCAAACGACTGAAGGTACTCGAGGTATGGGTGTGGTACAGAATGAAAAAAGTATGCTTGGTTGATTCCCCAATTTGGTTGGGGAATCTGATGTTTGAAAACAAACAAGGAGGTGCTGGGAATGGTGGAAGAAGGAAAGGTTTTACTGACGAAGTAAGGACGTAGTTGGTGTAGAGGTACACACTCCGCCTTCGAACATTTTTATTTAAAACGTTAATAAGTGTATTTTATCTCTGTGATTTCGCGGATTTTCTCATCGTCATTCTTGTTTTCCCGCTAAGTAGATTTTTCTTCTCCAAATTTAAGATGTAGAGATATTTCCCACTAACCAACTTTTTTCTGTATGCTTTATCCTCCTCTTAATCCTGTGAACTGTGAAATGAGGTTTGGTAGAAGAGAGGCCCACAGGGTCTAACCTCAAATAAAGGGTCGAATAATAACAAAAATTAGGTCGAAGCGGAGGAAATGGATGGATCAAATACTGCCAGATAATGAGATGAGAGACAATGAAACTTCGTATTTTTCCACAGGATATTTAATATGCGATCGGCTTCACAATCGTGCTTCCAGAAGATGCAAGCACGCTTGTGAAACCGGTCGCGTATTAAATACTGTATGAAAAAAAACGAAGTTTCATTGTCTCTCATGATGTCTTTCCTACAAGTCTCACCTTCTATCATCAATTTCAATGATATGGGCAAGTTACTATGCGAAAAGTTGCAATGAAGTTTTTAAAAACATATTGAAAGGGGATATTTAGGGTACATGAACCTAAGTTGAGATTGAATACTTGATGTAATTCTATAAGCTTTTTAAATATAAGTATTTGTTATCACATCATTCCTTTCAATCTAATCAATGAATCACAATTATAATTAACGATAGATTATGCAATTTCAGCTTTATGACTATATGTCTTAAGAAAATTTTTCCTTTTTCAAAACGAATTAATCATTCGAATTTAGGTAATTAAAACGCTATGAGATGTAGTGCTTTATTTCTACAAAAAAATATAAAAATGATTATAAATTCGCGGAAAATTTCACATACAAGTCTTTCATTATGTTCTCTCGTTTAGATATTAATAAACCTTTATGATGTTACATATCGTTTCATAAAATGAAATTTAGGATTTATTCTATAGTAATTATGTATATTTGTTACCTGAAAATGTACGTATTGAAACAGTGTATCTTGGTGATAGATGTCCTCTAGAAGACAAAAACGTTGTATTATTGTAATGAGTCATGTATATTTTACTGTATATTGTATAGGTTAGTATTGGAATATTTGTAGAATAGCAATAAGTTACCTCCGGGCTATTAGTCCATCCGTAACTTATGTTACAATAATAATAATGATTAATATTAAATTAAGCATTTAGGTCATAAAGACGCGCTATACTTGGGTTTGGGATTTCCCGATGAATCCGTCTCTTTTAATACTAAATGTTCATCTTCGAGGAAGGAATCCCTGTAAGCATATTAATACCTTAATACGCAAAGGCGTACGGAAAGGCGTTAACCTCTTTACAAGATCACCGCTCCCTTCCACTCGTAAGTGAGTCCATTCACGCGCCGCTTTCCTCTGCACTAATTAAATCACCGACACATTCGATCGCTTAATAATCTCGATCGCTCCGTTCCTTCACTTCAAACAGTCTCTCCTCTCTTTCCACTGAAACTTTTCGCTTTCCTCTTTTTCCCTCGACTCATCCAAAATTCCAAAGACCTCTTTCGTTGCGAGAGTACGTCAAGGAATTCGGGCGTCTGCTCGGAGAAATTTTAAATCGAGATTCCTCTTCTCCTTTGGCTATTTATCACTTCGCTTTCGCCCCCTCTTTCAAACTCCTTTGTTTTCTCGTTTGTTCCCCGTGGAGAGAGATACATGCATCCGGAGTAAATGTGTAATGCCAAGTTTAATTTTAATAATGCGATATTTACTGAAACATTATACTACAAATTCACGTGATATTTGTGAACTGCCTCCGTAATGCCTCGCGTCGTCCAAATACTGCCACAGATTTATCATTACATCCCAACGAAAGAAAGGGTACTATTTCAAAACTGTATAATATGACTCAATTTCGACTCTCCCGATTATTTAAAATTTGGACTCAGTAAGAAAAAACAGGAACAACTTTTCACTAAGAAACTAATTCCGTGTTTAATAACAACTTTGCATATTACTTAAATATTACATTACAATTACATAAATACTTTAGNAGCACGGTATAATTTGATGTATAGAAAGGTGAGAAATTTTCCAGAAGATAACAGAGGTATAAGAAAATTAAGAGCGTTTGCAGAAAAAGATGGGGTAATGGTTTTATGAGAGAAGTGAAGTAAAATAAAGGTCGAGTGTATAAGGAATCAGCTTAAAGCAGGAACCGAAGGATATTGTCATAGAAGAGACTCAGATAACAGAGGAGGAGAAAGCTCCTAAATAATTCAATCTGAATTATAAAAAGCAATAAAATATATGCAAATTGATAAATCAACAGAAAAAGATGAAATTCCCATATAATTCATCCTATATATAACAAAGTGAGTATTAATGAAACAGTTTAAATGTGCATTAAATTATATGAAAGTGGTTCCTGGCCAGATGAGTTCCTCAAGATAGTGATGGTGCCTACGAGCCAAATACGTATGCCAAGAAATTTGGTACCAAAATTGTGGAGAGATCAGTAAATTTAATTATACATTCTGCAAAAATATTATCAAGAGTACTAAATAAAAAACATAATTTACCTTCTATTATGAAAATATGCTGGTGTTAATATTCAATTTTCCTATCAAAGTGACTGTATGCGCTTAGAGTCTGTAGAACGGAAATCTAAACAAACAAACCCAACTTTCACTGCATTCTACGAGAACTTTTTATCCAACATGAGCCAACCTTTTTGCGGATTATCCACCAGCTTTCTTATCCGCTCGTTTCATCGCAGCAGATAATGAAGAATCGACTCTACATTTGTTTGCTCCGTCCGTATCTTCCTTAAAGCACGAGTCTCCCGCTCCAGATGCCAATAGAGGAAGACGCGATCTTCCCGATATGTGGCGCCATTAACCGAAGAGCAAAATATCGTTCCTTCCAGTTCGCTCCTGTTTTCTCGCGATATCTGCCCTTCCTTCCCAGCCTTTCCATCAATTACTTGCGCATCACTGCCTTTCACTCCAACAGACCAAAACTGCGCAAAACTCATTTCTCACACAGACATGAGAGGATTCCGCGTAATGCCTGCTACTAAAGAAAGTTACATCTGAGGATCGCTTTGTTGAGATTTTCGCTCAATTTCTTTGAGGTCAGAGATGGGCTGGAGACTGAGAAAGAAATAGCACAAAATAAGTAATGCACGACCACGAATAACAGAATTTTTCAGAATTCGTGTTCTATGTACCGAGAGCGTCGAATTTGTTCCAGGATTTGACCACTTTGATCGATCAATCCACGCACGAAACTGGTTAATTGAAGATTCCGGTTATATCGCTTGTTGCAGCGAAGGTTTTCTTCGAATGTGTCTGCACTTGATAGTATAGTTTTCAGAAGTTATCCGCAAAAAAGTAGTTGATGTATAAGTATACAAATCGAGGTATTGCTCGTGATTGCGACTCAGATCAGCCCGAATTAATGCGGAAAGGTTACGCTACACAGTAAAGATTTCTTATTTTCACCCCCGCGCTTTTCTTGAAGTATATAAATTATCGATTGCTATTTTAAAGTATAGGAACAAAAAATAGCTCATTTTGAGCTTTCCGTACGAAACGTCTATAAATCTCTAATCCTTCAATTCTATTATAAATCTCTAATCATCTAATCCTTCAAACATCCTTCTTAACTTGCTTTTTTCCCCTATTACCACCTCCACCACCGGTCAACTTTTCTGCTGGACTTCCCCCTCCCCTACCCTCCAACTGACGGCTCCCGCATGTCTCCCAAGACCCATCCTCTTCCCCCGCTCCCTTTCTTTCTTTTCCCCGATTTGTGGTCCCTTATATCCCTATTTTTCACTTCTTCTTTTGCATTCCTAAGCCTGAAGATGAACTGAAAGTTCGAAACCAGTGATTGCTAAGCCAAAATATAATATATTTGTGGAAAAGTACAAGTTGTATTTATTATTTCATTTACAATGGAATTCCACCATATCTCGCTAGAGAAGATTAATTCAATAAAACATAATCTAAAGATGATTTGCGAAGTTACTGTTTCGAAACGGGTATGGTTTCTTGGATGACTCTCGTACTTCTCTCGTGTATTGGTCGATTTTACATTATTTTATTATTTCATTTATGTTTTATAGGATAACACATATATTCAATACAAATATTATTTTATTACTTTAATAAATAATGTTTAGTTAAATTTTAATTGGAAATAATTTTCATTTCGGAAAATAAAACGAAAAATGGATGGGACTCAAACCTAAACCCTCTGCTTCCCAAATGACTGCTTTAAACAACTCCGCTACCACTCCGAGCCAGGCACACTATGCTTTTTCTATACCTTGCTTCTTCCAGGAATAGTAATGAGTAATGATGTCGAGAAAAGAGTTCAGAAGGTTAAGTACATAGATAATAGAACCATAGCAAGCGATTTAATAAAAGATCAAGTTTTTATAATGAACACGAAATTGAATGAGTGCATGAGAATATTAAGTATGCATAGTAAAAATGTAGAAATGATGTAGGATGACCATGAGTGACTAGAATGCATTTGTAGGAGGAGAAGGAGAAGAAGGATGAGAGGTAAGAAAATTCGGATTGGGAAAAAGATGAAATAGGGGATATATTTGTTGAATGTCGTAAAGACAAAATTAATTTATAACCAATTCATGATAAAAAATTATAAAAGGAGGAGATATACATGGACATCCCCGTAGATGCTCAATGCCACCGTAGATCCCCCGTAGGTATTCAATATCAAATAGACCATATTCTAGCACAGAACCGATACAGAATGCAGTGAAGAGATCATGTGTACTACCTGAGACTGGTATTGTCAGCTATCATGTACAGAAAGAAAAGAAAATGGAAAGTTTATTTTGGAAATAACAAAGCATCAGAAAAATCGTAGGGTATAATGAAAGTTCTAAAGCATAGAAACCGCGGTTAACAACAGAGATTCTGAAGAAATAGGAAGAAAGACGGCGATATAAAAATAAAAATGGAGAAAATATTAGAGCAATATCTCGTAAACTAAACAATGAGCTAAGAAGAGACACACCAATTGCTAAAGAAAAATGAAAGAGGGATGCGAGGATATTGTCGATCTAGAAAGGAAAGCACGGTATAATTTGATGTATAGAAAGGTGAGAAATTTTCCAGAAGATAACAAAGGTATAAGAAAAGAGCGTTTTCAGAAAAAGATGGGGTAATTGTTTTATGAGAGAAGTGAAGTAGAATAAAGGTTGAGTGTATAAAGAATTAGCTTAAAGCAGAAACCGAAGGATATTGTCATAGAAGAGACTAAGATAACAGAGGAGGAGAAAGCTCCTAAATAATTCAATCTGAATTATAAAAAGCAATAAAATATATGCAAATTGATAAATCAACAGAAAAAGATGAAATTCCCATATAATTCATCCTATATATAACAAAGTGAGTATTAACGAAACAGTTTAAATGTGCATTAAATTATATGAAAGTGGTTCCTGGCCAGATGAGTTCCTCAAGATAGTGATGGTGCCTACGAGCCAAATACGTATGCCAAGAAATTGGGTACCAAAATTGTGGAGAGCATTGATCAGTAAATGTAATTATACATTCTGCAAAAATATTATCAAGAGTACTAAATAAAAAACATAATTTACCTTCTATTATGAAAATATGCTGGTGTTAATATTCAATTTTCCTATCAAAGTGACTGTATGCGCTTAGTCTGTAGAACGGAAATCTAAACAAACAAACCCAACTTTCACTGCATTCTACGAGAACTTTTTATCCAACATGAGCCAACCTTTTTGCGGATTATCCACCAGCTTTCTTATCCGCTCGTTTCATCGCAGCAGATAATGAAGAATCGACTCTACATTTGTTTGCTCCGTCCGTATCTTCCTTAAAGCACGAGTCTCCCGCTCCAGATGCCAATAGAGGAAGACGCGATCTTCCCGATATGTGGCGCCATTAACCGAAGAGCAAAATATCGTTCCTTCCAGTTCGCTCCTGTTTTCTCGCGATATCTGCCCTTCCTTCCCAGCCTTTCCATCAATTACTTGCGCATCACTGCCTTTCACTCCAACAGACCAAAACTGCGCAAAACTCATTTCTCACACAGACATGAGAGGATTCCGCGTAATGCCTGCTACTAAAGAAAGTTACATCTGAGGATCGCTTTGTTGAGATTTTCGCTCAATTTCTTTGAGGTCAGAGATGGGCTGGAGACTGAGAAAGAAATAGCACAAAATAAGTAATGCACGACCACGAATAACAGAATTTTTCAGAATTCGTGTTCTATGTACCGAGAGCGTCGAATTTGTTCCAGGATTTGACCACTTTGATCGATCAATCCACGCACGAAACTGGTTAATTGAAGATTCCGGTCATATCGCTTGTTGCAGCGAAGGTTTTCTTCGAATGTGTCTGCACTTGATAGTATAGTTTTCAGAAGTTATCCGCAAAAAAGTAGTCGATGTATAAGTATACAAATCGAGGCATTGCTCGTGATTGCGACTCAGATCAGCCCGAATTAATGCGGAAAGGTTACGCTACAAAGTAAAGATTTCTTATTTTCACAATACGACCCCCGCGCTTTTCTTGAAATATATAAATTATCGATTGCTATTTTAAAGTATAGGAACAAAAAATAGCTCATTTTGAGCTTTCCATCCGAAACATCTATAAATCTCTAATCCTTCAATTCTATTATAAATCTCTAATCATCTAATCCTTCTTAACTTGCCTTTTTCCCTTATTACCACCTCCACCACCGGTCAACTTTTCTGCTGGACTTCCCCCTCCTCTACCCTCCAACTGACGGCTCCCACATGTCTCCCAAGACCCTTCCTCTTCCCCCCCTCCCTTTCTTCCTTTTCCCCGATTTGTGGTCCCTTATATCCCTATTTTTCACTTCTTCTTTTGCATTCCTAAGCCTGAAGATGGACTGAAAGTTCGAAACCAGTGATTGCTAAGCCAAAATATAATATATTTGTGGAAAAGTACAAGTTGTATTTATTATTTCATTTACAATGGAAGTCCACCATATCTCGCTAGAGAAGATTAATTCAATAAAACATAATCTANTACGCTTCTGACGAAAGTATACTCTGCCTTAACAAAAGGAGTCGCTTTAATCGCTGTATATCTTTAAGATTCTTTTCAGGATTCTGCACTGCGCGACTCAACACAAAGAACCCCTACTCAGAGAGCGCGATTTCAAAGACCAAAGAGATTTCGCGAGATTATAGCGAAAACGGATAACTGGTCTCCTTTTCCTGAGCATTAGGAATACCAATCAGGTAGCTTATTAATAGGTTCGGTGTTTTCACAGCCCCTTCATAACTATCTCAAAGAAACTAGAACTATTTTCCTTGAAATGTTGTTAATATCAATCCTTAAATATAATAACCAAGGCCTAAGTCATGTAAAAATGTTTTCTTAATGAAATTGACTTCTGATTTCACAATAGAGAAGAATGACCTTTTCCCTCCAACCGATGGCTTAATGAAGGGTTAAGATAGCAATTTTATAGGAAATAGGAGAAACGAAATGATAGCGAGAAAATAGTTATTTGAAAAAAATGGTGAAGTGTTAATCGAAAGAGATAAGACAATTTCCTAATTTACATCAACAAAATAATGGACAACGTAAAGAGTAATGTGAGGCTCTTCGAAAAAGACACATATATAGAAAATTAAATATGCGGAAGACACGTCCATATTTCAGGGTGACCTGGACGTATTTCTAAATAGTGCGAAAAATGGCAGCTCGGTCTGAACGTAGAAAAATGACAGAACTGATACAGAATGCAGTGAAGAGATCATGTGTACTACCTGAGACTGGTATTGTCAGCTATCATGTACAGAAAGAAAAGAAAATGGAAAGTTTATTTTGGAAATAACAAAGCATCAGAAAAATCGTAGGGTATAATGAAAGTTCTAAAGCATAGAAACCGCGGTTAACAACAGAGATTCTGAAGAAATAGGAAGAAAGACGGCGATATAAAAATAAAAATGGAGAAAATATTAGAGCAATATCTCGTAAACTAAACAATGAGCTAAGAAGAGACACACCAATTGCTAAAGAAAAATGAAAGAGGGATGCGAAGATATTGTCGATCTAAAAAGGAAAGCACGGTATAATTGTATAGAAAGGTGAGAAATTTTCCAGAAGATAACAAAGGTATAAGAAAAGAGCGTTTTCAGAAAAAGATGGGGTAATTGTTTTATGAGAGAAGTGAAGTAGAATAAAGGTTGAGTGTATAAAGAATTAGCTTAAAGCAGAAACCGAAGGATATTGTCATAGAAGAGACTAAGATAACAGAGGAGGAGAAAGCTCCTAAATAATTCAATCTGAATTATAAAAAGCAATAAAATATATGCAAATTGATAAATCAACAGAAAAAGATGAAATTCCCATATAATTCATCCTATATATAACNACGACGAAATACGCAACATAGTGATTCCCGTACTTAGTGAGCGCGATTTCCGAGACCAGGAAACAAAAATATTTCAAGAGATTTTAGCGAGAACCGATTGCTATTACTGGTCTCTTTTTCCTGACGGGGCCTAACTAAGGTGAAATAACATCGCTCTCTAACCTTTTCATCGCATCGACCAACAATGCGCTTCATAAAACCGAGCATTTTAGCTGCTTTACCGAAGATTTTTCGAATATGTGTACTCCAGTTGAAGTTATTCAGTTAGAGTGATTCTGAGATATTCAACTGAGTCGACTACATTTATGTTAATTCCACTAATTCTCTACCGTTAGTTCTGACGCAATTGTTTTCTTTCGAATATTTGGGTATTGATCTATTCAATGTTTAATACCATTGAAAAGGAATCAGCCATAGAAAAACGAAAGCACTTCATGCACTTGAATCTAACTGATTATGACCATTATTTCATGAAGTGTAGAAGTCGAGATAGTAAAATATAGAGTAATTAACATTTTCCAGTAGCTATTTGCTACCTCTACTAATCTATTTCTTTCTCCCATTCCTGTGCTTTTCTTTTCACCTCTCTCACAGCGCTCCTTTATATTAGAGCAACTGTAAGCTCAGAAAAAAAAGGTTCTTATTTATTTCTCTGCAAAAATTTCCTAATTTACCATTTAATCAAAGTTAAAAGGGCGAAAATTAGCTCAAAAATGTAAGCAAAAAGCTAATTCTGCCCTATTTTCTCGCTACTAATAGATTCTGCCGAAGAAATGAAATTGAAGTCCCAATCCCGACCACGGACGTTATTTATTTGGAAAATACGACTCCTGACTTTGACGGCGGTGTTAGCGGAAACACGTCATGTTGTGAGATGGGATATGTACATGTTTAGTTTACTGCGAAAGCACTGTGGGTAGGTTTTGTATCCAGTTACTCGAAAGTTAGAAACATATTCAAGTGAAGAGGAAGTATATCAGTATGCAGAGCCGCGCCGTTCTATGACTTCAAAGGATGCATCGACCCCCAGGTGGAGGCATCTAAAGGGCGGCAACAGTAAACCATTATCATTATTAAAACAACATTATTTGTAGTTCTCTGTGTGATGCACATGACTCATCTTGGAGAGATCATGATTTGAAATTTAATATCTGTAAATTTTAGAAAAAAGAGTTACGGATGAAGTAAAAAATAACTCAAGACGAGATAGGAATATTTGTGCAGTGGACATTATCGAAGAATTGGAATCAATAAAAGATTTTCTAGTACCAAGAATAAATGCTTTTCAAGTTTTAGAATATACCTGTACTAGAGATTTGATCAGAGACTTTCCTAATTAGAAATTAGCTTTGCGAGTTTAATTGAGACTTTTGCTGCTGGAAAGCGATCATTCTAGATACTAAAATTGGTCGAGAAACGTTTGCGTCAATCGATAAGCCAAGACTGGATAAACAATTTGGCTCTCATTAGTATAGAGAGGGAAATTTGTGGACTTGCTTTTGATAATACTGTACAAGATTCGCAGTTGAGATCTCCAAATGTACATTTTTAATTTAAATGTTATTCTGTATTCCTAATTTCCCTCCATTCCCTCAATGTGTGATTACTTATACTGCGAAATAATTTTAATTTGAAGCGTTCATTTTTGAGTTGCGAAAAATGGATTTGATGCAAATCATATCATTTTAATTTATGCGCATTGTGTATGTACAGTAATGTGAACTATCAACTCAAAATGACAATTTACTATTTCAGCATATGGATTATGCATGTTACTGATGTTTTGTGACCAATACAAGCTGGGAAATGAAGCCATAAAACACCGGTTTTTGAAAGCCGTTCGAAATAATTTCTACCTGCAAATCGGGAAATGCATGGTTTTGAAGGGGCGGCGTATTATGCTTGCGCCCCGGCGGCAGATAGGGTGGGCAAAGCTCTGTCAGTATGGTCAGAACGTTTCTTGCTTAGAACTATGCATATATTGTTATCAAAGTTATCAATCTGTATGTCTTTACGTTTGTGCTCATATCTATATTCCATTCCTCTTTAGCAAACCTTTTACCGTTGTCTCTATAAGTTTCTATAAATTCTTCGCGGGTCGCACATTTTGTACTTTGCGTTCATGTAAAGTATTGATAACTCTTATATAATATTTTGGTTCGCTCAATTGATATCATAATTAAAATCGCGTTCGCTGACAAAATGACGATGCGTATTTCATAATAAAAATTACTAGAAACGAGTTTCTCAAGTATTTCATACCTAAACTCGGTTATTTTATCCTTAAGAGATTCCCAGCAAATGTTTTTAATGACTTCTGATACGCTTCTGACGAAAGTATACTCTGCCTTAACAAAAGGAGTCGCTTTAATCGCTGTATATCTTTAAGATTCTTTTCAGGATTCTGCACTGCGCGACTCAACACAAAGAACCCCTACTCAGAGAGCGCGATTTCAAAGACCAAAGAGATTTCGCGAGATTATAGCGAAAACGGATAACTGGTCTCCTTTTCCTGAGCATTAGGAATACCAATCAGGTAGCTTATTAATAGGTTCGGTGTTTTCACAGCCCCCGCCATACGCCATACGGTGGCTTGCGGGGCAATAATGTAAGGAAACTCACCATGAGCTAAGGGAACTCATCATAGACTAAGCGAAGTCATCCTAAAGTAAGCAAACTCATCATTAGCTAAGCGAACCTATCGTAAACTAAGCAAGCTGATTTAAACTATGCAAACTGATTTAAACTATGCAAAACGATGGACGAAGTAGAGAAAAATAAGATCCTTCAATAACGATCTCAACACTCTTTTATATCTATTGGTTCATCTGTTTCATCGCAATGATCATTAAGGTGATTCAAATTTTTAATCTGCTATGAATCTGCTTACCGATCGAATTGTCCTTTTTTCTCTTCGGATATGAAGCTTGAGGGTTGAAAGATGAAAGAAAATTCGAGAAAAATAAACTAGCTGGACACACCATTTAATTCACGTAATTACATAGAAAACCACCTGTGGCGTATGGCAGGGGGTGTATTAAAACCTACATCCTTACCTAATCTAGTAGGTTAGCTTCTTTGATGCTCTCCAGAGAAAACGAGAAGTAACCATCTATTTCGTAATTATTTCTTTGCAATGCTTCGTCGATGACTCTCGGAGATCGAGCTTGTTGTTTCCTGGAATTACAATTTATTCAAGTTGTTCTAAAAGCTCTGAAATGATGGAATTTCAAAAAGCTTGCGTTTCTTATCTGCCCTTCTTGCTTACAGCGAATTCCAACCGAATGATTTTATCATAATTAATTATCATATATATATTAAGCAAATGTCTGTCCGTCCCCCTATTTATCTTAGAAACGGCTTGATTTAGAGATCTGAAACAGACTGCATTGTGTTTCTATGATGCTGAAACCCCCAGGAAAACTATTTTCATCTCTGTAAAGGCCCAGGTTCGAACCCAGTAGCACAAAATAAGTTTCTATAAGAGATGTACGATTTACTCGTACGTAAATTACGTTTTCATTACTATCAGAGGTCGTTTCTTTTACAAAATCAAATTAGAAACAATGGTCCTACGAAATTGAGACAAGTTTCACAAGAAAGGAAAATAATCATAGAATCTTATTTTAGTCGTGAATCATTCATATAAATTCGAAACTGCGGCAACTATGATAAAATAGACGTAAAATTCGTAAATTTTTTCGGAAATAAACAACCCATCTCTTTGACGACCAAAACAATTTGTGAACATTGATTTCATGAGTATTCCCATATAAATGCACGGGATTAATCATTTAGTGTACTTTTCCATAAGACATGTATGTACGTAGAATAGGATTTCGTTACCTGCAGAGGTTGTTTCTTTCACAAAATTAAATTAAAAACAATAGTCCTACGAAATTGAGACAAGTGTCACAAGAAATGAAAATGATCGTAAATTCTTATTTTAGTCGTGAAATATTGATATAGATCCGAACTTTCGAGGATTTTGATAATACTAACGGATATTTCGTAAAATATTTGGGAAATAAACAACCCATCCCTTTGATGACTAAAGCCTTTGTTGAATGTTGACTTCATGAATTATCCCATATAAGTGCGTGGGAATAATCAATTCTTATAATTTTTATAAGAAATTCTGCAGACGAGGATCTTCTCCAGCAACCGTAGCACCAGAGAAGTTTATAGATTAGGTAAGGTATAAAGTCATCCCTTGCCATAAGCTACAAACTGGTTGCGGCGACTTGCAAATCAAACTTTATCCGTTGGGTTTCAAGACGACACCATATATGGGAGTACCATATAGGATAGATTAGGTAAGGTACTAATACACATTTTGCCATACGCCACTGTATTTGCGGTAAATGGCCGTTTCTAATACGGTTTAGATACTATGACTTATATTCATGTATCAAGCGAAGTCGTATCAGCAAGTAGTACAAAATATAATCCGAGTTTTCTGTACATTCCTGGAATGAAAATTAATTTTCCCCAGCATCGAACCAAAGATCAATATAGAAGTTCTTACGCTTGAATTATAACTGTCTCTATTAGTCCTATTCATTCACTGCATTTTAGAATTGACTTTTCGGAAAGTACCCAGAAAAAAATCCACCACCTGTAAATTTTATGGGCGAAATTTGATCCGTCCTAGCATCGAATCAAGATTATTTGCGGTAGAAGACCATTCTTATTGCGGTTTAGAAGCTCCTTCAGTAACTATCCCTCAAGTATGATGGATGTCAGTATGGATTTTTCATATATATGTCCTCAATCATCACAAGTCATTTATTGCTTTCAGAGGTATGACAACTTTAAGGAATATTCTTTAATTAGATAAAACATGGAATTAATTAAATTATGATGCAATCAAGAAATAAGTATAAGCCATCTGAAAGAAAAGCACCAACGTAACGTAATGCTATCAGAACACCTTGCATAACTTGTCAAGACTGCAAATAATGACAATCATCCCGCTCATTGGAAATCCCCATTTCACTGCGGAAATTGGAAGAAGGTAGTTCGGTAGCACCAAACTCTACTTTTTGCAATTCGATTAAAGAAATGGAAACGAAAAATACTTCCCAGAATTTCAGTGAAGAGGACGAAAGACAATCTTTTAAAAGTCGACTATTCAGCTGAAACTTCCAAATTTATTGACTACTTCCCTCTTAGGTTCATCTGTGATCAAACGTTTCGATTCCTCTTCATAATATTTAATGCTATCTTTATACATACTAAGAAATTAAATTCTATTTATAATGAGTTTTAAAAAATATTCATTAGAAATGTCTAAAATGCTTCTACCTTTTTCTTTCGTTGTGCAATTTGGCTCGGAGAATTGGGGGAGCCTCGATCAACATCTACCCAACCCTTTCGATCATCCGTCACTTTTTTCATATACTCCTCTCTTTTCTTTCCTTGCTTCTCTCATATCTCATACTTCTCGCTCTCAATTGTTCTTTGCTTCTTCTCCGTCCAGTTTTTGCTTCTATCACTCCCCCTGTAATTCCATTTTGATACATTGTTATGAGATGTCCATACCCTCTCAGCTGGCTCCATTCTACCTTTTGTCATAAGACCTCCCATTGGAGCTTTTCTATGATTTTTGTATTCTTTCCGAACATGTTTCGGTTTCATTTTACACTCATTTTATATATCATATCCGCCTCTTTTCTTGTTTTGATGGTTCTCAGATCCATACGTTGAAATAGGTATATACATTTTTTCACACAAAACAAAGTACCAGCGTAACCAAAGTACCAAAGTAAAGTTACCAGCCCGAAAGCTCGTTGAATCCTTTCACCATTAGTTATCAAAAGCTTTGGAGAGGAATGAGGCTTACCTGGAAAGATGAAGTATGAGGTAGATTATCTCTCCTTTTCTATCTAAACCAGTTTGCTAAATGTGGAGAAATTGCCCACAGATGCAGTACAATTTTTCTATGAATAACAGATTCCTGACCAATTTAATTCTATAATTAGTGACCAAAATGGATGTTATTATTCAGTATCATTCAAACCTCAGCAGCTTTCATATTGTCACAACCATGAACAAGACTGGGAAAAAATTGATATATTTTTCACTGTCCTGTTCCAAGAGGTAAATAAAATAATAGTAAAACGTTTTAAAAACCTTACAAGCCCTTACTCCGTATTAATTTGCATAAAGGTCCTTTTTATACAAAATTATATTTGAGGCATCAACGATTACAAGAATTACTCCTACACTAAGTGATTATCAATTATAAAATATTTTATGTAACGTGAAAATTTTTATTTGAAAGGAATATACTACTGTAATTAACGCTGTTGAAGCAAATATTAGCTTATATATTTAATGCCGTACCAGCTGCAGTAAGCGAATGGACATCAACCGAAATGAGTTATCGATTAGCTCGCCAACATTCCAAATATTAATTGCTCTCGGAAAGCAATATCTCTCTCGCGGACGTTTCGAGCAACTATCAACTCTGATATTTACACATTTTAAAGGAAATATATGATATTATTGAACTCTTCAACGAAACTTATTATGTATGCGAAATATAACGTGTTATGTATTTAAAGAATTCAAATCAAAATGTTCATTACGATAATCTATGATATCGACTGGCTTTTTAAGAACTCTCAGATTAGGCAATAAAATTGGAGACCTGTCGCTATATTACGTGATCAGTAAAATATTAGTCCCGAATACATACCAAGTTTAGAATATATTGTGTAAATAATTCTATTTGTGTTATTGGTAAAATCGTTATAAAGAAAACATAAATATTTTAAGTAATTTAAAAGATGAATTACACTGTTAACCCATGTTCCGAAAAAAAGATGTTTTTTTACTTTTCCAGACTACCTTCAAATTTTTATATGTACAGTAAATTCCCTAGAATTCATTTACACTTCTCCATTTCCAATTTATCGCGCACGATAGTTCCATGAAATGAGGTGTCGATATCTTATAGTAGATCTTCACGCTACGAATTCGATGAGATATTACAAGATTCTGATTACATTCCTTTCCATTTGCTAAAAAAACGTAAACGAATCGGAGTTCGAACATCCTATTTAACTCTGTATCTCGCCAAATAGATGGTAAAAGAAGATAAATGAGGAGAAACTTAGCGCTATCTCCATAGTTTATTTCTAGGTCGCACCGCAGAGGATTTAGTAAACCTATGAGTAAAAGTACACGAGCAGTCGGACGCTCGTAAGGTGTAATGCGGAAATGTATTGTAACCGAAATCCACCCGCCAGGTATCTTTTACCAAAGCCGAAGCTGCTGCCCACTAGGCCATCCGGAAGCCCGTGCCCGTGCCGTGAGGCATTAAAAGTGAAATAAGGTTAACTAAGAGGGACAAACGAAGAAACTGAAAGATGAGAGAAAGGATAAAAATGAATGTATAAGGACATGTATAGAAAAGAGCACACTTCTTAAGGGACAGTTTAAAGAGATAAGGTAAAAGAGATGAAGGAAGCATGATTACGTAGTGGCATTAAAAGGAGAGATATAGAGATGCGAGCGAGGCCACAAGGTCGTCCAAAGAACCTTAACGTCCTTCTTTGACAAAGAACTTTCTACGAAATACGAGTATTGCCTTTTCAGAGCAACGGAGAGTAGCATTTTTCAGGGATGCTCAATTAAACCTATCATATCGCTTATGATTTTTACATATGGGAACAAAATATGCATGTATAATTTTTATAAAAACCATTTCAATGCGATACACACCCCCTATATCTGTTGAAGCAGCTTCGAGAACGGGCGTTCTCACAGTTCCTTTTTGTGTTTCTAATAAAATTCTAATGTTATTCTGCCTTATTTCTTTGCTACATATTGGCTCAGTTGAAGATAGCACTTTTCAATCTCGATGTCGCCGAATGAAGTCCTTCTCTGTCTTTCTCAAAGACCTCATCGATAGGATGTGAAATCTGTAATTGCGCTTAATATGCCTGATAACGAATGTATGGTGTCACAACTTGGGTGGTGAAGGATAGAACATGAATAAAGCTCCTTTCATAAATGGAATATAAGCATTAAAGAGAGATTCCATGCATCTCTCTTGTTGAGGCGAGAGCGGATCTTGAGCATTACCGAGAGGTAGCAATGGCGGGTCATTCATTTTGTTTGGATGATTTATGTAGTTCAACAAACGGGAATCTGAGATATTTTTCACTTTAACAGAGGTTGATAAACAAAATACCGTTTCTTTCCTTCAATCACTGGCAATATGTAGTAGATTTCAGATTCCTGATTTCATGCGCAGTAAGACTGACAGTGCTCAAGCAGAGAATGAAAATCTTCCGCAACTCGATTAACATCGAAATCTAACGACTATAAGAAGGAAAATGTTTCAGTATGAAAACAACGATATGAAACTACCAGAAAATATCGTTTAGCAAAAAACGATTAATTAACATTGAAAAATCACAATAAAGTAATAATAAAATTCAGTCAGATGAAATATGTAACTCACCTGAAGTAAAACTAAGAAGAGAAAGAAAAGGAAGGACATACAAGCAAAAAAAATGATTGTTTAGTCCTGTATAAAACATAAATCAACGTGTATGGTAATGAGAATCCAACTGAGAAATCAGTAACTACATCATAGATTAAAGCTATATAAAGGATCAACTCTGTCCACTACCCTATTCAATCCGATCTGATATCCGTAACTAATCAAGATCGACCTCCCTTTAATCAAGAGTTTAAACGACAGTAAGGTGATTATTTATATTGTAGAGGGAAGTATGTGTTAAATTATAATATAAACCTTTATACTTGCGTTTAGAATGAACTACTAATAGGTGTAGTGGCAGAAGAGCTGAGCGCTTGCGTAACTTTCACGAATTGCTTGAGAGGCCTTAGGGAAAGGTTGGCACAAGGGATGAGGTGGAAAGGCGACAGACAGGCTCGGGAGGGATTCCCATAGGAGGAGAATAACCTCCATTGGGAAAGGGAGGAAATGAAAAGGGTAATCATGTGTGTTCATATAATGAACCACAATCAAATGCACATTCATAATGTTTAATAAAAATTATTAAAGCAATTGATCAGTAATTATCGAACCTCAGGGCTCAGTAAATTTAAATTTGGAGTTAAAATTGCATACCCCTGGACTTTGAAATCTCTTTGAATACTCTCAGCGAGATATAATATTTAATAGAGGGTTTAGTAGAGTTTGTTATGCAGTAGACAATAAAATTAATCGTTACCTTAAAATAGGATGATGAAAACTTAGAAATGCTTGGAAAAACATATGGCTTAGAAAAAACTGGAGAAATCCTAAGTACATTTAAATTTTAGTCGGATTTTAAATTTGGTGCTAAAGACGTATCAAGTATGGGATCCTCTTCATAAGAAACAATATCTTTTGTAATAAATAGTTCCTACTACCAAATGATGAATAGAAAGTTTTTCATTCTCCTTTTTTACAGGTTAGAAGTATACATAAAGTATGTATTTTTTCCTTCTATATTTATTCTATATTTATGTTAGATTTGCACATCGCTTCACGTGAATTCACACTGCTATAACAGAATTACAAAATATTATGAAATTAAACTGAGTGACATTAAAACTGTTCATAATGTTAATGATGTTTAGAAAATAGAGACATTTATTCTGAAAAATAGCTATTGAGGTATGAATAATGCTGAATTTTGGAATGCATTCTGGTAACACTTAATTTTTATTCCACGAATTAAAGATATGAGAACCGTTAAAGAATAGGATAAATCACTTAAAGATACCCTTAATCCCTCGCCAAGAACGATGTTTCGTGAAGGATTAAGGTAACACGTTAATGAATATAATTACTGAAAACTTTTCAAATTTTCGTCAAGTTCTATCTTTTATACTTCAATTAAACGATGTAAATATTTCTCGCAGAGCACTGCGTGGCTCACGATCTGACAAATTGCTTGTCTGTGGACAAGGATGTTATATAAAAAGTAAAATATGTCGTAATACGTCTATCATTTAGTATTGTTATCTGCATCAAATTCTTATAGAGCATTGTTATCTGTACCTATATATTTCTTCTCGACGGTGCCAACGGATTATAAGTTATTTTTACAAGTTTCGTACTGATTTGTTTTCGAGAAGCCTGCAAATGTACTGTAATGACCCGCAAGTTCCGTTTACTCTGCTGTGGCAGAGAAAGACTAAAAAACTGCCTCCGATTGACATTCAATTACCTATCCAATATGCGTACTATACGTGAATATCAGTTATAGTTATCGTGCGATATGAAGAATTAATTAGATTTCTTTATAAAATCAGAATGATGTCAAAAATAATAGTCGTTAGCGAGTAAGCTATTCTCATTGAGGGTCATATACTTGAAACGAAATTGATACATGAAATTTTTAGATCTAATATGCTTATCTTTCAACCTTTCACTCTAAGTTACAGAATATAGACTGAAGCTATAGGGCAGCACAAATGTAAATTATATTCAGTATGTGCTACTGCTTCAGTAGAAATGAGAATAATTGGAGATGCATCAAAAGCGATATAACCGCTATAAACTTGAAGCAAACAAACATTTTAACTTTACATTTGAAATCGATAAATAACACAAACTTCGACGATGATCGCGGAGTTTTTCGTCTGTTATCACCAATTCCAGTAGAACGATTAAGATGATAGTTGACTGTAAACATTTGACTTAATTTAAACGCACTACTCTCAACACTTTTTCTACTCAAAGATGTAGGCGCGCTTGTGGAATCAGTCTTACGTTTTAACATAGTGTGGGAAAGTACTAACTCCTTTAAGACGGTGATTACAATTCTATCATATAGTAATAATGTAATTTTATTATTTAATAATATACTTATCAATAGTATTATTCCTTTTGTTTACTCCATAATACAGTGAGGAAACTACTTTTAATGACTAAAAGAATATTTGAATAAATATACAAGCCTAGACATTGGCCATATTTTATTCTCGGCCCTTTCTGAGGCGGTGCTCCACTCTATCTTACTCTTGTCTTTCCACGAGGCGCATCCAACTTTTCATAAAAGACGATGTTTCCGCAGGTGATGAATCCGATCCTAGCCTCTTTGCCAATCTAATAGCAACGCCCTCTTTGGGGACGATCCGTAAACGGCGTCTCTCTTCATTCTGCATTCGTTACGCCCTTCGAAAGGGCCTGCCGCCCTCCATTCTACCTTAAGACCCTTCTTCTGCTGGCAGATGCGGGGAAGAAAGCTGCAATGCACCATTTGATGAAAGAAGCATAGTGAGCATGAAGAAGGTACAAGGGAAGTATGCGTTTCTGTATGCGAGTATTAATCAGCATAGATTATGGGGAGGAATATCAGAACTGCCACAGGTCCATTTAAGATCGCCATAATTATTTTGGAAGTGGGCATTCTCAAATGAGTACTACGTGTTTCCAAAAACAAATTAGATTGTAAAAACTTGAAACTATATCAGTTCAATCTTAGCCTATCAATGCTATCCCATTTTTACTTGAAAAGATTCTAGAAGTAGGTAAGTGCAAGGTGAATATATTAGAATATAATTGGTGGTCTGGGTTTTAGACACCAATAACGGAAAATAGCACACTTCATGTTATTGGCTCAAATCGGGAGAAAAACCAATCAAAAATCTCCGGAATGCGGTACATCACGCAATTTACTACGTCATTGCATCAAACGTACTACGTGCATAGATTTGCATAAGATGATGAAACGTCATGGATGAGGGTTTTCAGCTCTCAGCCAGGTGTTACATCAGTTTGGGCACCGCCTTTATTATGGTGAAGTAGAGGCATATTTAATCTACTCTTGTCACCCAAATACATCCAGCGCTTTGTAAAATATCTCTAACAATAATGGAGCATAACCAAAAAATTATATGGAAGAATTTCCGTGACGCCACTACAATTCACTAAATTCACAACACATAACAATTACATCTATCAACATAGAGAAAATGAATGCCATGTTCATTGCCATTGGAACAGGTGAAGGCTGAATTAGATTCCAGATCGCTTTCAGTTCTTCGTAAGAAAGAAAGCAAAGACCGATTCTTCACCGAACAGAAATATTTTCTCTAAACGTAAAATTAGTTATTCTTACTATACATTTCCACAATAAATTATGTAAATATATCATTCTAGGCCGGACTTCCTGGAACGATGTTATAAAGGAGAGAAGTAGCTTTGTTATTCAATATATCACAAAATTATTCTTTTCTCATTTATTTGCAATTCCTACTACTGCAGGATGTTGATTTTTTTAATTCGATCCTTTTTTCCTGTAACTTAAGTACTGAATTCCAATACTCTTCTAAATTCAACGATTTATGGTGATTGTTCTCAATATTTTCACCACTGCCGTACAAACAGTCCTATAAGATAACGTACGTACACTCGTTATGAATATGAAATTAAAAGATGAATTCATATTCTGAAATCAAAACGGATGAAGGAAAAGAAAATTAATCTGGGAAGCTTTACAGTTTGACGTTAAAGGAATTTTTAATTATGCCAGAGATGTATTAAGGCTCCACAATGCCTATCATCTTTTACGGTAAAAGTACTGTCTAAAGTATCGTCGATTCGAATCTGAACTAGAGGAAGCTGCAAATTGAATTAAATATTTCATTCTAAAATATTCTCACAGATCTGGGAAAACTTATAAATTCTTGAAATCATATGGATCTACAACGTATAGCATTCTAACTAGAGTAAGGTGAAGAAAAGAAAAACGTAGCCCTTCAAATTTGGTTCTAAAGATAAATGTCAAACGGTAAATTAATGGACAGGTTCACAAATGAAGAGATGCTTAGAAGAAAGGAGGGAATGGAGGATTTTCATACTTGCGGTGAAGAAAATTACAACATTGAGAACAGGACGTGTACTGAGATTGAGATAAGAATTCTTACGATAATAGAAAGGAAACAAGCGTGAAAATGAGTAAGGCTAGAATTTACGATATCTAACTGAAGGTAGCGAATAGAACTTGTATGGATAGGGAATTGAAGTAAACTAAACGAAAGAAAGGGCAGGAAATTAAGAGAATTGAAGGGTATATGTGAAAAACTAACCTTGTAGGTTTGTTATATACTTACACACCTTGGAAGTTAGGTGTACTTTATACAAATATTCTTGAAATAATACTTTCGCTCTTAAGTAACACGCTGGAGCACTTCAAAACCTCCATATATATCTTCTTACGATCCATAGGAGAAAATATGATATTGAAGTTTAGATCAAGAAGAATAGTCGTAATATTTTTTGCCAATCTTTCATTCCCTTCCCTGTATTACGATATGCAAATTTCTGCTTCTCCTCAATCAGTACTTATTTTAACGGTAATAGTAATTAAAATGGGGATATTAAGGTTTTGCTTTTTGGATTTACCTCATTTTTTCAGTCGAGTATACGACCTTGTATCCGAGTTGATAGCCGATAAACGTAATCGAAGTGGAAACCCGCGCGAGTAATGAGCACTCTGTGCTAGTAAAAAAGAAGGTGTGAAGTATTTACGGGATGGAAAGTAAAGAAGGTAATTGTGAGGCGGAGGGAAGGCGGGGCTTAAGAGGAGAATGGGTGCGGCGTAATAACGCAGGAAGAAGATGACGGCGAAGAGAAAGCGGAAGTTAATGAGAGAAGTTGAGGTGATGGAGAGCGAGGCAATTGGATGAGAGGGGGGGAATATGAAAGGAAGGCGGTGGGAAAATTGACATGGGAAGGTGAGAACCTGTTTTAGAGAAAATATAGGAGGCCGTGAAATGGAAAGTGGAGAAGAGGAAGCGAAAACGAAATAGTGAAGGAGAAAATCTAGTGGGAGATGAACGGGATGTACTCATCTGAGAATTCTGCGTGAATGAAAATTTCGAAGCCGTAATTTCAAATTAATAATGATGAAGGGGTGAAAGAAGGAGAGAAAAGCGAGATCGACTACTCGTTCAATGTCGAAGGAGAGCACAATCATCGCACAAGGCCGATCGCAAGAAAGGATACACGGGGATTGAACTCCGGCCGAATGCGTCAGGTTACCTAAATAACCATTGTTTATAATAATATCACCAAAACTCAAAGATTAACTCTATAGCTCGAAACATAAGGGAACGTTTATACAAAAGTTACCTGTAGATAATTAGAGAGATAGTATTATCTTGAGTTGAGTAAATAGTTTACATTTTTTATAAGTCTAATATCATATTATCAATTATTAAATTCCTAATAATTTAAGATTGATCCCAATTGTATATTTGATGATAAATTCTCTCTGCTGTTCTGCCGATGACTTAATGGCATATTTCAAAATCTTACACTTATACTTTTCCTTTTTCATTCTTTATTCCGCAATGTTTGCTAAAATAGTCGCGGCAGAGATGGTGAACGAATTCACTAGTTAACTGGAACATAAAAATATATATTAGTAAAGAGAGAGGTAGAAGGATTAGCTAAGTATATATATAAATTTTGAAGATTTTTAATTTATATAATTCACATCCTCCGTTAGCATCCATTTGTTACATATGCGTCCCCTGAAACAATGAACGGTCAAATTTTGAGGAAAAATCAAGTAAATTTTTCGAAATTTTTGTGCAAACGATACATGCTATTGTTGCAGTAGGAGACTAAGATAAGCGACGTGCATCCCCGCCAACACGCCAATTAGCGACTTGAAGGACCTTGAAGCTGCTTGAAGGGCTTGATACCTAATTGAATTGTGGGGTCTTGCATGTTTATGATTGATTTGACATTCGTGTTTAATTAGGACTTACTTTGCAAGGATGAAAATTGTAGTGACCACTTTCTTAAAATAAAAATCGGAACGAGACAAAACTCCAGTTAAACTACGTTTAAAGTCGCAATAAAAAGTAACAGATGAACTAACCAATGGTAATATTACCCTGTTATCGCTCCCGGTTCCTGTAAAACACTATGGAGCAAAACACAAACCAAGTTTTACTTGACGGTGTTTTGTATTTCATTGCAGCAATGTTCTACTGTAAGGTGTGTTTGGAAGTAATCAAAATATTGGTAAGTTTATCTCCGCTTCTCTAACGCAGAAGTTGAAGGGATGTTCCACAAAGAAATTCTTCTATGTTATATTCAGAACATTTTTAAATACAGTTTTTAGCACTGAATAATAATTTCGTTTAGAAAGCCGTATATTGAAACATTCCGTGAAATTGAGGTAAAAATAAATGAATGCGAAAATGTCAAATTCGAATTTTCGCATGCAGGTATGCTTGTAATGTGGCATATGAGGGCAGAAAGGAGGAAGGATTGAGTCAGTGGGGTGAGGGGAGAGCGGCGTTTTGGGAAATGAAAACTTGAGAGTGGAGGAATGAGGCAGCG
The DNA here is from genome assembly GCA_000376725.2 of Ladona fulva. Classification (NCBI taxonomy): domain Eukaryota; kingdom Metazoa; phylum Arthropoda; class Insecta; order Odonata; family Libellulidae; genus Ladona; species Ladona fulva. The sequence continues at coordinate 535,675 of KZ308449.1, forward strand.
TTGTTTCTGGAAAGGCATATTGATCTGAGAAGGGGAAAAGAGAAAGGGTCGTACGTTAAAAGAAAGAAACAGAGGAAAATCTCGCTAAGAATTTCAGGGAGAACACCTGCCCCTTTGCGATCTAAAAACACACAATGAATCGTTTTCCGGATACGCGGTGACCTATGGCCGTTTGAATCACATTCGCCTCTTCTTTCCTTCTACGGGACTGAATACTTCGACAGCAACGGACCATCTTTTTCTTTCTGAAACTAAGTAGAAAAATTCCTGCTTTCATTATTTTATCGCTGTTACACGAATATGTTGTCCTATGAAACGATGAATGTACATCTCCCCACACGAGAATTAATACTTTAATGAATAGATGGAGTCAAAACGACTTTTCAATAAGGTAATCATTAATATTATTCACTTTCAAATACGGCGAGGAGAGTGCAAAACTTTGCCTTTTTCCCAATTAATGGGCTTCTAAGTAATTAAGTTCGTTTGAGAAAAGAAACCTTTAGAAAACCTCTTTGTAGGTTATAACTCACGCACCAAAGATTTAAGAGTTAAAGATTGCCTACACAGGTTCTTTTATTTTTTTATTAAATATGTGAAGTTTTGATGGAAACGGAGTTCTACTGTATGTTCAAAAGGAGTCAATATCAAGACGCAAAGTAAAAAAATTACGAAATAATGGGAAGGGATTTTGCTTAAGGGAGGATTTACGGTTATTTCAGCGTTAATTATTTTAATTTTTATCAGAATTCGAATCACTGCTCTTTACTTATTTTTTTATAGCCAGTTTGCAGTCTAGCAGCTTACTTTACTATTATCGAATTCCATTCTAATCACTACCTACAGTGCTGTTATCACCTCAACATTGCCTATGTTTAACTTAATGTGTCTCTTATTGTGATTTTAAATTAGTGGGTCCATTTCTGAGTTGCAATTTGACGTATTTATGTTTAATTTTCCTTCATACAGTTTTTTTGGTCACGTTCTCAATATTTTTTCCCTAAGACGTATCCCTGTTTTTTAAGTCTTCTTCATCTTTATTCTTCACTCTCGATTTGTATCATACGCTAAATTAAGTTCACGTCCAATATTACTGATGTTAACTTAATTAGAAGGAAGAATAGACTCTTCTGAAGCAATGCTGCTGAAATAAAGGCCATCGTCTATGTAATTCCTCCGTGATAGTTCCCTGTAACCGTTCGCTTAGCACACCCAATGATAATATCGGACAATCCGCTCTGAATGCGATCTAAAACCGTCCGAATCACGATCACGAAATAATAATCGGATAATGGGAACAGCGAAATCCGTGAGACATAATGTCACATATTCCGAATCAATGGTTGTCAATCTTCTCCAGCCTGAAAATCTCATTTTCTGCCTCATTGTATACGGTTTTATAAACCGAGATTAACTAAAAAAAGTGAATTCCACTGCGGTGTTCATCTTTATTCCATTGAAATGTATTCCTCTTCCAATCTAAACCGAAATATTGTTGTTGCTTGTAATACAAAAAAGAGAAAAACTGTATATAACTGTACACATCAAATCTTGTAATAACTTTTTCGTTATTATGAAATGATTCCCGGATATTTAGGTAGGTAACCCTGTTTGCCTTCGGTGAAAGCTGCTCAATTCCGAGAGAGAGATGGGGTCCAAATGTGCGAAATTGCCTAACCATTCGAAACACTTTCAAATATGAAAGGTTAATAATAATGATGATTATGAAGGAATACGGTTTGACTAAATTCAGTAGACTAATATGGGCTAAAAATTGTAGACTTTGACAAAATGCATATTCTATAAGAGTTAAAATAGTTGAAATTAAACATTTTTTGTACAACTTTGAATTGCTTACGTCACCATTGCTTAGAATAATTTAAGATTTATTGGATACAATGGCAATATTTCTGCAATCTTCAAATATAAAGAAGACCGGAATCGCCCATTGATAATCGGTGTATTTCCTTCCGACGAACTGTAGAACACTAAATCACATATTATGCTGCGCGCTAGTTGCAACTCAGTCTATATCGTAGCTCTTTCCTTTGTCCAGGTCTTCTGTAGATATTTTTCGTTAAAATCTTGAGAGTGACAAAACACAAACGAAATTATATATTTCATTATCAAACCAAAATCTACTGGCTCTGCTAGTATATAGTAACCACTAGAGAATTGAGAGTGATGCAAATAATGTTGTGAAGGCAATCCATGACAATATTGCTCCTGTATTTGCCTTTGTAGCTACTTTAAGCTTGGAAAATAGTGTCTTTCATACAGTAATTTTAACAGTTTTCCAAAAATTGAAAATTTGGACACTGATTATTACAGGCCAATATCTCTACTACCAATCTTTTACAAAGTACTTGAAAAGATAATAAAAACAAAACACATGACGTTTCTTAATAATTTGAGTGTGTGCTAATTTTGACTTTCTTAATGATACATCTAAAAGAATGCACTTTTACGGATTTGTACTTTGATGGCCTCAATTCTGATCAATAACGTCTTAATCTACGTTAAATCCATGCAAGCTGATTTCTTGTGGCAGGAGGGTTATTCATTGGTTTAACAAAAGTTTTTGATACCGTAGACCATGTTATACCGCACAAAAGGATTTACGAGTCAGGTGTAAGGGAATAAATATGATTGGTTGAGGTTTTTATGTGAAATAACTCAATTAGTACAAATTAATGACTCTCTTAGTGATAAAGTGCTAATAACTTGTGGAGGACCTCAAGGATCTGTCTTGAGGCCTACATTTTTTTTTACATTAATAATTTGTGCAATGGATCATTTAATAGAAATATTTCATTACATCTAACTTCTTATCTGACGACATATCTTTGTGTTGTAGAGAAACTGATAATTTGGATCTGTACCAGAAAATGCAAACTGATCTTGATAAATTAAATTTCTTGTTCTCTGTTAATTGACGGTATTATAAACCAAAACAAAATATTTTATTGTAATTGAGAAATCAAGCAATACCTGTTAAAATCTTACATAAATATGTTAAATGCTATTTTCAAATTTTCAATAACTGTTACTATAAAAGTAGACTTTTAGTTAATCACATAATATAATTAGGCTTGACAGTTTACTGTAATTATAGCTGATATTACAAATTAAGTTAAGATGTGAATTGATTTATGTCTTAAAGCAGTTTTACTTCCTTAAATATGTTTGTCCAATATCTGTTTTGAAGGCTTTCTACCATGCTTTTCTTGATTCTAGAATACGATTTTGCATAGTTTGTTGGGGTGCTGCCTATCCATCCAGCGCTCTAAAGTTACCCAATATAAAGTGATTAGAGTAATGTTGTGTGCCATGAGAAAGAAGTTACCGAGTCCACTGAATGAAAAGTTGGTATTTCTACCGCTAAATTGTCTTTTTGTTTTATAAGGTATTCAGAGTTATTTTATAATCGTGGTGATCATATTAATAATATTAATTTGCTTTTATAAAAATTAAGAAAGACATTCTGCTTTGAAACACCTAAATCCTACGTAGAGACATTTAAGCAGTTTCATAGGCTTATGTCTTCTAAATTGTTCTCCTAATTATCTCAGGATGTTTCCTCTACACCTGATGAAAGAGAATTTACTCGTCGATTGAAGGAATAGCTTTTTCTCAAACTGAAATACTTAACGTTTTAGCGCATTTACGATAAAAATGTTGTTTTCCCATTTCACTAATACTTTACTTGTTTTTATACCATTATTCTTACGCATCTTTTGTTTCTTTGTGCATTTTCCACATTACTTTTTCTATTATGTACCTCAAAACGTGTCTGTTGTATTATCCAAGTGACGGCACTCCCCACATAAGGATTCCTTCTGGGATGCCTTCATTTCACTTATTATAAAATATCAATTTTTTCAAGTATGTATCCATTTTAACGAATTGAAATAAATGCATTATTATAACTTGAAATTGTTCCCACTGTTAACGAATGTTTATTCTAGCAATGACCGTCGTGAGGCACACGAAAATATCGAAACGTATGTTTTATGTGTTCTGCAATATTTACTGGAGGGATTAAAATGCAGATCCTCCTTTATTGAGCCCTCCTAAAAGTTAATGCTCAAGATTACCACAGTCACAGGGTGAGGTATTTTTACTTATAAATATACCCCATTAAATAAATGAACAATCGCTTGGAAGTATCGAAAATGTTCAGGAATGACTATCTCATATATAACTCTTATACTCCTATATATCTTTAATCTCGTGGGTTATAATATTATTACGATTGACAGTCAGCATTGGCTAACGCCATAAGAAAGCAAATGCTAAGAATCTAAGTCGTCTGTTTCCGCATTCAGGGTTGAAATCAGATATTAAGCAAATGAGGGAACCGTCTCAGAGCGCGTCGATCAATAGAGTGACAAATACTAGATTATGTTTCAATTTATGAGGTATTTGAGATATCAATCGATGCCGTTGCGCTTGAGTTGAATAAAATAACGAAATGTGGTTGCTGCAAATGAGGTGCAAAGAGGCAGAATTCGACAGTGGGATTGTTGACGTGTAATTTTTGAAAGAGAAAGAGCAAATATTTAACAAATTGGGTAAATTTGGCGGTCTGTATCTGAAGCCAGTGCTGTCCGCAGTTTGTCTGCAGAGATTTAAAAATGAGGCGGCCGTAAGCAATTCAGAGACTGGTGCGGTTTTAAAAAAGGTAGTCTAGAGACAAATAGTGGAAAACACAGGTTTCGCAGCAATCGAAAAAATAAATTACATCCTTGAAACTAAGAGGGAGCTGTATATTGGACGTAGCTGTAAGAGGGAGCTGTAATTGGAACCGAACGACGACCGCGGGTTTCTACATTAACCTTTTTGGGGAATGACTATTTCCAATGCATCCGAAGCCATGGCCTTGGGATATGTCTACATTTGTGAATGCCAGTCTCATAAGCGAGTGTTTTGGATTTCTTCTCCACGATGGCAGCAATGCAAAGCGGGTCATGAACGGATTTCCAGTGCCCGGGAATAGTGCGAGGACACGCCCGCACATGGCGCTGCGATTGACAGCAGACGGACAGCAGTAAATTTTGCGCCGTGCGGCCCAATAACAGCCAGCGACAACTGGCGGCTCAAAGGGGAAAACTGCGGAAGGCGCGAGAACAATGGGCAAGGGTCATTGTATGAGGATTTCGCAGGGAACAGGAAACAGGGAAGCGGGCCAACAATGGGCAGGGAATGAATGGAATTGGACAGAGCAACAATGAGCTGTGAATAAAGGAGGCAGTTTATAGGCGGTGGGAGGGAAACAAGGTATCCCGGTCACCTCCGGTGCCATCAGGTCTGCGCGCGTATGGCCACCCATACGTCGCTCGTGTGGTAGCATCCAGTGACCGAGCGAAAAGATCCAAACCGCAACTCATTCAGGCCGCCATGAGCCACAGTGATTTATAAAAATAAACCCAGGAGACCCGTAAACATATAAGCCGCATAACTGAACACCGTCGAACGCAAAGGTAATCCGTCTGCCACATATTTGGGGTGAGTGAGAAATTAATATAGCTTCTGTACATTTGGTTTTGCAGTTGCCTAAGAGACTGAAATATCCCAAACCTTATCCTCGTGGATTTTTCCATTCGAAACCGGACTTATACATTTGCTATCAAATCAATCTCAATCTCGTCCGACAATAGACGTTATTCATATATATTTGGGTAAAAAATGCGAATTTTCTACAGGTAGACTAAGGATTGAGACACCAAATTTTGCTACTTCATAATAGCATATATAGAGATCGTCTTCAATGGTCCTCAACCCTTGTAAAGTTTCTAGACCAGTCCCAGCAGAAATGTTGACAATAACCATGAAAAACAGCAAGATTCCAAACTGCGATCAAACTTTCACGCAGACTCATTCCCTTCGCATTTATATAAACTGCAACATCGCAGATTAATTCATTCACTTTAATTAAAGCTACTCTTTCTAATTTATGCTTACGATTATTTAGCGTCCTTTGAAATTTTTCGAAAATGTAAGAAATGATTTATTAGAGAAACATTTATTTGCGGGGTACATATGTAGATGTTCACCAAAGTTTACTCCTTAGTATACTTGAGATTATAACGCTGATTTCTTATCTTCAATTGTTATAAAATTGAGATGGTGTATTGATGTAAACTTCTAAAGTTAACTATCTCATGCTATGTAGTGTGACTGAATAGGTAATGGTGTATGAAACTCTGGCTATAAATTCTATGTACATATTTTTTAGACTCTTACCCTTTTGTATATATCAGACATTCATAAATATTTAGTAAGTGCCGACTAACACACACTGACGCACACACTCTGATATGTGTTCCTTGGATGAGGGTGTGGCATTAATTTCTGCTTATTATGTGGTTGAGGGCGTCTCCGTATACTGCCTCGCTTAATGCACGTCTATTTCATCAACGGAGAAAAGTTGAAGGCTTGTTTCTCAGACGTCAGAACTTTGCCTTCGGTTCAAACTTTATTTCCCGACGTGTCGCTCTCACGCACTTTAAAAGTTTCGAAGGAAAGTAAGGAGAGAGAGATGTGCTTATAATATGTTCTCCAGTTTTCTCAGTCGGCCCCACGTCAACCTATAATCCGCATCAAGGCGTATCATTGCGCTGTTTTCCATATCTTGTCATTCATCATTAACGAAACGTAAACTCGGAGACCGCTCTTGAGAATTAAGCACCCGTTTCTGACGTCTTCCACGAAAAGTATTTCCGCAACTGAAAATGCGACTTGCCTCGAATATTGCGAAATTAAAATAGAAGAGAAATAAACTTTAGTCACGTCATTTATCTTCTAAAACGATTCAAACGAAGGAAGTCGAACTCCGAAGCGAACAATGCAATTACTGTCAGTCAAAGGGAAAAGGAAAGCCTTTTCGTCGTTTGAATGAATGATGTTTTGGCGCGGAAAAGCTGATATCATATGTTTCCAAACTTATGAAGTTTCACTTATACGCTGTTTTCTAAGCGCGGGAATTGCCCATGATCTGCACCACAATGAACACCACAACAAGCGAAAAGCATCTATTCGTCTCCTTTTCTGGCGTATCGGAAAGTGTCCAGTATAAACTTATTATTTATAAAATTTCATAGCTTATTAAAATGTAAAATCATTTTATTGACCTATAAAATATTGAAATAGAGAGAGAACCGGTGACAAAATATAAATTAAAATATTATAGGAAAATATTAGTTTAGCTGAAATCAGAAATTAAGACACATATGCATAGAAAATACGCTAGTTTCAGTTAAACACGAAGCAGATGCTATGAGTATCTCAGGAAACTGTTATAAATAAAAACATCGCATTATATTACAATGAAACCTGCATTTAGCGGTATCGCATGGTGCCGTAAAAAGTTCTCGCAACGAACAGGTCTCCTCTATATATGTACTGGTTTGAACCAATTATATGCGAATTCCAATATCGCAGGATAGGACCAAGAAATGTTCCCGTAATAGACAATTTTCCACTGTGTACATGTTTCGTTGTAGAAAGTTTTCACTTGCGTACTGAAAAAAGATTTGGAGCAATTATTGTATTATGAAACGAATTATTTTGCCTCATTGCATCGTTTTAATGTGGACAATGACTGAGTAATGAATGAGTGTATGCCGGAACCAGTAACAAACCAATTTCATGGGAGGGTGTTCCAGGGCGTGCAAAAATGGAGAAGATAAATCGAAAAGCATGACAAAAGATGTACAATATCCGTGTGTAGATAATCATAAAGGAAGAGGAGGACCAAGAAAAATCTGGTCGAATATGGAGAAAGATAAATCGAAAAAAAACGAGGCTAAGAAATGAGGAGATATACGAAAATTGAAAACATGAATAATAACAATTATAACAGGAATATATTTCAGAGGTAGCTAAGGTCTTCTTATATCTAACCCAATGTCACAAAAGATGTAGAGAAAGAGTTTTTGGAAGAGAAACAAGAAAAAAAGCAACAAAAAGAACAAAAAATTATATAGGTTCAAAAAACCTAAGTCTGCACTTAGAACAAATTAAAACCCTGCACGAAACTATCGACGAGAAGGAGGACGTGAAATATCTGCTAACGCTACTGACAGTAGCAACTAATATTTAAAAGAAATACGGGAAACTTTAGAATAAGAAAAAGGAAAGTATTAGCAAGACGTCTAAAAAATAGACAAAAATGCACATTTTTATAAATAATTCAGATAAGAACAATGTTGAATTTAAATTACCAGAAATAAGCAATAGTATATCATAAAACGAAAAAAAATAAAAACAAAAAGAAAGGGAAGAAGAAAAAATTACAAAGAAGGAAAAGTGGAAATAATAACAAAAGCAGTGGGAAAAAGTGCACTGGTCATGAATATTTGCAATTATAAATTCATTTTTCAATTTCAGTGGATGAGCCTTAGTTGAAATATGCATTCTAGCATAGAAAGGAGCGAAGGACTGTTATGTCACCGTAAGTAAGTCAATTGTATTGATGAATCGAATAAACCTCATAATGTTAATTGGAAGCGATATGTATATGATGCATCTATTTTTCCTAGAATTAATAAAGCTGCCAAATGACAAAAGAGATTTCCATTGAAACACGTCAGCGAATAGGAAATAAAGAAGGTTAAAAAAGGTATGCGAGAACGGAAGGGAGAAAGAGGATATGAGGAATGGATGCTGAGAGACGAGGGATATTTGGGAGAGAGAAAAGGGAAGATAGTATCAGCGGCGGAAAAAGCGGTAATGAAAAGTCAACATTGGGCCCCATTCGCCCCTCCCGAAACCTAGCTCCATCTCCTCCTCCAGCTAACCGGACATCATTGGCCTACGCACCAAATGAACATTTACAAGGGTATATACCATTCCGTCCTTTCCTTTCTCCGGCGCAATACAAGCTATCCTTACATGGTCACACGATTCGATTGGTTACGAGGATAGATAGGATAGAATGTTTGCCTAGTTACAGGAACTATTATAATATTTTTGGTACACCCAAAATGGCGGTGTGATTCGAAAAATAACTGAAACAGGATCCATTACTTTTCAATTTGGACGTACATGTAGAAAAACAACCAAATAACATTAAACGGCAATTGAGCTCGCGCTTTCGATATCTAATCTGAATGTAAAAAACTAATCCTTTTTTTAAATTTAATCTAACCTTAAATTACCGCTGCATTTTTAAGGAAGATGAAACAGTGAATCATTAGTCATCGCAGATATGCGTACCGCAACTATAAGTCTCAGCAGCTCCACTTTGAACTTTCCCGTGTCAGCAGTTTGTATCGGAGATGAATCTTAATATCTCCTGCAATGTTATTCTAAAGGCAAATAAAACCACCAAGAATTTGTAATATAATCAATAACTTCCGCCTTGACTTCGTGGAACCTAAAGATCTTATTTTCAGAGGAACTCTTTGGAAGCCATGATTAATGATAACATTCTCAAGGGAGCTTTTTACATTTAGTACACTGCTATTTATTAAATATTCAACCCGAAGGGTGGTTGGAACCTCATCCCCTCTATCACTAGCTAGGTTCTTGGAATGAGGCTTACTAGGTAAGATGAGGAGTGAGGTAGTTTGCTTTGCTTTGCTTTCCTTACTGAGCCAGAATACTATAAACGGAACAAGTCCACGAGAGTAAGTCACCGTGACTCTACGAGTAACAATTTTCGTAAGGTTTCATAAGGACAGACATTAATCAATTCCGTTATTCAGTTCACTCATACCTCAATAATTTTCATTTCACCTCAACCACGAAAAAGACTGAGACAGTTAAAGGTTTTTAAAGGAATCCGTGGCACAATGAAGTAAATGAAATATACATTTTTCTCCATCCTGTATCAAATGACATATGAAAAATATTCCATTCAACAAGATATGGTAGAACTAGTATAGTATACTGTAGAGGAGAAAAATTTACTTAGATATATCTGAAACAAGAGCATCAAGAATTGTAAGTTAAGGTTCAATAGCAATTTGTTAAAATTTTATAATATAACTTAGGGCTTTTATCCGTAGGTTAAGAGAAATGATAACGATAAAGGAATTTGACAAAATTCTTTTCTATTTTTCACACAAATCAAATATTTGTTTTTTCAACTATCACAATATTATATTAAATATTAAAGCCTCAACGCTGAGGATTTTATTTCCATTTTCTTCCCGGTTCTCTGTATGCCATGTGTAGTACATACATACGACGCGTAATTTTTACAATGTTACAGTATGTCATGCGTATAATATTTTATGTGATCAATATATTTCAATTAATTTGCTGGAAAATGGGGAGATTATATTTTTAAAATAAATAAAAGAAGTCGATTTATTAAAGGAATAATATAAATGAATCCGTTTCCTTTATGCATATGGTGTTTAAACTCATGTATCACACAATGTTACTGTTAGGGGGTGAGTATAAAATATTTGTATAAGATCAAAGCATTTGAACATGACAAAACCATATCCTTGCTTAGTAGACGGAGAATTCTTTCTACCTATAGGTCAATGCTTTGAAATTTAATAACTTTCGTTCGATTCGTTCAGTTAATTTCCACATTGGCTTCAAGTTAACGTTTATGAGTAATATATTTCGGAACTCATCCCTATTAATGCATAGAGTATCTATGTACAGTCACCATCCCCTCGATCGTTTAGTATAATTACAGATAACTCTCTTAAATATTTTTTTATCGATTTTCGCCTTCAAATCCGTCACTTTTCCTTGATGGCTCTAAAATTTGCAACAGTTAATCGAAAATTTCATAACCTCTTCGTCAAAATGGATTGATATCACATCTAAAACTACCTTGATATATTGCTAATAACTATCTTTTATGGAAGGGGAAAGTTTTTAAAAGGATTCGACATCGCGTCCATCTATCTCAGTAGACGCTTACTTTAGGAACGGTAGAAGTGGCAGAAAATCGTACTACACGGTACTACGGGTACGTATATACTACATAATACTATATACCATAATAAAATAATATACCGCATAATATTCATTAGGTATTTTTTCTTCTGACTTTATTTAGCAGTCGGAACCTAGCTTTTCATCTCCGTCTTCCAGATATTCATTACATGCGTAATACAACGCTTTCTCAGCGGTTACTGGCTTTGCGAATGTTGATTCTATTCACAGGCATGTTAGTGCAAGTATAAGCTTATTATTTAATTCATATATTCAGTTTATTCTATAGAATAATCCTGAAGATATCTGACTCCTATAATACCTTTAACTCTTTCATCATTATTCATTACGAATCTAATTCTGCAGTATCCTTATAACCTATATGGAACCTGTTGGCCTTCACCAGAAATATTTTAGGAGCAGAGAGAAGAAATAACGACGTTAAAGGATTGAGATGGGAGAAAGTGGAAGCGTCCGTTTTAAATGAGATTCTCACCGTCTTCCGCCATCGTCGATTCATCCTAATCACTCACACAGTTTGGAACAGTCAGGCATTCGAAGAATGAGGACTCTCTTTTGGAAGTTATAGTCATTATTGGTCACAAGGTTTTAGTCATTAAACACCACGCTCTCCCGCCTTTTTGGGACTTCCTCTTCCAATATGGCCTTGTAATTGTTAAAACCTTCTGAAAGTGGTTGAACCATGAGTAGATATAAACATCTATGACTCGCTCTCTACCTTTATTGTTGAAGCAGTGAACTGAGGCGAAATAGACACATAATAATCGAATGGTGGAAAAGATATGTACGTACATAACTACGTCGGTTGAATTTTAGCAGCTAAATTATTTAATTACATCTCATACATAAACGATTACTCTGCGAAACTTTCCACAGACTCTCAGTACACTCACTGCCTTAGTGCTCTTATCGTAAAACAAGCGTGAGAACGCCATCAGCTACGGCTTAACTTTTAGAATTTCTCTATTTGCAAAAGGGAGGAAACTCAAATTTAATTAAAGGTAAGTTACAATCAAATATTTGCAGCGTAAATGGTTTTCTGGCTCCAAAATTTACGATCGGATTTTGATGATAATCGCTGATAACCACCATTCGTAGTACATTTCTCGTTGAACTCTCATCTACAGGAGAAATTATATCAAAAAGAAACTTTCTATGACTAACCTTGAAATTTGATTTTCGCACCATTTCTCTAATGGGAAACTATATATGTACTTGTATAGTCTTTGGGAGGAGAAATCCATGTATGCTTTAGAACGTTGTTATGGAGATTTCTGGTTAAAGAAGAAGTGCCTCATTTATGCCGCATTTGAAATTCAAAAACTGAGAATGATGGTAAAGAAAAGCATAACGAGAAAAAGTATTTTAGTTTTGATAATGATAACATTCAATTTATTATTATTTATAATTTGCGATTATTCATGGTTTCTATGATGAAAACATCATTTCGTTTCATATTGTATGTCATATTGCATATGGGAGAATATTTCTCATATTTTACATGATTTATTGACATTCCTTTATGATTATTTATACTCATAGGATATACGAGCATTGTAGGTATTTTTTAGGATAAAGGGAATTTCGAATAAAGGGGATGCTCCCAACTTAAGCAAACCAGTGGATCTTCGAACTCAAATAAATGCGGAAATAATGCCGGTTGTCAGTACGGAAATGACACGAAATACTGTTAATGTAAAAGTAAATGATCCACAACGCGTCACTAGGGCTTCACCCTATGTTAATAACTTATCGATAGCTGTCGTAAATTGTAGGAGCATCAGAAATAAAGTAGCCGAACTTGAACATTTTTCCCGAACCAACAATTCTGATATAATAATAGGTACAGAGAGCTGGCTAACAAATGAAATTAGCGACTACGAAGTATTTCCTAAAGACTTCAAGATCTATCGTAAAGATCGTCAGGATAAAACAGGTGGCGGAGTATTCATAGCTGTCAAAAGTTCACTGCAGAGTAGCACACATACGTTTTTAAACGGGAACATCGAGAGCGTCTGGTGCACGATTAGTCAGCCAAATAAGCCGAATACAAATGTGTGTGCTTTTTACCGGCCACCCAACTCTTCACGTGAGGTTCTGCGTAGTCTTAACGAAGAAATAAACTTTTATTCGCGTAAAAATAATAATAGCATAATTCTAATTGGAGGGGATTTCAATCTCCCTGACATTGACTGGCTTAATAACGTAGTTAAAGTACGAGCTAGGGATAGCGACTCATGTAGAAGTTTATTAAGTATAACACAAAGAAATTCGTTACACCAGATGGTTAAAGAGCCTACCAGAGAAATTAATATATTAGATCTTATTTTCACTAATACGCCCGAGCGATTAATAAATACATCTGTCGCCGATGGACTATCAGATCACAAAGCCGTCGTTACAAATTTAGATATCAACTTGGTTAGGCACCAAAAACCTAAGCGCAAAATGTATTTGTATTCAAAAGCGGACTTTAAAGGATTTCGTGATTCGCTAACAACTAATTTTCCTGTGTATAAAGCGCGTTCGATGAGTCTAAACACAGAGGATGCTTGGAATTTGTTTTTACGGAAAATGCGCGACCTCATGGTTATTTTTTTGCCCTTCAAATATTCCAAACAGAGCAATGATCCAAGATGGTACAATAAAGATACAAGAAAAGCTCTTAAGAAACAGAGACGTCTACACTCGAAATTAAAAGCCTACACGAGGAATTCAAATAATACCAACACGGATCAAGTAAAGAGCGAATACAAACAAGCGAAATCAGAAACAAAGCGAACCATGCGAGATGCCCTCCGACAATTCAAAAGAAAGGTCTTATGCGAATACTTAGATGAAGATCCTAAAGCCTTTTGGTCATACGTGCGTGAGGTCCAAGGTAAAAAACAAACGGTAGGTTCATTAAAAGATAATAGCGGTAACATAATAAACGATGCCAAGAGCAAAGCAAACATCTTAAATGATTTTTTCCGTAGCGTATTTACGCCCAACAACACAACGGGTACACTACCAGAAATCGATCGGTCCGAAGCCATGTCGAATATCACCTTCAGTGAAGACGGCATTATTAAACTCTTGCGGCAAATTAAACCTAATAAAGCTCCTGGTCCTGAAGAAATACCAGCTCGTGTATTCAAGGAAGTTGCGGAAAGCGTAGCCCCCTTTCTGAAAATAATTTTCGAAAAATCTATGAACGAAGGAAAAGTTCCGAGAGATTGGAAAATTGCGAATGTTACTCCAATATTTAAAAGCGGCTCAAAGGAGGATCCAGCGAATTATAGGCCTATATCTTTAACGTCACTGAGCGGAAAAATAATGGAACATATAATAGTTAGTTCCTTAATGGGTTTTCTCGACACGTCCAAATTCATAGTGAGTAACCAACACGGTTTTCGTAAGACACGATCCTGCGAGTCTCAGCTAGCGTTGTTAGTTCACGACATTTTGAAATCGGCCGAAAATAAAAAACAAGTCGACGCGATATTTTTAGATTTTCGGAAAGCATTTGACAAGGTTCCACATGAGAAATTATTGTACAAATTACAAGTTGCAGGAATCAATTCACAGGTAATAAATTGGATAAAGGACTTTCTCACCGATAGAGAACAACGAGTCGTGTTAGATGGTGTAAGTTCCAATTCGGTTAAAGTGACCTCGGGCGTACCACAAGGAAGTGTAATAGGACCGTTACTATTTTTAGTATACATCAACGACCTTAGCAGTAACATTAATAGTAAAGTTAGGATATTTGCGGACGACACGGTCATTTACAGGGAAATAGGAAACTCAGAGGATAGATTAACCCTATCGTGCGACTTAGATAAAATTATGAAATGGTGCGATGATTGGCAATTAGAACTCAACATAGATAAATGTTCAGTAATGAACTTCTTCCCAAGGAAAAATAATGCCAACGATTATACGTACAGGCTCCAAGGTAAAACTTTATCAACAGTAGAAACGGTGAAATACCTTGGAGTAACCCTCACTAATAACTTAAGCTGGGGTACCCACATCCATAAAATATGTGGTCGAGCGCTTAGAAAACTTGGATTTGTGAAGAGAATTGTCGGTAGAAGCGATGAAAAAGTCCGTGAGAGATGTTACGTTGCGTTGGTCAGGCCTCACTTGGAATATGCGTGTAGTGTATGGGACCCTGCAGAGAAGTGTTGTATTCGGGAATTAGAAAAAGTGCAACGGAAGGCGATACGTTTTGTAAAGAATTGTTACGACAAGACAGTGAGTGTAACGCAAATGCTTCAGGACGCAGGATGGGAATCTTTAGAAAATAGAAGGCTTAGACAAAGACTAAATCTCCTTGATAAATTTAGAGAAAGCACGTTCGTAGATGATGTAGCTGACATAATGCGCCCCCCATGTTACATAGGCCGTTCAGACACTGCGAGAAAGATCAGAGAAATAGATGCTAAAACGAATCGATACAAGAATTCATTTTTTCCGCGAACGATACGCGAAAGTAATAGATTAGCGAAGTAAATTCAGTAAATTCATGGTGCTTGCACCCCCTGCCACACGCCGAAAGGCGGCTTGCAGGGTACTAATGTAGATGTAGATGTAGATTATTTATCTCTAAAATTAAACTTCAGCCTCTTCGCTAGCAACCTTTAAAGCATTAACGTATTAGCATTAGCATTAGCATATCGGCAAACTATATGTTATATCAGCCTTAGCTTCATGATACACAAAGGGAAAATATATCTACATATAACTTTCATCATCAAGGCTTTTTTGAAATATCTCTTAATTTTGCCTTTCAAGTACAAGAATAATGGACACAAATATCCTTTTTTATGACTCTAGGAAGACAGCATTTGTGTAATATTACAGATAAAACGATTAGTTATCATTTCCTCACTCTTTCTTTGCTCCTATACTCATAAAATTAATTGTTTGAATGATTTCTCCCAACAGATACGCACCAGTATTTAATATGGAGCGAGATAACGATGTCTACATCTTGGTTTAGATCCCAAAAAATATGCAGAAAATTTATGGAAACCAAATGAAGCCAAATTTGGATTTATAGCCCCGGGATTCGTAATAAAAACCAGTCTCTTTTGTTCTGGAACATAAACTACGTAAGCGCATGTTTCCTTTGTAAAACACGCGACTCACCGAAGAGTCTTCAGTCGTCTCCATTATCTTTGGAGGGGATTTTTTTAAAGAATGGGTACGAAATTCAAAAAAACGGCTTGTCCCTTATCAATGCTGGCAATCCCGTGGGACTGAGGCGGATTATCGGAGACAAGTTCCCTTTCAAATCCCTTTTTCATCCCCTGACAAATCCAGTCGTATTTTCAACGATCCCGGAGCAATCCTTATGCCATCCTTTTTTTGCCGGAGAACCTCAACGCCCCAAACAAAAAATTCCCCTCCCCCTTTTTCCTCATCATCTCTTACTCCGCGCCGTACATTTTCCTTTCGTTTTCGACCCACGTCACTATTTCCAGCTATTTTATTACGTCTCCATTTTTGGTTCCAAACGACCTTTCATAATCATTCCATTCCTATACATTTTGGCCCTCTATCCCTCCAATTCTTTTCATCTTAAGGTACAACTAAACTGCCTGTCCACATGTATGTATTTAGCGTCTGTGAATATATATTTATTATAATTAGTCACTTCTTCTAATCAAACCCACAGTCTAAATAACAAGCGTTATTGACATGGGCTTTTCCTGTCGCATAGTCCCCATCCGGATACCACCAGAAATAAATAAAATCCCGATCCTAGCTACCATGGGTTCGATTCCATCGAAGTCCCAATTATTTCCTTAATAATGTACTCCGCCGGCAATCAGAAATTCAGAATCGACAGAAAATAGGCATCTAAAACATTAATACGGGACGTGCTTTACTAACAATTAAAGCATTTTTTCCCAAATTATCCTGGGTTCGACTCCAGAACTCCGGACAAATTTCTGCAATATGAAATGCGGCGATTTTCAAGTCCTTTCAAGTATTACCCTGATGATTAGTTAGATGATTGGGACCTAGGATATGAATTGAGATCGTAATTTCGTTGCTTTAACATTTTCCAACGTGATTCTGGGTCAGGTCGTCAGTTCAGGACGTCAGGTCGATATAAAAGTTCTTCCATAAATGGATGTGAACCTTCACTGCTTTTCTGTATTAAAATTTGTTATTGGCGCTTTGCAAGAGATCCCATAGGACTGTGTTTGTAAGCAAGTTATGAAATGAGCCATCAGAAGCTGCATCCGTTATGAAATGAAAGCCATCGCTCAATTCAGTGGTCGAGGCTAAAGAAAGCCTTCCAAACTGCCTCATGCAGTGGGTCAGAAAATACATGGTAATGTCCTTCGTTAAAAAAATGTAATTAAACTAAACTCAAAGCTTTGACAAAATATTCGCAATGTTTTGTGAATTTTTAGTTAAAAAATCAGTCAATGTGATTGTAAATTGATTGTGAATTTTTCCCTTAATATTTTTACAGTTAATTACAACGTCGCACAGTGGGCTAGAATCGAAAAAAGCTGCCCAAAAATACAAAAAGGGTTTTCTTGAGTGAGGAGGATGAAACTTCAAATGGCTATTCTTAAATAAATTCTGCATGCAACTATGTGAGCTATTTACATTAACTCTTGCGTATCACAATGATACAGTGGGTCAAACTTGGCAAAGTTTAGCGAAAAATACCTGTCTTCGATTTTTCGCGACATTCTTCAACTTTAAGCAGATTCTGAACCCAAATGAGAAACATTATCGGCTAAAATATGATATCATGCTATAAATCTGTCTTTTATCCTTTATTATAGGTGGGTCTTAATGGCCACGACTTCTATTTTAGAGCAAATTTGTTCCCAAAGCGAGGGAAATATTAGAAATAGACATCGATAGATATTTCACCACGGTATTCTTTAAAGCTTTCTTCAATCGAAAACAAACTAGTCCAAATCACCCATACCAAATTAATGGAATACATTTGAATATAGTAGAGTCAGTTGAATATCTCGGGATCACTCTTGCGAATAACATAAACTGGAGCATTCACATCCGAAAAATCTGCGGTAAAGCAACCAAAAAGCTCTGTTTCATAAAGCGTATTGTAGGTAGATGCGATGAAAAGGTTAGAGAGCGATGCTATTTTACCCTGGTCAGGCCCCATCTTGAATACGCGGCAAGTATATGGGATCCAGCGGATGAAACGCACACCCGCGAAATCGAGAAAGTTCAGCGCAAGGCAATACGATTTGTGAAAAATTGCTACGATAAAAAAGCTAGTGTTACGGAAATGCTTTCGGACGCAGGTTGGGAATCCCTGAAAGATAGGAGATTAGAAGCTAGGCTTCGATTACTCGGTAAATTTCGAGACANTTTTACAATGTTACAGTATGTCATGCGTATAATATTTTATGTGATCAATATATTTCAATTAATTTGCTGGAAAATGGGGAGATTATATTTTTAAAATAAATAAAAGAAGTCGATTTATTAAAGGAATAATATAAATGAATCCGTTTCCTTTATGCATATGGTGTTTAAACTCATGTATCACACAATGTTACTGTTAGGGGGTGAGTATAAAATATTTGTATAAGATCAAAGCATTTGAACATGACAAAACCATATCCTTGCTTAGTAGACGGAGAATTCTTTCTACCTATAGGTCAATGCTTTGAAATTTAATAACTTTCGTTCGATTCGTTCAGTTAATTTCCACATTGGCTTCAAGTTAACGTTTATGAGTAATATATTTCGGAACTCATCCCTATTAATGCATAGAGTATCTATGTACAGTCACCATCCCCTCGATCGTTTAGTATAATTACAGATAACTCTCTTAAATATTTTTTTATCGATTTTCGCCTTCAAATCCGTCACTTTTCCTTGATGGCTCTAAAATTTGCAACAGTTAATCGAAAATTTCATAACCTCTTCGTCAAAATGGATTGATATCACATCTAAAACTACCTTGATATATTGCTAATAACTATCTTTTATGGAAGGGGAAAGTTTTTAAAAGGATTCGACATCGCGTCCATCTATCTCAGTAGACGCTTACTTTAGGAACGGTAGAAGTGGCAGAAAATCGTACTACACGGTACTACGGGTACGTATATACTACATAATACTATATACCATAATAAAATAATATACCGCATAATATTCATTAGGTATTTTTTCTTCTGACTTTATTTAGCAGTCGGAACCTAGCTTTTCATCTCCGTCTTCCAGATATTCATTACATGCGTAATACAACGCTTTCTCAGCGGTTACTGGCTTTGCGAATGTTGATTCTATTCACAGGCATGTTAGTGCAAGTATAAGCTTATTATTTAATTCATATATTCAGTTTATTCTATAGAATAATCCTGAAGATATCTGACTCCTATAATACCTTTAACTCTTTCATCATTATTCATTACGAATCTAATTCTGCAGTATCCTTATAACCTATATGGAACCTGTTGGCCTTCACCAGAAATATTTTAGGAGCAGAGAGAAGAAATAACGACGTTAAAGGATTGAGATGGGAGAAAGTGGAAGCGTCCGTTTTAAATGAGATTCTCACCGTCTTCCGCCATCGTCGATTCATCCTAATCACTCACACAGTTTGGAACAGTCAGGCATTCGAAGAATGAGGACTCTCTTTTGGAAGTTATAGTCATTATTGGTCACAAGGTTTTAGTCATTAAACACCACGCTCTCCCGCCTTTTTGGGACTTCCTCTTCCAATATGGCCTTGTAATTGTTAAAACCTTCTGAAAGTGGTTGAACCATGAGTAGATATAAACATCTATGACTCGCTCTCTACCTTTATTGTTGAAGCAGTGAACTGAGGCGAAATAGACACATAATAATCGAATGGTGGAAAAGATATGTACGTACATAACTACGTCGGTTGAATTTTAGCAGCTAAATTATTTAATTACATCTCATACATAAACGATTACTCTGCGAAACTTTCCACAGACTCTCAGTACACTCACTGCCTTAGTGCTCTTATCGTAAAACAAGCGTGAGAACGCCATCAGCTACGGCTTAACTTTTAGAATTTCTCTATTTTCAAAAGGGAGGAAACTCAAATTTAATTAAAGGTAAGTTACAATCAAATATTTGCAGCGTAAATGGTTTTCTGGCTCCAAAATTTACGATCGGATTTTGATGATAATCGCTGATAACCACCATTCGTAGTACATTTCTCGTTGAACTCTCATCTACAGGAGAAATTATATCAAAAAGAAACTTTCTATGACTAACCTTGAAATTTGATTTTCGCACCATTTCTCTAATGGGAAACTATATATGTACTTGTATAGTCTTTGGGAGGAGAAATCCATGTATGCTTTAGAACGTTGTTATGGAGATTTCTGGTTAAAGAAGAAGTGCCTCATTTATGCCGCATTTGAAATTCAAAAACTGAGAATGATGGTAAAGAAAAGCATAACGAGAAAAAGTATTTTAGTTTTGATAATGATAACATTCAATTTATTATTATTTATAATTTGCGATTATTCATGGTTTCTATGATGAAAACATCATTTCGTTTCATATTGTATGTCATATTGCATATGGGAGAATATTTCTCATATTTTACATGATTTATTGACATTCCTTTATGATTATTTATACTCATAGGATATACGAGCATTGTAGGTATTTTTTAGGATAAAGGGAATTTCGAATAAAGGGGATGCTCCCAACTTAAGCAAACCAGTGGATCTTCGAACTCAAATAAATGCGGAAATAATGCCGGTTGTCAGTACGGAAATGACACGAAATACTGTTAATGTAAAAGTAAATGATCCACAACGCGTCACTAGGGCTTCACCCTATGTTAATAACTTATCGATAGCTGTCGTAAATTGTAGGAGCATCAGAAATAAAGTAGCCGAACTTGAACATTTTTCCCGAACCAACAATTCTGATATAATAATAGGTACAGAGAGCTGGCTAACAAATGAAATTAGCGACTACGAAGTATTTCCTAAAGACTTCAAGATCTATCGTAAAGATCGTCAGGATAAAACAGGTGGCGGAGTATTCATAGCTGTCAAAAGTTCACTGCAGAGTAGCACACATACGTTTTTAAACGGGAACATCGAGAGCGTCTGGTGCACGATTAGTCAGCCAAATAAGCCGAATACAAATGTGTG